>CP125973.1:56003906-56373729 GCA_030063025.1 Avena longiglumis | reverse complement strand
GGGTGGAGGGCGTCATCGCCGCTGGCCTCGAAAGGCCAACACAACTCAAAACCTAGACACCGCATCGTCCACAATATCATGATGGAGGCCGGCGTCGAAGAACAAGGGCCGCTACCCCTTTTGCCAAACACACGCGTCGCCAATGGAGACGCGGCTAGGTGATTGTCGCCAGACTACTGCCGCTTGACCGACTGCTTGCTACCACGCTGCCATGCAACAATAGTCTCTGGTAGTCACTACCTCCCCACCCCAATCTGCACTACACCTCGCTCCGTAGGCCCATCTGCCTAAAGAGACAAGGTTGTCGCGGCCTCATAGCCGCCGTCGGGCCAACGATGGCTGCCTTCACAGCCACCGGTATCCAGGCCACCCCTGTCCTAAGGCCCCACCTTGGAATCCATGCTCCGCCCTGCACGCCGCCGATGACCAAGGCCGCCTCCGCAATTTAGGCCGAAGATCTCCTGCCGTGGGAAGTGTCGTGGAGTTGGGCGGTGGTAGCGATGGCTAGGGTTTCGCAGAGATGCCCATGGATCAATCTCATTGGCGTCCTCTACTTTTGGCGTGCCCACAACAAAATCCACCTGAAATTCCAATGATGACTTCAACAGAATTCCGTTGTAATGAACCACTCATAACCGATGAAGCTTTGAATCGGCAACCGACCTCCCTTTGTGCAAATCCTTTGTCGTGTGCGGCAGCCGGAAAGTCTAAACCGCATGAACATTATTGAGTTAATAGCATAAAACAACCACTTTACGGGCTAAATGTATGGATTGATACCACTTACGGAAAGGATACAAAAACCATCACAAAATTCGTTGATTGTCTCAAAAACACCAATTCTTCACTAAACTTGAATTGGCCTGGTTCTGACGTCGGGCCCACTCTGAGGCCACGTGGCTCCCCTTGACGGATCCCTTTGGCTCCGACACGCCCGTTACCGCTAATACGGCCTTGTGACCCCCTGGTCCACCGTTTGTCGGAGGAAAAGGAAGAACCAGATAGGGTTCGACAGTTCTGCGCCTCCCTCCTCTTGTACTGCGATGGCGGCGACCCGAAGCTCCGGATCCTGTTCCACCACCTTGTGCTCGTCTGTGGTGCGGTGGCGAGGATCTTATTTGGGGGCTTCTCACCCGATGATTATTCGCTGCCGTGATAAGCGGGCGGCGACATTGTCGCCGGAGGCTAGGTCATTGCTACTGTGCAGGGTGGTGATCGCTCGCCCACGAAAATCAGTCACTGCTGGGCTCCTCCTTGGCGGTGTAGGGTAAGTTCCTTCCAAAAGCTCGATCCATTCGGAAGATCTACCGTATGTGCTTAGATTTAGATATATAGGTTATTCTTTGAGGCTGATCGATGTAGATTAAATTT
Organism: Avena longiglumis; assembly: GCA_030063025.1. NCBI lineage: Eukaryota > Viridiplantae > Streptophyta > Magnoliopsida > Poales > Poaceae > Avena > Avena longiglumis. The sequence continues at coordinate 56,372,358 of CP125973.1, read as the reverse complement.
AGAATATTTAGTTCAGCAATTTTAGGAAAAAATTAGTAGTAGATGAATTTATTGCTATCACTAGTGCAATTTTAGGACAAATTAGTAGTAGATGAATTTATTGCCATCACTAGTGCAATTTTAGGACAAATTTTAGGTAGTTTTATTAGTTGTTAACTAAAACAATGTTGTAATTTAACAAGATAATATTGATGTGATGTTTAGCAACTAGTTACCTAATCATTGTGTATTTAATTATGATAGCCTAGATGATGATGTTTGGGAGATTAGATTCAACTTTCTGGTGAGGACAACCCGAAAGAACCTTATCATCCGACATAACCAGCTTAATTTGTTAGCATTGATAGAAGGTTATGGTTATGGGATAGGAGACAACATGTACTATGTTAAAGAGAAGGGAAAAGGCAAGAATGGAATGGAGCTCATTTCTAGCATGACCCAAGTAAATGCCATGATTGAAATGTATGAGGAGGAGCAGTCTTGAATATCACCGCATTAAAAGATTCTATCTGGCCATCATTTGTTAACATTGATGATGTTGAGGCGTAAATCTTGAATGAGCCTGTGATATTTTCATTGACAAAGACATGAGTGAATTACACTTGGTGATGATGATGAATTTTTTCCTGTAGCTATGGAAACGGATGTGTTGTTCTTGGGCACCCAACAGCTCCAACTTTCAAGGCAATAGTACCTATCCCTATCCTGTTGATGTGGTGTCAAGATGATGATTTCTTCTATCCTTGTCGTTGACCCTCAGACCACAATAGGTCGATCATGGAGGAATTAAGACATATCGAATTGAAGAGAAACAAAAAGGAGCAAGCATTAGGCTCTGAGCATGGAGACATCCTCAAGAAGATGGAGCATCAGAGGAAGCAAAGAGATGATCCCCTTCTGCACTTTGAAGGGGATACTGATGTGGAGGAATTGCAGTATATAGATGAATTGAAGAGAAAGAAAAAGGAGCAAGCATTAGGCCCTGAGCATATGGACATCCTCAGGAAGATGGAGCATCAGAGGAAGCAAAGAGCTGATCCCCTTCTGCACTTTGAAGGGGATACTAATGTGGAGGAAATCTTTGATCCAGAAGAGGTTGACAATGACTGGGAAGAACCAGATTGTTTCCTCCCCAAAAAAATGAAGCCATCCAAGCCAGGTCCAACAAGTAGATCTAGCCATGAGTTAGAGGAACCAGAAATGGAAGATTTTCTACCATCCAGTGATGAGGACAGCAGCCCAGCAGGTGTTGGAGATAGTGACGATGATGGCAGTGTACCTAAATTCAATCTACAGTTTGGAAAGAAGAGGAAGTTAAAGAAGCTGAAGAAAAGAATTTGGTATGATCCAGATAGGGCTGACCCTCATCAGCAATTTTGCATTAAGTTGTGCTTCAATGATGTGTACCAATTTAGAACAGCACTTAGGAGTTACCACATAGCCCAGCTTAGAAACTTCCATTATCACAGGAATTGTAGTGATAGAATAATTGCTTGGTGCACTAAAGAAGGCAAGAAAAAAGGTTGTAAATTCTTTATCACTGCCTCCAAGATTGCCCATGAGAAGACATTTTGCATAAGGAAATTCATGCCCCAACACACATGCATACCTCATGGTGAGAACACAAAAGTGACTATTGGCTGGCTTGCTGCCCAATCTGAGCAAGCAATTAGAACTGACCCTAATACCTGTGTTGATACCCTGATTGACAATGCCAAACAGAAGTATGGAGTGGAAGTGCCAAAGAGCAAAGCATACAGAGCTAGGAAGCAGGCATTTGCTGCTGTCATGGGTGATCAGAAGGCACAGTATACCAGGATAAGGGATTATTTGCAAGCTATTTTAGATACAAATCCAGGTAGTAGATGTGTTGTGACAACAAAACAGCTAGTTGAGCACCCTAGCCCAAACCCAAGATTCCATGGGCTCTTTATCTGTCTTAGTGCTTCTCTGCAGGGTTTTCTAAATGGTTGTAGGCCATTCATAGGTATGTGTCCATGCACTATCTCCTGTATCCATTCACTGTCTCTTGTATCCATTCATTGTTTTTTGTAGCCCACTGATTTTTATCTTGTATCCATAGGGGTAAATGGTTGTTTTATCAAACTGGCCACAGGACAACAGATCCTTGCTGCAACTGGTAGGGATGGAAACAACAACATTCTCCCCATTGCATTTGGTGTAGTTGATAAGGAGGAAACAGCTAGTTGGTTGTGGTTTTTGACACAGCTAAGATATTGCATTGGAGAGTCTGGCAAGTTTGGTACTTACACTATAATCTCAGATAGGCAGAAGGTTTGTATCCATTGTTTTCATAAGATATGGCATTGACACAACCATTAGGCCCTGATTAATTAATATTCATTTCCTCTTTTCACTTGTTTAGGGGCTTCTCAAAGCTATCTCTCAAGTTTTTCCAAACTCACCACAAAGGTACTGCCTTAGGCATATTTATGCCAATTTCCGACTAGTTTGAGGTATCGAGCTCAAGAAGCACATGGATGCTGCTAGTTACTCATACACCAAGAATGGATTTGAACGGCAATGGAAGCTCTAAAAGCAGGTGTGAGGAGGCATACAACCGGTGGTGAAGATACCACGAGGCTTGGGCCGGACATCATTTGACACAAACGCAAAACTGATCTAGTTGTCAACAACATCGTGAAGTCTTCAACAAAATGATTCTAAATGTGAGGAACAAGCCAATTAGGACAATGCTTGAAGGTATAAGGGACAAGATTATGGTCAAGTATAGTGGTACAAGGCGAAAGTAGAAGCAAGCGGATGGGAGATCTCCATTCTCTGGAGAAATTAGAGGAGTCCAAAAGATGGTCAAGAGAATGCTCACCAAACTATGTGGAGTTGGCCTTTGGCAAGTCACCGAATCGGTGGCGAGTGCTTGCAGTGAACTTGATCAAGAGGACATGTACTTGCAGTGGGACCTCACCGGCATTCCTTGCAATCATGATGTGGCGAATCATGAAACTACAAAGATCCGTAAGACTATGTTGATGACTTCTTCAAGAAAAATGTATACAAAAAGCCTACTGACTACACCATATACCCGATTACACGGACCTCTGACGGAATAAGACAACTACACAGATATTGACCCACCTGTCTTTAGAGAAAAACCTGGGAGAAAACAGACTGTAAGGAGGAAAGGGAAATTTGAGGTGCCATCACCTAGAGATTCATCTAGGATGTCTTCTATCACTTGCAGCAACTGCAGGCTAGTAGGGCACATGTATACAAATTGCAATGTGCCATTGAGGCCTGAGCTACAAATAAGAAAAGTTAGTCACCAGGTAATGTGGTACCTGGCATGATTCAAACACTAATGTTTAGTGGTACCTCACTTTGTAATGTGCCATCTAGCATGATTCAAACACTAATGTTTATGTTCGTAATGCCCAACACTCATGGTGAGGAGAGTCAGGTGCTACAAGTACACAACTAGGCCTAGAACAAGTCTTTGCAACAAGAAGGCCAACTCTGCTACTGCTCCTTCTCCAACAAAGATCTAGGCCTACAACAAGTCCAACAGCCCCACTCCAACACCAACTAGTAGGCCATCTCGCTTCTTCTCCAAGAAAGATTCTACGCCTACAACAAGTCTGCACTGCTCCCACTCCAACACCAACTAGTAGGCCATCTACCGCTCCTTCTCCAACACCATCTAGACCTACAACAAGTGCAGCAACAAGAAGTGGTACTCTAAACAGGTCCCTTCAATGCACCTAGGTATGCAGCAGATGCAACTGTAAAAGGCAACCAAAGCTAACATCTAGGATGCAGGGCTATCTCAAGGTCGGTAAGCACAGACTACAAGAAGGCCAAGAAGAGTGACTGCTCCAAGCAAGCGAGAATGAGCTTTGTGCTTGATCAGACGTTTATATGTTCAGAATGCGGCTATATGCTAAAATATATTATGTGTGTTGGAAGACTATGTTCATGCATCATGGCTATGTGCTGAATTAATTCCAAACTATGTGTTGGACAATATTTGTGTAATAGTGTTTAAGACTGTGGGTTGTAATACACTATGTTTAAGACTATGTTCAAAATGTTTAAGACTATGTTTAAGACTATGTGTGCATCATTGTTTGAGTTGGCTAAGTTTAATATTGATAGCACATTGCTTTAGATAGGTTGTCGAGACCCTTGGGGTTCTCGACAACCCTAAAGAATATATAGTAATATTGCTTTAGATAGGTTGTCGAGACCCTTCGGGGTTCTCGACAACCCTAAAATATATAGTAATATTGTTTAGATAGGTTGTCGAGACCCTTCGGGGGTTCTCGACAACCCTAAAGAATAACCGTTTCAAACTTATTTGTGAATAACAATTTACAACTAAAGGATAACCATTTTGATAGCACATAGAAGGATCAACATACAGGTTCAACCTAGAGGTTCAACATACATGACCACCCACATAAAGGTTTTAATTACACAAATACATAAACATGCACATCATGCCAACTAGAACATGATAACTACATTACTCATCACAAACTTCTTTGATTTTCTTCAACTTCTCCTTCAGTGCATCACAGTGTTGGAACATATCAAAGACAGTGTACTCCAACTTCTTCTTTTCTTCCTTATGTCCATCTCTATCCTTCACCAGCTGCTTGTTTTCTTCCATGAGGCCATCTTTTTCCAATATCAGCTTCTTGTTTTCTTCCATGAAGCCATCTCTTTCCAACTGCCACTTGTTCTGCTTACCCTTGAACACATCTGCCTAGGATCTAAGAAGATTTTTCATTTCTTCCTTAGCATTCTTGAGAACATCAATTTCATGATTCAAAGCTTCTAAATGCTTCTCCATCTGGGCAACACTCTGACTCTCACTGTCCTCACTGTAAATCCTGCGCATATTTTTTGCTAAAGCTCTCCTCTTAGTATCATCAACCCACTTGCGTAAATTAGCAACATGATCTGCATATTTCTTCTCTATCTTGTCCTTCTTCTTCAGATCCTTCACCATCTTGGAACTATGATCTCTCTTCAATGGCAGCAGATTTGCACTCATAGTACATTGCCCACGCCTTTCAGGCATCCTTTAGACAAAGCCACTCTTCATCTACCCAAGACTGAAGCCACAGTTCTCCATTGTGCAAATAAGCCATAGTTCATCACTGTATGCACACTCTAGAGCTAACTAATTACGTAGGCTACACTAAATCATATGAACCATAGTTGCTATATCTGAATACATAGGCACAAGTACATTATTAATTACACTGCCATAGTTGCTATAACTAATTACACAACCATAGTTCATGACTTACTAATTACACAGATACACTAAACACATGTGCATTATCTGAATCATCTCAATCACAAGTACATTCTCTGAATCATAGTTGCTATATCTAAATCATATTGCACATAGTTGATATATCTGAATCATACTACTAATCACACACTGCATGCACAAGTACATTGTTTGAATCATAGTTGCTAACTCTAGTTGCTATAATCAACTATTGCATATCGACAACATTCTAATCTAAACATTTGCATTTTCCAAAGTAACTAAAAGTACATGATGGACTTACATTCTCAATTTGACACAGATAGAATTTCCTTCCGTGTTCTGTTCCTTCAAAAGCCACACACTTGCGGTGCAAGTTTGTGTGAGCTGAAACGTCGGAACCCACATCTATGCCGAAATTGGGATCATCCATGGTTCCCGGAGCAAAGTCCAGGGGAACATGTCCTTCACGATGAATTAATTGAGTCAAAGCGAGTTAAATCGAGCTAAATCGAGCAAATTCCCAAATCTTCTTTGATGAACCCTAATCGAGTAATCCATACTTACCAACAATCCGGAGGTGCTCGACGAAGAGCCGTGCATACCGGGCATGGCGGCGGAGCTAAGACGGTGCGGCGACCGGATCGGCGGTGGCGGCGGCGAGCATCGACCGCAGCATAACGGGGCGACAAGGGTGAGGAAGACGACCCTTATCCACGGTGGACGGCGGTGGGGCCAAGGCCGTTAATCCGATAACGGACGTGTCGGGAGCCGTCAAAGGGAGCCACGTGGCCTCTGCAGGTGGGCCCGACCGCCGTAACCATCGTTCGAGTTTAGTGAAGAATTGGCGTTTTTGAGACAATCAACGAATTTTGTGGTGGTTTTGTATCCTTTCCGTAAAGTGGTATTAATCAAGACATTTATCCAGAAATGGTGGTTTTATGCTATTAACTCAACATTATTCGGTTATCAGTGACAGTAGAATCTAACAATACGCGAGAATCGCTCTGCAGATATACTATTATTTCGAGCTTTTTTGTGTGACAAATGTTGGGTGCATACCCGAATCCACTAGTGATTAATCTAGCTACGGTTGTGCACGATGTCAGCTCGCCTGCGTAAAGCAACGCAGCCATACATCTTTCTCCTCTCGGCCTCCTATTTTTTGTCTTCGAATTTCTCAATCTGGTAACGCTAATTAACGACGTGCCTACCGCTGACACGTACTGTACGTCGTGGTGTTAACACTGTAACACGAACCAATGTGGTGCTAGATTCCAGCGGGGAAACGGACAAAGCATCCGTCCGACCTCTGCCGCGTCAAATCGCAGCGTCGCCACGTTGCCACCGGGAGCGCATCATTCATCGCCTCACCGGTCCCGGCTCGTCGGAATCTCCAATCATTTCACGTGCGACGCCAACAGATTCCGCCCATCGCCACCTCCATCGATAATTCCAACCCAAAGAATGAATGTTTTTTACTACAGTACCGGTTGCTGGTCAAACTGTGAGTCTAGTAAAAAATCAAACCAAGCAACGGTCGCTGCATTTGCATTTGCTTCAATTTCACCAGATTTTACAACTTGATCTCTTAGCTGGTGAATTATCCTTCTTCTTCTACTAGTTGTAGTAGTAGAGCGGTCGTGATTACTACTAGCTCTCTCCTGACACGCGCCAAAACAAGATGAAAACGGGCAAACACAACCGATCTGATCTGAGCGCATCGCGCGCCGCCGTTCGAAATTTCGCGGGAAGAACGGGGGCGCAGAACAGAGCGGGAGCAGAGACGACCGGTCTCCGTAGGCGGATGGGTTTCACATGAACCTCCCGCCGCCCGCCGCGGTGGTGGCCGTCGTCGTCGTGGTCGTCATCATCATGCGCGCGAAGTCCTGGAACCCGACGAAGCCGTCGCCGTCGGCGTCGACGCCGCCGATCATGCGTCTGCAGTCGTCGAGGCTGCACCCGTCGGCCCCGGCGCCGAGGATGGCTTCCATGACGCCGCGGAGCTCCTCGGCGTCGATGCGGCCGTCGCCGTCCGCGTCGAAGACGCGGAACGCCTCCATGAGCTCGTCCTGGTCGCCGCCGGCCGCGTCCTCGGTGGCGGCGGCGATGGCCGCCACGGCGTCGAGCTCGGCGGAGGACAGCTCGCCGTGGCCGAGCCGCCGGAGCACGGCCTCCAGCTCGCGCCGCGAGATCTCGGCCGGCCGCAGCACCGACCTGGGGCTCAGGGCCGCGGCGGACCGCGCCAGCGCGCCGCCGCCGCCCTCGTCCGACGACGACGCGGAGGAGGACGACGCCGTGGACGCGAACGACGGCGCCTCGCTCCGCGAAATGTCCCGCTTGCCGCCCTCCTTCTTGCCCCGCTTCGGGGACAGCTTCCTGGCCAGCGACTGCATGGACAGCTTCATCTCACAAACAACAATGGAGGAGAAGGTACAGGGGTCGGGTGAGGGGATGGTGGGTGCAGGTGAGGTTGGGGATGGATTGAGATATGGGGTGGTGGAGATAAATAGGGGGGAGGAGGACGGAGAGCGAGTGAGCTTCGCGGAAGCTTCCTCCCCGCGATTTTTCAGCATGGCTCCCGCTTCGCTAGGTTTGTTCGTTGGGTGGGGGTGGGGGTGGGCCTTCTTTTTCTTCCTGGGGAGTGCTGCTGATGAGGATTTTATCCTGGCCTTTATTACGCGGGAGGCCGTTTACGGCAAGGGTACTCCCAGATTCGCTGCGGCAGCTGCTTCGATGTGCCCTCTGTGGTGTAGGCGACCACCATTTTCTAAACTTTCGGTCACGTCTATTCTCAAGAATCTCGGTCAGGATCGCTTTGCTATTTCGAGGGGTGGGGGTGAGCCTTGTAACAAACCTTTGATTTTCGAATGGTCAAATTACTTTAAGACATTAAATTTCAACCGAATATCTACTCCTCTCTTCAGAAATACTTCGTATAAGATGTTTTGGTTTTATGAAACGAATATATCTAGACTCTTTTAGTGTGTAGGTTTATTTTAAATTTACAAACTATATAGATACATTCGATTCCCAGAACTAAAATGTCTTATATTTCAGAATAGATGGAGTAGTTATCTATGTACCAATTTTTTTTTCAAATTTTTATAGAACTTGTGTATCTGAATTTTAGTAAGATCTAAAGGATGTGTGTATGAAATCCCAAATTTTTATTGGCATTATCTCCAAAGGAATGGGATGGTACTCTATCTTTTGAAATACGGATGTATAGGAACATAATACTACCATTTCCGTGAAAAGGTCGCTATTCCAGATTATACTTTTTTTGCCTTGGAATCTACACATTCCATTGTTGTATGTCGTCGCAAAAATGTGACACTAAGATTTTTTTTTTTTTGAACGAGGAAAGGTCCCGAAGGACCCAGATAGTGCGATTAATCAAGCGGTGGGTACAATTTACAGAGAGGGCTAAAAGAAAAAACACAATAACAATAGGCCCCCACAACTTTGCACATAGCACCCTGCAGGAAAGCGAAAAACGCGATCAAGTCCCTGCGAACCGCATCTAGCTCGCCTCCATCCGCAGCCGCACCGGGACGAACCACTTGGGCCAACAACGGCGATGAACGCCGCGGGGAGAATACACATGCCGCCAGCTTGAAGAAGCTCAGGCACTGAGGCCTCACGAGCTCGGCGTGGCCATCCTCTTGGCCACAGATAGCGGGTGACGAAAAGCTTTCGCTTGGAGAACGCCGAAGAAGACGCATTATCGCCGCCTGAGGAGAGCACCAGGCGGCCACTTCCTTCGCCAGCAACTTCGGCTTCAGTCCATCCCTCCTTCTTTCCCTCGCCGCCACGGCAGGCCGAGAGAAGGATGGAGATCTTGTCGTCGTCGCCACCGCGAAGAAACCCACGAGCTTTATGACCGAGCCGCCCTGGCAGCTCCTCCCACCGCCAGCTCCATCCACTGGAGCATTAAGGAGGAGGAGGCCCAACGACCTCCTGGCGCCGCTGCGCCAAGAGTAACTTCAAGATGCGCTTCCGCCCACCGTAACCAAGCCGACTTCACGCCACGGCCGGCCGTAAGGGCTCAGATCTGGTTGAAGCGCCCACACCAACATCCAACGCGCTTTATGCAAGGCGACGGTCGCCGCCACCTCCCATCCACCATGGACAAAGAGGAGACCGACGAGGAGCCCTAGGATGCCGGGATGGATCCGCCGTAACCCTAGCTCCGTCTCTAACTACGGGCAAACAACCCACTACCGGCAAAAAGCCACTACACCTAGTCCTAACTACCCCGGCGCCACTTCCCGTCCAGCTCCGACCAGCTATTCCGGTAGAAGGGACCCGGGAAGGGTCCGGCCGATGGAGGAACTCACTCAGAGACTGTAGCACTCAGGGAGAGGAGAGGGGAGGGAGGTCCGAATGGCGTTTGGTTGCCTCATGTGACACTAAGAAGGAAACAACACAAGCACATCTAAATTGTCAGATCCGGTAAACGCATTCAACAAAAAGCAAAAAATTGTAAATACGACCATCACTAAGTCCAACTAATGAAGGCAAAAATTGGGGTTTCCACCCGATGCTCAAATATTTGCACTCGGAAATTACAATCAAATCGGAGTCCCCTAGTATTACAACACACACTTGTCGTGTCGCCACCTTTTTACTACTGCATGGACAGCTATTGTATAGGCCGGATTCTACAATTTCTTCAAAAGGGGGAAATGACTCGAGGATAACTTGTAGTACGATGTTTTTTTTTTTTTTCGAATCAACTTGTAGTACGATGTTGTGGTCATGTGGAACCGATGGCATTTTTTCCTTCATTGCCAGGAGGGTTTGCCAGTTTGTGTACAGCGTACCTCGTGGCCGCGCAGAAGATCCACTGATTATTTTGGATGAACAGTCTTCCTGGGAGCATGTTGGCCTCGTCCTCCCGCATACCCTGTCAGAGTATATGTAGTTTAATCCTGCCACGAAATAGTCTCTCGCTTTATGTTTTGTTTGCGCATTTAAAATTCAGGTTCGTCGGCTGGCTCTACGGTTTTAGCTGTCGATGCGATGCCTCATTATTTTTTACTTTTTTCGCACTTTTGGTACTTTGGTCCTGAGCAAACAGAGCAAACACCACAGCAGAAGACAAAAAATAATCATACTTAAAACGAACTCACATGATTTTACATTTTCTTGAACTCAAAATATAAAAAGTTTGTCTGGTTAATTAAAGTAAGTTTGATTCTATTTTTTTTCCAAAGGCACGCCAAGTGCGCGATTCGTCAGCTGGGTCCAATTTTGTATTTTCTCCATTCCAAAATAAATAATTTGATTTTTTTCTTAGATTCTTATGCACCTAGACACATTTTAGTGTGTAGATAGATGGAAATATAAACAAAATTAAATCGCTTATTTTAAGATGAAGGGGTACTTCCTAGAGGCATTGCCACCGAAAACGGTCAATAAGCCACGTTGTCCACTTTATTTGGTCATCCACAACTCAATTTGTTGCACAAGGACAGGAACGGGGCACACGGCGATTCCTAGGATGCATTGTTTCATTGCATGAAAAATAAATGCATTTTTTTGTGTTTGCTCGCAAGCTGCATGGCTAATGTGGCAACGTTTCCATTGAATGGTGAGGTTACCCATCACTTGTCACTCATCGACAAATATGAAATAAGGAGTTTAGATAAACAATTCATCAAAAGAAGGAAAGTACCACCCGAACTAACAATTACCCTAATTACTAGTGCACCACGAGTTAACCAACTACAAATTATGATGCATCACAAGTTCATCATCATAGGTGTTAGTATATATTGTTCCCAAAATATTACAGATCAATCATAAATTTTTATCAAGTTCTATCTAGTGGAATGAATAGTAGAAGAGCTCCCAAAATATACATGACCATTATCGATTGATCATGGCTACCACTAGATAGCAAACGATAACACTAGCAGTAGTGCTTGCACAACCATGTGCTCCTGGCATGCCGGCATAACTGCTACCCAGGGGCTTGTTGTCCGCAAGGTAGTTTATAGCCTGCATCCGTAAGCGCGGAGAGAAGAGAGCTTTATTACTCACATTCTTAGGCTCAAAGACCGTCTTCATATGTGCATAGTTTACTATGGGTTTGCTTTGAGGAACTTACTGTGTTTTGAGTGACCCTAAAATTCAGAAGACAATATGTTAGTTCAACTCACTATCAAGGGTATGGACAAGTGAAACGATAAAACAATGACATATTATCTAACCATGAGGTGTGAAATCAACTTATCCTCATCTATCATCATGGACGTGGTTTCCTTGCACCATGTCCCTCCTTCAACAACCCTTACCTTTCACACAAGGACCCACTTCTATCTCCACTTCCTTAGGTGATTGTTAATCTTACTCGGGGCGTGACTGTAATCCTTGTGAAATCAAGAATATCATTGCAGGCACTCTGTAGGTTTTTTTATTTGAAGCCATGGTATCAGTCGATCTCGTTATTGATGAACTCACATATCTTATTCTAGACGAACTGTGATAGAGATGGTTTCCATACAACTGCAGGTTTTGTGCAAATATAAAATTGGATCACGGATTGCTTTGTGAGGCAACACCTAGGAAAAGTCTAGCCTCACTGAGGGAACAAACCGATTGGGAGATGAAGAAGGCAGATCTACAATAGATCTAACACCTTATGTATTGAACTGAAATTCTACATCGAGCATCACGAATCTCTACCATGGTAAGCATAAAAATGAGTTGCAGTTGTCCTATAAACATTCTCTACAAAAGAATGACCCACATCTAGCACAGATGACATATCTAAGCTACAACATGAAGGTAAGAGGTTTCTTATAGAAACCGAAAACACAGAGGTCGGGAAAGAGGGGAAGCCGGCAAGACGCCGACGACAATCACCATTCTAGAAGGAAAGGTAGTAGGACCACCGTCATTGTGATCGATAGAGAAGTAGGCAGGACCACCGTCATCATGCTCGAGAGAGAAGCCGCTAGATTGGGATACCGAGAAGGCATGATGACCTGCAATAGAGCTAAAACCTTGAGCATTGAACTGAAATGCTACATCGACCATCACGAATCCCAACTATGACGGATATCGCTAGCAAGAACTATGACAACCATCAGATCCATGCATATGTACCCACATCAAGCACATGCTTACAAATCTAAGCTACCACATCAAGGCTTATAGGTTTCTTAGAGACATTGGAAGAGGATTCAGCACTTCACATCTCGAAGGGAGTGGGAGAAGTTAGCATGCTATCGACGGCCGCTACTGAGCTCGTGATCCAAGTTGATGAAGAAGTTGTCGCCATCTCCATGGAACTCGAAGAATGGAGCAGCTCGAAGGGGGGAATGGTGAATTTGGATTTGTGTGACGAAAGTATCACGTCTAAATAGGGAGTGGATATGGTGGTGGTGACCAAATTTCTCGCGCCGCACCGCGAGGGGATGGCCCTGGCTACTGACCTACACATTGGCGAGGTAATGATCGCTATTGATTGTCTGAGAGTGGTTCAGGGTCTCCAAGGAGATAACCTCGGGATGTTCAGTCATATTCTCCACGAGATCAAGGAGACGTCGGTGATCCGCTGAGGCACAAACTTTCGCCATGAGAACCAGCACTCAAACGGCGAGGCTCACCTGTTAGCAAAACTAGCTATCTCTTTACCTGTTGGTCGCCACCTATGGCTTGATACCCTTTCAGATGGATTAAACTTCCCTATAAACATTGTCACAACGAATGAATAAAGAGGAGGAGCGTTCTAAAAAAAAATTTTGCTCCCCAATTGTTTACTTGACTATGGAGCTAGAACTCGTCACTCTTTCCCTATTGTATAGGAGAAAGCCCCTGTTTCTTGAGCAGGTTACCTAACGATACATAGTCTATTCTCGAACCATGGACACCAGATTACTAAACTGAAAAGCACTCTTAACTGCATCGGTTGCACCGATAACGCTTTGCTCCGGCTAGCTTTTCTTTATGGAGAAACCATAGTCTTACTTCAAACATGAATGAACATATATATATATATTAAAAGTAGTCTATATATATTTCCTTTACAAAGGTAAAACATCTTATATTTTAAAACAGAGGAGTAGTACGGTAGGTAGAGTTTATCTAAAGATCTTGTACTATACAATAATTTTTGTTGGCCGGAGCTAGAGAAGTCTACGAATGGCAGGGACGCACTGTGTGGAGTGAATTTCCTGGAATTTGCAGAGCAAAAATTCGTCTTAGGTATGTTCGGATCTGCATCAACCGCCGACCGACCGACCTGCCTTGGTCGCGAAAACGACAGTATACAAATTCTGCAAAGCTAAATAAAAATGGTGGATGTCGACGGTCCCGTTACATTTTCGTGCTGTTCATACTGCATAGTGCCAGAACAGTGCGTTGCCGCCGTGCATCGATGGGTCGATCGATACGCCACCCGAATAATTTTTGCGTGTTTTCTCCGCGTAAGATACGTGTATCGATCAAACCCAGAATGCCAGAGCACATATGGTTTTGGTCAAGGGCAAGAACATCTCCACTAGTATTCCTAGATGCTGATCCGGACGCAGAATTTAGGTTCCAACGCCGAATTTGGTCCAATCGTGTTCCCAAAAATCTCTTTTCGTCTGGATTCGGACGAACTTTGGTCCGGACTTTGCAGCATTTTCAGAATCCCTAAAACAACCTGAGAACACCGGACGGTGAAACGGCGGCGGCTTACGGCGAGATCCCCATTTCCGCCCGCCGCCGAGAATAGGCGAAGAGCTTTCAGCGCCTCTGTCGCCATGACTTCGCCAGCGGAGCTCCACCACGCCGAGACATGCCAGCACCTCTAGATTTTCTTGCCGTAGTCGCCGCCCATACCGCCGCCAATCAGCCGCCGCTTCCACCGCCCGAACTTCGCCGTAACTCGGCTTCGCTGCAATCTCTCACCACCACGCCCGCCAAGTGTTCGGCATTTGGCCGTTCGGCCATGGACTCCGACGACGAGCAGACACTCGATGTATTGCTGAAGGAGGATAACGCCGATGTCGCCGAAGATGCAGAGTACATGGAGATCCTCGCCTCCCTCGCCTAGCTGTACCTGCAGATGGCAAAGCCGAAGCGCGGTGGTTCGGCGCTGGATCGCCGAAAGGGCAAAGCGAGGCAAAGGATAGAGGCCTACTGCTTGTTGTACGCCGACTATTTCGCCGACGAGCCGCTCCACGGAGAGTCCGTGTTTCGGTGCCGTTTCAGGATGAGTCGGAAGCTCTTCCTCATGATCGTGCATGCCATTTGGGAGTTCGACCCCTATTTCGTTTGCAAAAAGGACTGCACCGGCATGGTTGGGTTTTCTCACTGCAGAAGTGCACAGTGGCGATGAGGTTGCTTTCATATGGAGCGCCGGATGACATTGCCGATGACTATCTCCGCATGGCCAATCGCCATTGATTGCTTGTACAGGTTCCGCAGGGCAGTAATTGCAGTGTTCAGAAAACAATACTTGAGATCACCCACCGCTAAAGACACTGCTCGGATCCTCGCAGTCAATGAAAATAGAGGATTTCCTGATATGCTTGGAAGCATAGACTGCATGTATTGACAGTAGAAGAACTGTCCATTTGCATGGCAGGGAATATACAAAGGCTATAAAGGAGGTTGCATTGTGATACTCGAGGCAGTTGCTACACATGATCTTTGGATCTGACACTCCTTCTTTGGCTTGGCTGGATAACAACGACATCAACGTTCTCAACTTATCAAATGTCTTTGCCAAGCTTGTTGAGGGTCATGTCTTCCTGTGGAATTTTAGATCAACGGGCACCACTACAACAAGAGATACTATCTAGCAGATGGTATCTATCCAAGATGGCCAACATTTGTGAAGACTATCTCAAGCCCAATGCTCCCCAAGCATTCTCAGTTTGCCAAGAAACATGAAGCTTGCAGGAAGAACGTGGAGCGGGCATTTGGTGTGCTCCAGCAGAGGTTTGCAGTTGTCCGGTTCCCTGCTATGACCTGGTTGAAAGATCAGATGTGGGAAGTGATGAACTGTTGTGTGGTCTTGCACAACATGATCATTGAGGACGAGAGGAAGGACCCAGTGAGTTTGCTCGAACAGAACGAGTCATACTACAGACAGAGACCTCTTGCCGAGCCTGATCACCAGGTGCCTCCAACTTGGCTGCCTTCATTGCCATGCGCCAGGAGATCCGAGATCCGGCGGTGCATCAACAGCTGCATGATGATCTTGTTAAACACCTATGGATACGCAGGGGCAACACGTAGATGTCGAGCATGAACTGCCGAACTAGAGCGAAATATGTTGTATTTTCACTGCAGGCCGATCTATGGTTAAATTTACGGCTAACTGTGTTTAAAATTTCTCCGAACTATCGCCGTATGTATGCCAACTAGGCCGAACAATGTTCTGTATTCATATTATGCCAAATTATTCCGAAATCTGGATAAATTTAAGCCAAATTTGGACGAAAAAGAATATTCCTGGACCGAAAAACGTGTTTCTGGCCAAAGTTTAATCCGAATTTCTCGAAACGTCCAATAAGTGGGGATGCTATCGGGGTTAGTACTTAGTAGTATGATCACCAATGAGAAATTTGCAACTTGCAAGGCCAATGAGTGGCTCGAGGGACCAAATCTTTGATCGCAAGCTAATTCTTTTTCTCGTATTCTCCGTTCTGATACGGGTTGTTGTTGTTCTTGATTGGCTGGATCATCGAATGATTGCATCGCGGGAGTAGCTGTCTCAGGTAGGTCGAGCAATTAAGAGTGCCCGTGCTCCTGTCCACACCGCTCATGATGGCAAAAGCGTGCATTGATTGCCTCCTGTTCGAAACTGTAGAGCAGTAGAACTCATATTCCTCGACATACATATGATCCTTTCAACAAAACTTAGCATTAATCGCATCATTTTCATTTAAAATATATATAAACAACACACATGCAGATAATGAGAATGAACCGGTTAATGCTAAAATAACTTAAACAAGATTATTTTTTCGTATTGTGCCAAAATAAAATAAAAATGACCAAGCTACAATTTAAGTTATGCGACTTGTGAAAAGAACATGTTATCTATATGCATGGTTTTTAACTAAATGATGTGATTTTGGCTAAAACTTTTATACAAATCATATGTAACCAAGTTTTTAAAAATCCTTCCAAGTTAGTATAAGCCACGTTGCCTTTACCTGTCCATCTTCGTATAAGTTGACATAATATCTTCAATTTTATGCCGGTGGAGGAAAGTACATGGTCGGTGA
Source organism: Avena longiglumis (assembly GCA_030063025.1). Taxonomy (NCBI): domain Eukaryota; kingdom Viridiplantae; phylum Streptophyta; class Magnoliopsida; order Poales; family Poaceae; genus Avena; species Avena longiglumis. The sequence goes on along the minus strand of CP125973.1, from coordinate 56,355,855 downwards.
AAAAAAAACCTCCCACCCGGAGCTCCGGTTTCGAGGTAGCAATGTGCTGCGGTCCGGTGGTGCCCTTCTCGGCCCAGATCTGGGTTGGTTTGGGCCTGTCGTTGCACGTCCTCCGTGCGGTTCCCTGGAGGTGGAGGAGGGGCGACGGCGCGTCTAGGATTCTGGTGGCGCTCGCAGCAAGGACAGCTTCATGGTGGCGACGAGGGCTTTGCGGGCCCATCTAGATCTGGTCGGGCTCGATGCCCATATTGTTGCGGCCGGTCGGATACTGCCATGGCGGGTAAGGTACTTCCCTCTTGCGCGGCTGCGAGTCGTGACCGAAGCATGAAGTATACAGAGAATGACGCTTAGTATTGTTCCGGAGCGTCGACGCTGGATTTGATTCTGGTGTGTGTGGAAACTGTTAGATATATATATTTGTATATTGTAGTTTTCTCATATGTTAGCGGGCTTCCTGCATATTTACACATGTACCTGTACTATATATTGTGGCCTTTGGCCCCCATAGGAATACATGTTGCATATTCCTGACATGGTATCAGAGCTAGGTTAGACAAATTTTTCTGCAACATCGTCACAGTCGCCACCGTCCCTGTCTTTGTCGTTCATTCTACGTCGCCGCCACCGGTTGCCGCTGTTTCCGGCCATCTCTCTGGCCATCTGTAGATCGGATATGTCGCCGATCAGATCTGCTGCCCGGGTCGTCCGCCCCGCCGCCATCTCGCCGCCGCCTACTGTCGTCCAGACATCTCCCTGGATCGACGCGTTCCTCCCTAGATTGACACCTCCCCGTACGCCTCACCAGGACTTCCCCCGACGCCTCCCTGGATCGCGCACCCAGCTGCAACCAGGAAGCCCCCGACGCCCTGCTGCAACTCACCAGGACGATCGCCCGCCTGGCCCGGCCCCGCTTACCCCGCCGGCCGTCCGCCATCGCCCTGCCTGCCTCGTCGGCCGTCCGCCTCCACCTCGTCTGCCGGCCATCTGCTGGCCCGTCGGCGCCACCTGCCCGCCCCGCTGCATCTCCGCCAGCTGCTGGCACTATTCCTCGTCAGATCTGATCTGCAATTGACGAGTTGACTTTCAAAAAAAAAGATATGTATTCTTCATTGGGTTATGTTGCGATTCCTCGCTGCCCGGTGATCTTTGATGGCGCGAATTACCCTGATTTCGCTGTCTTTATGCGCGGTCTTCGTCTTTGGGGTGTGCTCTCTGGCGAGGTCTCCTGTCCGCCGTGCCCCTGCTCCTGTGGCGCCCCTTCCGCCGACGCCGATTGTTCTCGGTGTTGATGCTTCTCAGGAGGCCAATGATGCTGCTCAGAGTGCTGATGATACCGTTGTTGTTGCTTATGACCTGAAGTTCAAGCAGTACTCTTCTGATCTCGAGGCCTATCGCCACGCTCTGACTGCCTACACTTAGTGGGTTGATGAGGATGCTCGTGCTGCTGTTGTTCTCACCTCCAGTGTTCTGCCCCAATATGATGTTGGGTTCATGAGTCTCCCTACTGTTGCCACTTAGTGGGCCCATCTTTGTCAGCACTACCAGCCGTCTGGGGATGCTCTTTACCTGTCTGTGGTCCGCCAGGAGCATGCTCTCCAGCAGGATGATTCTACTATTGATGAGTTCTATACTCAGAGTGCTGCTATCTAGCGTAACTTGATTCTCTCTGTACTGCTGTTTGTGGCACATGTTCGTGTTGCCAGGTTGTGCGCTCGGATTTAGAGTTTCACCGCATCTATGAGTTTCTGTCTCGGCTCCGCCAGGAGTTTGAGCCCCGGTGTGCTTAGCCGAATGTTCCTGTGGCTCATATGACCATTGTGCGTACTCTTATTGTTGTTGCTTCTGTTCGTCACTGGTCTGTGTCCCAGCTTGATGTTCAGAATGCATTTCTCAATGGTAAGTTGAGTGAGGAGGTTTATATGCAGCCTCCTCCTGGGTATTCTGTTCCCGAGGGGATGGTTTGTCGTCTTCGACGTTTTCTTTATGGCCTCAAACAGGCTCCTCGTGCCTGGTTTGAGTATTTTGCTTCTGTAGTGACTCCTGCTAGTTTCTCCCCTAGTGCTCATGATCCAGCGCTGTTTGTTCACAATTCTCCTCGTGGACGTACTCTTCTTCTTCTCTATGTTGATGATATGATCATTACTGGTGATGATTTTGAGTATATCGACTTTGTTAAGGCTCGTCTTCGTGATCAGTTCCTTATGACTGATCTTAACCCTCTTCGATACTTTCTTAGGATTGAGGTTTCCTCCATTTCTGATGGCTTTTACATTTCCCAGGAAAAGAATATTCAAGATCTTCTTGTTCGTGCTGCTCTTGGGGATGAGCGCACTGTTGAGACCCCTATGGAGCTTAATGTTAAGCTTTAACCTACTGATGGTGATCCTCTTTTTGATCCGACACGTTGTCGTCATCTTGTTGGGAGTCTTGTTTATTTTGTTGTCACTCGTCGTGACATCTCTTATCATGTTCATATTCTGAGTCAGTTTTTGTTTCTGCTCCTACCACTGTTCACTATAGTCATCTTCTCCGTGTTCTTTGTTACCTTCGTGGTATGATCACTCGTCGCCTTTTCTTTCCTCGTTCCAGCTCCCTCCAGCTTCAGTGCTATTCGAACGCTACGTTGGCGAGTGATCCTTTGGATCGCCGTTCACTCTCTACTTACTGTGTGTTTCTTGGTGGTTCGCTCATTGCTTGGAAGACGAAGAAACAGACAGCGATTTCCCGTTCGAGTGTTGAGTCTGAGTTGCGTGCTATGGCCTTGTTGACTGCTGATTTTGGGGATTTTGGTGACCTGGTTACGGTGGTTACTTGCGGATTTTGGGGTCTCTATTACCACACCCACTCTGGTTTTGTCTGACAGTACAGGTGCTATTAGTGTTGCACGTGATCCGGTCAAGCATGAGCTTACCAAGCATATTGGTGTTGATGCTTTCTATGCACGTGCTCAGGTGCAGGCTCAGGTTGTTGCGCTTCAGTATGTGTCTTCAGATTTACAGTTGGCGGATTTTTTCACGAAGACAAAGACCATATCGCAACATGATTTCTTACTCTAAAAATTCAGTGTTGTGGATCCACCATAAGTTTGAGGGGGTGTTAGATGTATATATTTGTATATTATAGTTTCTCCATATGTTAGGGGGCTTTCTGCATATTCACATATGTACTTATATTATATATTACGGCCTTTGACCCTAAAGAAATATATATTGCATATTTCTGACAGAAACAATCCCGTTCTCCATCGCAAATTACTTGCCATTTCGATTTCCACTCGCGCTCGCTTGCGACCTGTGAAGCATATAGCCAGGGTGCAGATGCTGATGCTGCTGCACAACAAGCTGCATCGTGCGTGTACAGCTCTCCCCGGTCCAGTCTTCTCCTGTCGCTATGAACCTTCGTCGAAGCTTCATAGGAGACGCCGCCCATCATTCTTGTCCACAGCTGGACGTACGACGCTAGTTCTGACCGGCTTGTGTACCACCAGTCCGCCACTACGTAATGCCCATTGCCCAACTGCGTACAGCGCAGCACGAAAGAAACTCACTCACTCTGAAGACGTTTCGGACACGCACTCCCAAAACCGTGTTGAATCTACAAAGGCAAGTGCTATGCGTCTCCTGGAGATTAGGGAGCTTCCATCATCCTGTTTTCCGTGGTGACACATGTACATTTGCTACAAAATATTCCGCCTTTGTTACATATATCCTCACTTTGGCTTCCGAAGGAAAAAACGGTTCGTTTTAGAAATAGAACGTCTCGTCGGAGACCGGCCATCCAGAATTTTTTTTTGCTAATATAGTAAAACCGATTTCACCGGAGATCTTGTAGCAAATAGTTAACACTGTTGTAGCAAAACCACAAGACTGTTGTAGCAACAAAGTTCTTCTAATGTAAAAAAACCTATTTCGCCGGAGACATTGCTGGAGAATTTAGCTGGAAGACCTCGTCGGAGAAGTTGTAGCAAAAAATTTATGGTATTGTAGTAAAACAAAAAAATAGAGATAGCAAAAAAAATATCAATGTAGCAAAACCATTTTGATATGTAGCAAGTTCCCATCCCAGCAATTCTCTAAAATGCAAAAATCCAGAGTAGCAAAATCCAGGGGCCTTGATAGCAACAACCAAAGCCTTCTATAGCAAATCCACCCGTTGTCGGCAGCAAAAATCCATCGCAGTAGGTAGCGTGCATAGGAGTGTCCTTGCCGGAGGTATGAGAGAGGAAGCAGTTGGACGGCTTCCGGCGAGGCCCTTGTCGGAGGAGAGCCTCATCGTCCTGGCAGCTGAAGTGGGGCGAGCCCGTCGTCCTCGATGCCGGTCCGGAGGTTAGATGGAGGAGCAGCAGGGCGGCAGGCGGCAGCGACGGCCGGTGGAGCAAAGCAGCTAGCCCCGTTGGAGATTTGGATCCTCGCTTTGTGGTTTTCTACAGAGACGAGATTTACGAAGAGGAGGACGAAAGGATGCGATAAGGTGGGCCCACGACTGGTCGCGTGCAGCGCGTTGTCGATCTCGACGATGGCATCGTCCGGGGGATTGCGATCATTTTCCATCTACAAAATATTGTACTATTTTACACGTACTCGCACTGGCCCATTCGCACTTCCGTCGATCTTTCCTCCCCTGGACTCACATAGAGCTAGCGTGCGTCTCTCGCTGTCCAAGACTGTTATTTTTCTCTCTCCTCGCTTTTCAGCAGATCGATCAATTCGGACAAGAAACAATGCACGTTTGTGTTCTTTAGTGGAACGTAACGCGTATCGTGCTGAGTTGCTCAACGCACATGCCAGTCGCTGTCATGGTTTCACGGTTTGGGAGTTTGGCTGATATATAGCTTAGTCAGGTACGATCCCGTCGTTGCTGATCACACACTGTAATCCCTGTCAGCCATTGAGACAAGTTACGGAGTTCGTGCGTGTCGAGGGCTCGAGGTTGTACCAAACTGTAACCCCGTCGTCGTCGTCCAGACGTCGAGACGTGTCAAAAGGCGCGGACGTGTCAGAACTCAGAACGTAGCGACTGCCAGCGGTCGAGATCGGCATGCCTTGTTTCTGAAGAAATCCAAAATGACGGCAGCGCCTCCATCTCTTCCAATGAAATTTGACGGGTTTCAGATAACTAAGTTAAGTTAATTCAGTTCAGATAACTAAGTTAAGTTAATTCAGTTGATGTCCTTGACAAACTTTCTATCTAGTTTGCTAATCATGCATGATACGGCTGCATTACTGCAGAATGCTGCTATGTCTTCTAGCACAAATGTCATATAGACCAAGTGGAAAAGCAAGTGCGTTGTCGAAGCCAAGCAAGTGTGAGCCATCCAAATCGGCCCTGACTTGTTTCAGAAGAAACCGTTCTGACGGCTGCACTTTCTATCTTCCTCTGAAATTCTGTGAAATTTCGGATAGAAAACGTTATTTTTGTTGCTGTCCTGGCCAAACAATGTTTCAGTTTAATGTCAATGGAGACTAAGTGGAAAAGCGCGTGCGTTGTCGAGAGCAAACAAGTGTGAGCCATCCAAATCGATTTGACTTGTTTCGGAAGAAATCAATCAAATCGACCAGCCTCTTCATTTGACCGATGATGCTCCGCCGTAAACTTTCTTAACTAGTGGATATTGTAGTAAGATGAGCAAGGATGTGACTACATCCAATTTAGGACTCTTAACACTTGGCACATTTGAGCTCTCGAGACAACTAAGGTGAATCATTGCAGACTCTTAAGAGGTGCATCGTTGCAGAATTTTTCTATGTTCTGATGCACAAATGTCCATCCAAACAAGTGGAACGTTATCGAGGCCAAGCAAGTGTGAGCGATCCAAATTTACCTGACTTGTTCCCGAAGAAATCAATCAAATTTACCTAAACCCTAAACCCTAAACCAATAATGTAAAACATATTGTGTTAGAATTGCCATGGACTGTACTTTCATATTATATTCATTTGGAATTATAGATGTTTGTATTTTTTCTTATACTCTTGGTTAAACTTTACAAAGTTTGACTTAAAATAAGCCCAGAACGCGAGATAATTTGAAACGGAGGGAGTTCTTAACTAGTAGTGAATATTTCTAGTAAAATGTGCAAGAATGGGACTGCATTGAATTTAAGACTCTAACAGCTGGCACATTTCAGCTGTGGAGACAACTAAAAGAGATGGTCGATTAAGTGAATACATGTTCGATGGTAGCGACAATTGTTCTTAAAAGTTGCCAGATAAATATGTAAGTAAGTGATAGGAATCATGCAGATAGATATTGAGTTGAAACTTACTCGTGCATTTTTTTCAAATAATGCGATCATTATTTGATATGTTCTTCAAATAAGAGAAAATTAGAAATTAAGTTTCTAGATTCTATTTTTAAAAGTAAAATTGAAACTTTGCAGAGGCTGACGGTAGTTTTGACATCGGTTTACGATTTACCGTATGTTCCAAGACTTTTTTCCCCAAATCATGGAGTGGGCCACAACTGAGATTTTGTCATGTTGATATGAGCCGTGACTTGTTTCGAAAATCCCCTCTAGTGGATTAAGATCAAGGAATCTTAATGATTTGATTAAAAGAATCTTGAAGAGCAAGTGAAGAAGATCAAGGTGGTAGCCACGAAGTCATACGCATGAAGACATGGATGGGAACTAGCAAATAGAAGGATCCCGGGGTGATTAAAAACTATTCTAATAGTAAGTGTGTTGATAAAGTGATGTGATAAGTAGGGTTTTGAGCAGCATTTTGCTCCCAACTTTCATGTTTACTATTTTTTGTTTTCATTGTTATGCATGAAAATTTCAGCCTGGGATTTGATCTAGCATGTTTTTCTCAGTTTATAATACTATGGAGGTTTCATTCATGGAAATTGAAGATGCATTATGGCCATTGTTAAAGAAGATGTTGTATTTAAAACGTGAGATGCAGTAAGCACATGATTTACTGTTGAGAACGAGCAGTTCAAACACACGATGCATTTAAAAAAAGTAAGTGCATACACACATTACAAGTGAAACATGTGACAAGGTTGAAAATATGCAGTTGGAACACGCAAGATGCATTTAAAATTAATGTGCGGTTGAAACACTAGATACAGTTGACTCAGAGAAGTTAAAAAATTACAGTTCAATAATTGCAGTTGAGGAATACATGGGAGTACTTGGAATATGTGTATCTCAACGTTCACTTTTAGCAAAAACCACATCATTTAAGTTTCAAAATTCACAAAAAAATATAAACTTTCATAGAATGCCTACACGTATGCGTTTGTAAATTTTGAGACCGTATGTGCCTTACACAACAAATAGAAAATGATCAAGATGCAATTTAAGTTAAGTAAATTAAAATGCACCATTTTTTCTACATTTCTATAGGTAACATACAGTCATATTAATTAATAAAATGTGCATGAATAAATTTCAACTATATATGTGTATGTGTGTGTGTGCGTGCGCGCGCAATTTGTGTTGGTATTTTTAAGTTGTAAAACCATGTGTTCAGTAAGTTTTATAGAGTGGGCCTAATTGTATCATTTTATATCTCCTTTTATATCGAGGAGTTCCGGTCCTAATTATATCACCATCAAGCACATTGTTTACTTGTTTGCATTTTTTTATTAACCTACCAAAACATGTTATTTTCACTTTTGCTTCGGTGTTATTGTGCCCTCCTCCCAAACTTATGAAAACACAAGAACATACACGATTAGTTCCGTTTGCTGTCCTTGCCAAACTTTAAGTTAATTTGGTGTGGCACATGGTGCATCAATGCAAAACGTTACCATGTCCCATTGTATTGATGCCAAACTTAAATTAATTTGTGGACCGGACGACGTGGTGATCGAAGGAGGACAAGGAACGGACCGAGCCGATACGACTTGTCGATCGAATTATTAGTTGAAGCACCGACCATTTATGCGGCAGAGGTACGAAGGGAACATGCATGGCTCCCTATGCAGTGTGGTCGCCGGAGTTTGCTAGTGATAGCCTCTTTCAGAGTAGGATGTTTCTTAGCACATTTTTATAGAAGTAATTAAAACTTAAAAAACAACAATGACACTGCATTGTCTTTTAGATGGTGTTTCTTAGTGGTGTTGCATTTAACGATTCTAGTCTCATGCATGTGTGTGATTGCTTCTAGCCAAAAAATTTCATGATACTGTGTAAGGGGTGTAGCTTAGCTGAGCAAGTACAATAAGCTTATGCAAACAGGCTATAAGGCTTTAAATAATATATTTAAGATGATGTGGAGGAGAGAAAAGTGAAGAGAGAAGATTAGTGGACTCTTATGCGAGAGCCAGCTATAGCACGTGCTTCTAGTCACTTTGTATGGCCAAGTAGTACATAATTATAACTAATTATTGTATGTGTTAGCTATAAGGTTGACTATAGAAAACATGGTGATGGCTTATAGCCAACCGCGTGCTTTATTATTGAACTTGCCATATAGGCAAAGCACCTAAGATACTGTGCTAAGAAATAACCATTGTAAAGCCTGCACAGTGTCGCGAGAATCTCTCCACGGAGAACCTTTTTGTTGTTAACACTGCGCCGTTATTACTGTCCTGGTTTGCTATAATCAGTTCAGACAGGACGACTTCTTTCCCCACAAGTTTTCAGAGCCTTATTTGCAGCCAAAATAGTCATTAGCTAGCAAATTCTGCAGCCAACTTGCGGGACGACGTGGTCTGCTACTGCTAGGTGTGGTCGCCAGACGTACTGGTGAGTAGTGATAGCTCGCTTTGTAGGCACTGTACGTACGTCTCGCGAGAGCCTTTGTTAGCACTGATCCGGCCGTTTGCTGTAACCAGTTCAGATAAGAAGACCTCTTCCATGCAAGTAGCGGACAGTCTAGAGACATTTTGCAGCCAAATTTTCGCTTCAGACAATTCAAGGCCAAGTTGCGGGACGACGTGGTCTGCGGTATACTATATAGTAGTATGTCCGTATATATATACGGATAGCCTCGACAGTCGGCACCCAGCCACCAAATCTAACCGTCGGTTTTGTTTGGACACACGAGAGAGACATACAGATGATCAAAAATCGTATACTATCAGGCAGGCCTTCACTGTGCTCGATCGATCGCCGGAGTGCGTTGCATCGATTGGCTTTCTTCTTCGGCCGTCACGTCCGGACTCGGTCGTCGGAGATTGATGCAGGCCACGCGCGCACTCGTCGAGATCCTGCAGAGTCCCTGTCGTCTAGCTAAACGTGCTCACCGGGTCGCTGCTGGCTGTCTGCCACGCACGTGTAAATCGCCCTGAAATTCACTCGCAAAAAACCCCATCGTGATGCCGACTTGTACTACTGCTAAGGAAAAATCCACGTCGATCGCTGCATCTGAGCTTCTGTATTGACTCGTCATAGCTGGCAGCCGATCGACCATCGACGCGCTGCCTGCGCGCGCGCGGTTCACAGCTGCCCGGCGGCGGCGGCGGCGGCAGACAGCTGGCCGACTTGCTAGCTTCCCCCCTCTCCACAAGTCGTCGCGGCGCGCGGTCGCCGTCGGCGTCAACGGGGCGGCGGCGCGGACGGCTGATACCTAGGCCAGTCAGCCAGTCGATCACAGCATCGCGTTCATGCATATAGCTGAGGTAGAGCCGTACGTAGAGGTCGTTGTTTTCTTATGCTACTCGTATATGTGGCTATCGACGGACGGATCATCGATGCAAAGCGTTACCATTGTCCTGATGCACAAACGCTAGCTACTATGCACAAACGCTAGCTACTTGGCTGATTAACGTGCAGAGTCTCTGTCGTCGTCGGTCTGATTAACGTGCTATCTATCGCTGGATACCTGGCTGGCCACGCGCGTGTAAATCGCGGCGAAATTCACTCGCAAAGAGCACCTTGAATCCTTGATGCCGACTTACCAATACACACTTGGCAAGATCAACATTGCTTTTTGTATCGACTTGTAACACCGGAAATGCAAGTTTGGCGTGCACGGGATATTCCGTGCATGGCCCACCTTCTCTCTCCTTGCTTTTTTAAAGATTATGTGTTGGTCAGATTCTTTCTTCTTCTATACTAGTAGATCTAATATTAAAACTTAGATCTTTCATATCTTTTGAACCACAAGATTAATTTATAAACCGTTTGGATATTTATGTTCCTAGAAAAGTGAGCTTTAAAATAAGCCCAATATTGAATATATTTTGATTATTTTTGAAATTTAACTTTTAAAACTTGGTGTAAATTGGTGAAAAGTTGTTTTGAAACAATTTGTTTCACTCTGTTTTAAATTTGATTCATTAGAATTAGAAAACATTTGGAAAATTGTTTTAGAGTTTAATTTCAAGACATAATTTTTTGTATCTAGTTTCATAGAGTTTTATTGTGGATTATCATGTTTGAATATGTTTTCAAATTTAAAATTTAAATTTTGTCAAAACTGACCTTTTTTAGACTTGTTTGGAAGATATATTCAAAATAAATAAACAGATTTAGACGGATTGTTAATATGATATATACTCCAATAAATATTGCTCTTTTAAATCCAACACTAGAAATTAATCCACTTACTAAAAAATAAGAAAAAAATATACTAGTTTAGGGTAGGCTGCATGCAAATATTGTACTAGTATAGGATAGGTAACATGCAAAGATTCTCCTCATGTGCTAATCTCAAAGCAAACACAACAAACTGAATGGTGGATGTGTGCACGTGAAATCAAGTGCATGCTAGAATCGCCGTTCCCCTTGTAACACTTGTTGCGGTTGCTGTCATGCGATGCGATGCGACACGCACGCGTCCGCCACGCGCTGCCTGCAGTTGACTGCACTGCACGGCGGCAGAGCCGACTTCCCCTGTCGCTGCCGCTCCACACTCGTCGTCGCCGTCGGCAGCGTCAACGGGCGGCGGCGGCGCGGACAGTTCCTGGTTCCTGCCTAAACCAGCAAGCCAGACGGTCAGTCAGTCACAGCGCCTCGCGCTCATTAGCTAGGGTTGACGAACAGAACCGTGGTCGCCGTGGCCTCATCTGGTGCACACATCAGTCTCGGCTGCAACAAATGCCAGGTCAGGCCTGACGCCGGGGTTCGATCCCATCACTTGCCGCGCCGCTTCCCTCGATCGGTTTCCATCATTTACACTTGAGGCGTTGTTCGGTTCATCGACTGCCCAAGTGGATTGGAGTGGTTTAGAAAGGGATTAAACAAGATTTTGGCTTAGATCGGATTTAATCCCCCTTGATCCCTGCAAATCCCGCTCGGTTCTAATGAAACCGAACAAGGCCTGAAGCCGCCTATAATCACGTGAGATCATCTCCAAATGCGGATTTTCCTTTCACGTTCCTTGCTGTTGGCTGCTGCTGAATCTCGTGCCGTGCATGAACCTGAAATAAACGAAAAAAAAAAAGACTCCTCGTCCACACAGAGCTCCTGCGTGTCGAGGTGTAGCAAGTACTGTGGACGGTCAAAATCGACATGGCAGTTTCACAAGGGATCGATCTGATGACTCTGCCATGTTTCGCTTCCAATTGTAGGATTAATTCCAACTCGGAATACTGAACCCAGAAACTCTTCATTCAAAAGTCTATCTATCTATCTATCTATCTACCACCGCGTACGAGACAAAGACATGAAACATTGCAGAGGCAGTAGTAGCAATTCCATCAGACAAAAGATCAAACGCTATTCTCATGTAATACTCGTCGGCAGACAAATAACATTTAATAAAGACATACAGAGCAGCATCTCACGGGCAAAAAACTCGTCAGACAGATGACAGAACGAGACAGACAGCAAAAACAGGCATTGAATTCAGACAAAGCCCCTCCCCTCCATTGCAGCACGAGAAAACCGAACGACATGCTCATCAGAGACTGTCAAGTCAACAAGGCATACTATTACTAGCACACTTGCTTGGCAAACAATCTTCAGCCTCCTGTCACATAGACGCGGACTACATATTGCTGCCTGGCTGGCTGGTCACTACAAACTGTTATCCCTAAATCACATGCATCATATTTACAAGTAGGCATCAAGCTTGACATCTGACTCTTCGCCCTTGATTGTAACAACGACGAGAACTGAGACCCAACCCTATCTCCTCCACAGCTCCGACAAGCCAATGCTGCAAGACACAAGTTGCCTGAAACCAGAGCAGCACATCAGCAGATATCAAGGAGACCATGAGAAAAAAAAGTGCAGTACAACAACTGCAAAGCTCCCATGCAAGGACACACGGTTCAGATTTTTCACATGGAAAATCTCCCATGCAAGGTGCCCCCAACCTGGAATTTGAGCAGGAAATGGAAAATGCTTACGGAGAACTATTCAGGGAGTTTGAACATGTATAGCATCTATCACTACTTCAGAATTTTCACATACCTAAACCAGAACAGCCACTATCTCTTCCATTCTCTCAGGTGGCAGATTTTTATCCTTGAAACGCTTGTAGGCAGACCACCAATCAACTGGATGTTTTCCACGGCAAGTCGCTCCGGCAACGCCTATGCCAATGGAATATATGGCTCTGGGCAACCCTTCACACGCCGAAACCATCTAATAACCAGTAAAGCCAGTGTAAACTAGAAATTAGTTCACAAACATTTTTTTAGGTTAGAAAAAAATAGAGCTGAAAAAGTAACAAGGAAATATTACTTTTTTTGCAAATTCGTATATTTCAGTGTCAGCTTCCGTGATTTCTACCCCCGCGTGGTACTTGAAAAGACTCCAAGCATCTTCATCCCCTAGGCACTTCATCTCCATAGTGTTTGATATGGTGCATCCCATGCGACCACATGCAAACTGGCTCCTCGATGCAATAACAACCTTTTTTCGACGCCCAAGAGCTATTGGCAAACCAACAGCTATCAAATCTGGATAGTACCCATCTTGCACGTCGTCTATCAGAATCAAAAAACTGCTGTGCTCTATATACTCCCTGAGGATTTTCGCACGGTGATGCTCCTCTGACAACGAGATCGCCTCCCAATCCAATTTCAAGAAAAAAGCGAGATGATTTTGCATGACTCTCACACTACTGCCACCATCAAGAAATATGACGTAGCGAAACGAATCGGCATAGGTATGAGCGATGAGTAAAAGAAGCGTCGACTTGCCAACACCCGATATGCCCCACACACCAAAGACAGACACACCAAAAGGCCTATAATCTATATCTATACCTAATAATTATAGTCCAATGGAAACTCCGGTAGTGGACAAAATGTATAAGCAAATGAAAGAAATGAAATATGGCATAGTCGAAACCGCAATGAAATGTATGACATAATAATCTGACTGTAGCGTTAACAATTTTTTCGATGATTGTTAATTAAATGCATCAAATATATTGTGAGCATCATGGATGTGATACTTCCCCACCTCCAAGTGCATGCTCAAACATGCAGTCTACGGAATTATCAGTTCATACCTTTCTGGTTCAATTGGTGTCCTTTTCACCAACATGAGAATCAAAAAAAGAGGTACCATCACAGCACATAAATGACCAAGTGTATGCCCACTAACAATTTGAAGCGTCCACCTATAAATTGCTTTGTCTGCAACCTCTTCTACTCTTGCAAGGACGTAAAATCCTGAAATTATTTAAAAATAATAATCTCAGATTGTATAACTTAGGTCATATAAAATTGCACTTTCAGTAAAAACTACCATAAGTTCATGCTTTGTGAGAAAACGAACTATCAAAAAATCCAGTACATTGAGATGAATCACAAATAGCAACTTGCACTAAATCATGAAAATAGATGCATTACATTGAGCAAGAATAACACTAACCTGCTGCCCATAACCAGTAGCTTGTTGACGCAACGGACTTTGTTCCTGCCCATTCATCAAACCTTTCAATAATAAAAATGGCCTCCAAAGATGTGAAAGTAATCATCATCTAGACAAACAAGCCAATGTCATCTTTCAATATATTAAACATCAAGAAAACAGGAGCAAAAAGCGGGTAAATTTTATACCAAGCAATTTTATGTACAAACATGGTGCTGAATGTTAGACCTATGGCATAGAAGGTTTAGGGAAGACTTACTAGCAATGTTTCACAAAATAGGGTTGCATTTTTTGGGTTGATATGGTAATGGGATGAACCAAAACCAACTGCACTGATACCAGCAAAGAAGAGTGTGTACAGACACCCCTGTGAGCTGCCAGCAGGATTAACATTAGCATGCTTCAAATCTTACTTTCAGTTAAAACAGAAACCAAAATTGGCATGAGCATTATGTCTGCACCTCCTAAGCTTAAAGTAGCTTTTGCGGTGGTTAAGGATGAGCCCAGCGAGACCGACAAAAAAGAAGGGAACTGTTGAGACCACATTCAGCGTATTAGAGATCCCTGCAAAATAAGGCATAAATTTTATTCATTATTATCAGGGGTATTATATAACTATGCCCCAGACTTTCCTTGCACGAAAAAAATGCTCATGATTTGTATCCTGTATGCAGAGGGCACAATTACTCGATCTTTAGTTACTATCGTCAAAGCAAGAAAAAATGATGATAATCAGAATTATTCATTTTGAATGGAATGCAATTTAGCCTAACCTACCCCCCCACACACACACACACACACACCTTTATTGAGTTCACTAGACTGATAACCTATTAAATCACAAGGCTAAGATATTTAAAGCGGCAGAATTTGTGGGAGCGTGCAGCCAAAACTACAACTGCGTCGAAACCATTTGCATTTAACCACTCCACCGATCACCTTAATCCCAGAGCAACAGAACAGGAAGTGACTCAGGCAAACCAACTATGGGACAGGGACCGCGAAGCGGAGGTTAATTACCGAGGAAATGTGTGCGTTGGTCGGCAAAGTCGTGGCAATCCTCGCCATGCGGGGTGGCAGACATGACAAGCATGAGCACGATGAATATGCCCGTACATGCCCCCCATTTCTTGCTACTCAACACATCCATTGCCGCCGCGACCCAATTCTTCCTCCACCGCACATCCATCACAGCCACCTTGTAGTCATCCTCGCAAACTTGTTGCTGTTTGAGTAAGCCAAGTTCAAGTTGCATCATTAAAAAAAATCACATGTTGAATCATGTTTGTACTACTAAAACAGATGATGCATAACAAGGAGAGATTAGAGAAGTAATAGCGGGTAGGAAACAATAACTTTGAGCATGCTTGTCTTATCCCAGGCAAATCCACCCGTTCACATCTATTTGGACTTTGGAGTAATGCATATGACCCCTTACACTAGCAAATGCCATATGAATATTATATTATCTACCTTATGCAGAATCACGAATCATATTAATTTTCCATGGCAAAGTAGGGCCAAGGCAGCAATTTTTCACAGGTTTTACAGTCCAAAGTTACTACAACAACCACCATAAGCTTATGTCGCCATAACCTTTGTTATATATTCTCAAACATATGTTCTGCCTGTTTTAGGCATATAAATTATAAAGACTAACTGTACAGTGAGACAGTTATTAACAGTCAATTCGAAAAGAACCAACAGAAATTGCTACTCCAGTATGGCAGATTGAACAAGATTAACATCCATCTACAGAGCAAGGTATTCCAATACGTCCAATCTACAGGAGCACAGGCATGATAACAGTAAGGTAATTATCCAGGGTCAAAGAAAAAGTCAAGCCTGGCGGAGAGTGACGAACACAGCAACACACAAACATCTATATTCATAATGTGGAAGCAAAGAAACTAATGGAATGTAAAAATTAATACACGGGACAGCATTTCCTTCCTAATACACGGCACACTATAATAAGCAGCAAATGCACATAAAACAATATGACACGAAACAAAAGATTCATGTCAAGGATTTTACTATAGTAGTTTACTAAAATTGTCTCTTTAGTTCATCCGAGCTTCCCATCGGTGTTACCTAGTCGAGGGGGAGCCACAGCCGAGCCGAGAAGCAGTCAGTAGCAGTTCCAGGACACTGAGAAGTTCTGTAGTTGGACTGAGGAATGAGGTGTTGGATAGATCTCAACGTGACTGGGCCCAACGGCCAAAGACGCTTCTAATCGCGCTTCGATCGGGGCCCATCCTTATCTAGGACGGTGGGCCCTGCATGGCCGCTATATAAAGTGGGGGAGCCGCAGCACGACCTACGAGGTTAGCCGTGCCCAGCCGCCACCACAAGCCAATCCGATCTAGGCTAGCGCTGCGCCGACGGGAAACTCCACCGCCGCCACCCTAGCCACACGCTCCCCACACTCACCCCTTTCACCCATGGCCAATGACGGAGGTTCTAGCTCCGGCACCAGCTCGGGGATTCCCTCTGGCTCATGTTTGTCGAGCCAGGGAGCAGGTAGAGTCCATCTCGGTTCTTTCTCTCTCTCTCTCTCTCTGTTCTCGATCTAAAGGTAATGTATAGTGCTATTGTTAGATCTAGACTAGATCCGTGGTAAAGTCATTTTAACATTGGTATCAGAGCAAGGTTTTAGTTGCTAGATTTTACAGTGCTTTTTTGGTAGAAAGTGAAAGGTTCAAAAGGAAGGAATTAGATCCAAAGTGCGCCTGCCCTATGGCCGCGCCGTTCCTCTCGATCTAGATGGGCATCCATTGTGGAGACATCTAGAAGAAGAACACACCCTTCGGGGCAAAGCAAAACCCTAGATCTAAAGCCCCAAAAGGATCCTGAATGAAAGTCCTAACCCCATAGATCCCCAAAGAAAAGACAATCAAAAGGGAAAAGAGGTCCACTCCGGCCATCACCGGAAAAGTCTCCGCCCCACACCTCGGCCACTTGACGACGGTGCACCCACCCTCGGGTGGATGCACACATCGGCAAGGAGCAAGGTGGGGGGCGCCGCCGCAGTTCCACCATGGACCAAGCAAGTAACAAAAAAAAGGAGCAAAAGGCTCCACCACCGCCCCTCTTGACGGTGGTGCGCCCACCCTCGGGTGGACGCACCGCCGACAAGGAGGATGGGAGCCACTCCACGGAGAAGAGGAAGAGTGAGGGCACGCAAGGGCCGCCTCACGCCCCGGCGGGTCACGCGCCGCCGCCAGTGGGGCGTGAGGAGGAGGGAGGGGCCGAAGCCACCTCGCCGGTTTCCCCACGCGCCGTCACACCGCCGCGGAGGACAGCGACCACGCAGGCGGTACGTGCCGCCGACGCGGCAGCCGCCCGACGCGGGCCAGCCGCCGACGGTCGGGACGCGACAGGGAGCTCACGGGCGGCGCACGCCGACAAAGGCCGACCCGAGGGCAGCGCCGCGGCGACGGCGCGGAGCACGCGGTGACCACGCTGAGCGGCATGCGGACGCAGCGCCGCCAGTACGCGGGTGAGGCGAGGAAAATGACTAGGGTTAAGGGGGGGCGGCGGCTGGGGGTTATATACCCCCGACCAGTGCGCCGAGCCGCACGATCTAGGTCTGCCCCCCCCCCCATCAACGGCTGAGATGAAAGGACGCGGGCTGTTTGACACAAGGCGGGCAGTAGATGGAGGCCGCCCGTTGGTAGCGCGCAGGCGGCAGCCGGCAAGCGCTACGAGGCCGCTAAGCGGGCCGCGCTGGTGGCCAGGCGGGCGGGCCAAGCAGGCCGTCTGGCTGGCGGCCCTCACAGCGTGGGCAGAAGTCAACTGTAGGCCGCCCGGTTGGCCCAGTAGGGCATGTTTTTTCACAGTTTTCTGTTTTTATTTTTATAGATTTGTTTTTAATGTTTTTTGCTTAGTTTTAAGCAAAATTTTGCATAGTTTTGTCTAGTCCTTTTATTTTTAAGTATATTGTGACTAGAGAATGTTACAAAGGCAGAATTTTTCTGCAAAGTATGAGTTTTTTAATGAAAGTTTCCGCTGCAAATAGTTCTTTTACATTGCAAATGTATGGTTTAAAATTGCACCAAATGCAATAAAGTTGATTAAATCTTGACATAAAGATGTGATTAAAGTGATTATGCCTCGTGCCATTAATTGACCAACGTTATTAATAATCATGACCATAATCTTTTCCTATTAAGTATTAAAGGTGCATTTAAATTTATTTCTGCCCAACGGTGATGTAATTTTAAATAGCACGAAACGATTGCATGCTTAATTTATACCAACGTTGAATTAACGCATACAGTTGTTTTACTTGGTGATCTCACATCTTTTGTGATTTTCAGGAGGTCTCAACCTCATGGCATGTTTGAAGGACATCCCGCTCCTTAGGGGGACAACTACTCGAATGGAGGAAGAAAGTTGACTTAGCGTCAGATGCGCGAAGTGGATTGGGTGGTTGACACCAAGCAACTCAAGCCCATTGACCGGTCGGGGGCCGAGAAAAGTGCCGACTTTGAGAAAAGGAAGAGGACCATGCTCCATTGGAGCTGGCTTACTCTATTGATAACGAAATGGGTGAACGCCAACAAGAAGTTTACGGCCTTCAGAAGAACACAATTGAGAACGCAATAGTGGGCTCAATTGGAGAGTGTCTACCGTGGTAGTATCTCGCCAAGATAAAGAGCCGCCATGGCTCTTCAAAGATATCTTGACCCAATTTAAAGCAGGTGATTCTTGAAAAAGTATACGGAGGACCCCACGGAATAAGAGAGCACATCTTGAGGATGTCAAACATGGCAGAAAGCTCAAGCCAATGGATGAGGACCTCGAGTTAAAGCCAGCACTCTTGGTGCACCTTGTGATGGCCTCATTTCCACAGCCTTTTGAAAACTTTGTGATAAACTATAATATGTCCCCTGAAAAGTGGGACATAGAAAAGACCATTGGGATGTGCTCCCAGGAAGAGGAAAGGCTGAAAGCCCTTCACGGCGGTTCTCTGAACTTCGTGAAGGACAATAGGAAGAGAGGCTTCACAGGCGACAACCATGGTGGCTCACCCTCCAAGCCCCATGGCAAGGGTCCAATGCAACACCAGTACCAGCATCACTAGTCCACCCCTGGGGAGAAGGATCAGTGCCATCACTGTAAAAAGCCGGGCCACTACAAGAAAGACTGCCCGATTTGGCTAAAGTACATCATGGCCAAAAATGGTAAAGATACTGTTTCTTTTGTTAATGAATCTTTGTATGAAAAGTTTACTAGATCCACTTGGTGGATTGATTCTGGAGCAACTGTTCACGTTGCCAACTCTTTACAGGGGTTCCATTCGACAAGGACCACGCCAAGAAGAGAAAGACACATTGAAGTGGCGAATGGAATAGAAGCAGAAGTGGAGGCCATTGGTGACGTCCCTCTAGAGCTGGCTGATGGATCTTTGCTTTTGCTCAAAGATGTGCTTTTCGTTCCTTCATTACATAGGAATTTAATAAGTGTTTCCTGTTTGGACAAAGACTCTTACGAATGTTATTTTGGAAATGGCAAGTGTGCCATTTGGTTGAAAGACAAATGTGTGGGTGTTGCTACATTATTTGATAAGTTATATTTGTTATCCCTGCATGAGAAAGTTCTTTCTGTGTGTGATGTGAATGAAAAAGTTTCCTTGTCGAACAAAGAACAAAAGAAAAGAAAGCGAACTCTTGACTCATCGAAACTATGGCACTGCAGACTAGGCCATATTTCGAGGGGAAGAATAGAAAACCTCGTTAAAAATGAAATTCTTCCTCCGTTAGAGTTCTCCGACATAGAACAATGCATAGATTGCATTAAAGGAAAGTATGTCAAACAGATTAAAAAGGGCGCAAACCGAAGCATAGCTACACTAGAAATAATCCACACGGATATTTGTGGACCGTTTCCGGTAAAAAGTGTGGATGGCTATGATTCATTCATAACGTTCACGGATGATCACTCCCGGTATGGTTATATTTATCCAATCAAAGAAAGATCTGAAGCGTTGGATAAATTTAAAATTTTCAAAGCTGAAGTAGAAAATCAGCACGATAAAAGAATCAAAATAGTTCGGTCCGATCGTGGGAGGGAGTACTACGGTCGGCATACTCCATATGGACAAGTACCAGGACCCTTTGCACGGTTCCTGCAAGAAAATGGCATAGTCGCCCAGTATTCAATGTCGGGCGAACCTCAGCAAAACGGAGTAGCTGAAAGGCGCAACCGTATCCTTATGGATATGGTGCGCAGCATGATGAGCTATTCCACCCTCCCATTGGGATTGTGGATGGAGGCGCTTAAAACCGCCATTCATATTCTCAACAGAGTACCAAGTAAGTCGGTGCCCAAAACACCGTATGAATTGTGGACAGGCAGAGTCCCCTCTCTGCACCACTTGAGGGTCTGGGGGAGCCCAGCTGAGGCAAAAGTTTTCAATCCAAACATTGCAAAGTTAGACCCCAAAACAGTATCTTGCCATTTTATTGGCTATCCAGATAAGTCCAAAGGCTATCGTTTCTACTGTCCCGACAGATACACAAAGTTTGTAGAAACGAGACATGTAGTCTTCTTGGAGGACGAATTGATGAGGGGGAGCACGGTAGCTAGGAAAATTGATCTTGAGGAGAAAAGGGTGCATGCACCTAATCCGATGATTCAGGAGCCATTTTTCTACTGCTAGCCACCATCTACAACCCCGAGGTTGTGGTCTTTGCACTGTTGTGACTCCACACGTGACAACAATGGGCGAAAGTTCGAACCTGTCCATCAGAGCCACCGAACCCACCGTTGAGCACGAAAGGAGCCGAACAGCCACCTAGTGTAAATGTGCACGAACCCGAGGCAAGAAATGAGCAAGAGTCGATGAACTCAGACGGTCTAAAAGAGAACGAAGACCAGCCATTTCCAAAGAAATCTACAAAGTTTACAATGTAGTTCATATGGAGGGCGATCCTACCACATATGAAGAAGCCATGAGTAGCCCTCACTCAGCCAAGTGGGTGGAGGCAATGGAAGATGAAATGAAATCGATGAGTTCCAACAATGTTTGGGACTTAGAGGAAATTCCCAAAGGAGCCAAAACAGTAGGATGCAAGTGGGTCTACAAAACAAAGTATGATTCCAATGGGAATGTAGAAAAGTACAAAGCTAGACTCGTGGCAAAAGGATTTACGCAAAGAGAAGGCGTAGATTACAATGAGACTTTTTCTCCGGTCTCATGTAAGGACTCCTTCAGAATCATCATGGCACTAGTTGCACATTTTGATTTAGAGTTACATCAAATGGATGTCAAGACGACATTTCTAAATGGAGATTTAGAAGAGAATGTTTACATGAAACAACCCAAGGGTTTTTTCATGGAGGGGAAGGAACATATGGGATGCCGCCTAAAGAAATCCATTTATGGGTTAAAGCAAGCCTCTAGGCAGTGGTATTTAAAGTTTAATGATACCATTAAAAGATTTGGATTCAAAGAAAATTTTGAGGACAATTGCATTTATGCAAAGTTCAAAAGTGGGAAATATATTTTCCTAATTCTATATGTGGATGACATTCTGCTAGCAGTGATGTTAGTCTACTACTAGAAACAAAGAAATTCTTGTCATCAAACTTTGACATGAAAGACCTTGGTGAAGCATCTTATGTTTTGGGCATAGAAATTCACCGAGACATAAAGAATGGAGTGTTAGGACTGTCGCAGAAAGCAGATTTTAAAGAAATACAATATGCATGCGAGTAATTCAACACCTGCTCCCATAGTCAAGGGCGATAGTTTTGGGAAATCCCAATGTCTAAAGAATCAATATGAGATCGATCAAATGAAGTCGACCATATGCTTGGTGTTGGAAGCTTACAAGATGCACAAGTGTGCACCGCCCGACTTAGCATTTATCACGGGTACTCGGTAGATATCAAGAGAATCCGCATAAAGCAATCGGAAGATGGTAAAGAAAGCTTTGCGCTATGTGCAAGGCACAAAGGCCTCATGCTAACATCTGTAAGATCTGATTCCCTAGAGCTAAAAGGGTATTCAGATGCAGATTTTATGGAGATAAAGACGAGAAAGTCCTGACGAGTATGTCTTTACTCGCAGGAGGTGCTATTTCGTGGAGAAGCGCCAAACAGTCGATAGTTGCATCATCTACGATGTATGCTGAATTTATAGCATGTTATGAGGCCATGGGACAGGCGTTATGGTTAAAGAAATTCTTACCCGACTTGAAAGTGGTTGACAGCATAAGCAGGCCACTAAAGATGTACTGTGACAACGAGCCCGCAGTATTCTATGCTCACAACAACAAGTCGAGTAATGCTTCAAAGTCTATAGATATAAAGTATTATGTTGTGAAGGACAAAGTCCAGGATCTAACTATAAGTCTCGAGCATATAAGGACAAAGGATATGCTTGCGGATCCGTTAACGAAAGGCTTACCACCCAATGTGTTCAAGGAACACATAGCCGGCATGGGTTTAACGGCAAGCCTATGATTCCTGGACTAAAGAGGCCCAAAAGTAACAGGATTTGTTTCAGAACATGAAGGTATATGGTGGCTGTATGATTCTATCGGCAATTGAGCTGAGACGATGAAACATGCTCTATGTATCATTCTGTGATGAAATAAGTAAAGAACAAGGTTAAAAGTAAAGTCGAGATCTAGGGGGAAAAAAACTTCGTTAATTCCCCTTCACTCCCGTCACCGTCTGCTCGCCTGCACGGCCAAGTCCACCACCATGGCCTCCACCCCAGCCGTGGCCTCCGGCGCCGCAGCCTCAGCGGACGTGCGCCCCGTAGCCTCCATGTAGAGAAGCCCCAGACCCAGCACGTAGAGCAGGCTGCCGCCCTGGTCCCTCGCAGCGCACGCCGGCCGTGCCCTCCAAGAGGAGGAGGAGGAGGAGCCCATGTCGGCATGCCCGCCACGCTCGACTCTGCGCTTCCGCTTCCTGTGTGCACGCCAGCCGCGTCCTCCAAGAGCAGGAATAGGAATGTTGTCGTCTATTGTTTGCTAATTGCTTCAGATTAAAATAGCTTGTACAAGTTCAGTTCTCCCGTGTTGCTATTCTACTTGTACATGTGTCGTGCTGAACATATTGTAAAATCTTCAGTGTTTGCTATGAGGTTATGAATAAATGAGTGTCCAGCTGTTGTTCAAATAGACATTGTGCATGTACAAATTGAATAGGAGTAAATATGCAGAATAAATGGCCATATGGAGAAATCTGAACTGAATATCAACTGTTTGTCCAAACTGAATTGAACTAAGTGGCACCCACACATAAACTTCAACTGAACAAAATTGCAGCTATTTTCCATAACAAAAGTGAAGTAAATGGCACCCAGAACTAAGCTAAATGGCAACTATTGCCTAGAACTGATCTAAACCGAATGACACAACTTTCAGTTTTAGTCCACAATTTAGACAAAATTAACCTTCAGAACAACCGAGAATGCCAATTTAAAGCTAGACAGAACCTTGTTTGGGATAGAACTATTACTCTGATACAAATTGCGCAAATGATGTACCATTAGAAAGGTATGACCATGTACTAAAAGTTTTATTTTTGACCCAAGTCGAAATTGTGCACCGATTAAGAGCAGTTTTAAATTTTCCATGTCTCTGAAACTAATTGCGTCTACCTAGGACAATAGAGAAAGACAGGATACGGAGATTTACCTCACATCGACGAGAAGAGAAGCGCATTGGCGAGCAGAGCAGCCCGTTCGCTCTAGGTTCCGGCGATCTTCTTCTCTGTTCTAGCGTGTTTCTTCCGTCCTCGATTTTGCACGCCCTTCCTGTGTTCTCACGCCAGAATTCCGAGCTCGCGCGCGCCGTCTTATGTCTCCGTTTCGTTTATCTGGGCCTTGGGCTGGTTGTTCGCTCTGCGTTTCGCTCGTTCCAGTTGTTCCCGTCCGATGCGCATCGTGTGATTGGTAGGGAATGATGTCCCTCTGCATTAGTAGCGAGTAAGTCAGAGGATCTCATTCCGGAAATGAGGGGTTTTGTTTTTTAGGGAAAGAAACCAGGCGAAATGCTAAATGCTGCTCTGTGGAGGCCCGCGCCGCACACCCCGGTCCCACAATGGGCAGACCCATTTAGCCTCTTTCTCTCTTTTTTCTTTTATACATTGTTTTTCTCTTTTCTTTTTTCTTTTCTTTTCTTTGTTTCTTTCCCTTTCCTGTTTTCCTTTTTATTTTTTGCTTGCCTTTTTTGGTTTTCTTTTTCCTGTTTTTTCTAAAGGTCCAGAATTTTATAATTTGTTCATGATTTCAATAAAATGCTCATGGGTTTAGAAAAATGTTAACGCATTTTAAAAAAAGTTCATGAATATGGTTTTTTGGTTCATGAATTCTGAAATATGGTTTATGATTTTAGAAAATTGTTAATCTTTTAAAAAAATTGTTCATCAATTTTGAAATTTGGTTCATGGATTTCAAAAATTGGTTCATCATTTTTTATATGTGTTTACGAGTTTTCAAAAAATGTTTTGATTTTTTAAAAATTATTCGTGAATTTCAAATTTTGGTTCATGGATTTTAACAATTGGTTTATGATTTTAGGAAAGTGTTTATGAATTTTAGAATTTTGTTCATGAATTTTTAAAATTGGTTCATTATTTTTTGAAATACAGTGAAGGAGATGATCACTAGAGACCAACGCGTGACCCAAAAAACATTCTATGAAGAAACATTATGGAGAACACGACTAAGCCATAAATGCATGGATATAGTTACGTTCTTTTAGACCTACTATGTTACATAGGTAGTACTTTCTATTCTTTGTTACACGTTCGTGCAAGTGATAAACCCAAAGAGTAGGGCTTGGAGGGCCAAGGGGAGTATTTTCAAAGGCTGCGGAGGTATTTCTAGCGGATTGAATGAGCAATGTCGGCAAGGGTTGGTAGAGGCGGCGAGCTGCCGGGGTGGTGGTCCTGAGGGGAGGACATACAGAATGGGTGAGATTTGCGTGCGCGTGCCGCCGACATGGCTGAGGTCCGCGTCATTTTTATATCCAACCGGTGCCCCCACTAGCCCTCCTCCGTGGGTTGGGTTCGGCCTGGTTGCACCGGATAGCAAAAGGGACCATGCCAGCGCGAAAAAAGAATTGGGAGCAGGCTAGGCATGATTTTCAGCGCCGACACCCCCCGATAGCACTTTAAAGGGGCTTTAGAGCCCCTGAGTGAAGATGCTCTAATAATTTATGTAAACATTCTACTTCATCAATAAAGACTCTGCACATTTTGCCTAACAAATTTGTGAGGGGCAACATAGCGTGCATCCTGTACCCCCCTTGTTTTCATCCATGCGCTTAAAATCATGTGGTATTCGTTAGACCAGATGTGCAAAATTACACGATCGCTATGTTCTTTTTTGCGGAAAGAAAATGATCTATTAAATAGCAACAGGATTATAATCATGTGCCATGGCTTCGGCAATCTCCGGGGGAGCAAGCCTCAGGCTCATCCTATTAGAGTCTCTATGAACTTTTAGATATCTCTCTCACCGAGGCATTCACGGATTACATTTATACAAAAAGCACACATCGAAAGATTCGATGCTCTGTCATTGATGAGGTTTAGGGTTTCCACGCAGTCTGTTTCAACTATAAAATTCAGGTTTGTCCAGGACAAACCGAGATGCACCCCCTCCTCAATCGCAGCAAGTTTCGCTTCAGTAGCACTTGAGCACTGCCGCAAATGCCTCGACGCAGCGAAGATGACTTGGCCCGAGTGATCGCGCATGATCATACCATCACCCGTCCTTCCGTCAAAGGAGAAAGCGTCATCGACATTTAGCTTGGCCTCTCCTGGTTCCGGTGGCCACCATCTCTTCTGGGCTTTTATGCGCCATCGGCTTCTACATTTCTTAGAGAGATCATGTTCCAGGTTGATCACCATCTTGCCCTTCCCTACATCAGCATTCGGGTGTTTCATAGTCACAATAAGGGAATTTAGATAACTTACTAGAAAGCGGTGTGATCCTTCAATTGGTGGACATTGTTTTCCATGGGTCATCTGGTAGTGGCTATACAATATTCTTCATAGTATAAGCATAGTTCTGGCTCTTTGGTCCACTGTCATATTCAGTAGCCAGTTCAGAAGCCATTCTGAACTCGTCGGGTGGCTCCTTTGAACGTCAAGTAAGGCCCATACCTCCTTCATCGCCTGCCATAGGGCAAAGGCATGCAGGCACTTCAGGAAGATATGGCTGGTGTCCTTCTCTTCTTATCCGCGGATTTGGCATAGTTCTGTGTGTACACGATCACTATGTTGTCCGATTGTAAAATAAACCGGTTGCGTCCCATCCGTTGGGCTAGGCACAAACCTTCACTGGTAGAAAAGGGCCCATGCGTCCCGGTTGGTAAGGGCCATTAGTCCCGGTTGCCCAACCGGGACGGGGCAATCGGGACTAAATCTCTAACCATTAGTCCCGGTTGCCCCACCAACCGGGACAAATGGGGCACACGCGGCATCGAGGCGAGGGTGGAGCATAGTCGGTTCGTAACCGAACCGGGACTAATAACTTCTTCATGGCGTAGATTTGGCTCATTTCTGCGCGGCGAAGAATTCATTGGCACATTTTGTTGCCGAGGCAGCATTTTCGCCACTTTTTGTGCCGCGAGAGAATTCATTTAGGTTGTTTTATTGTTTATTTAGTGTTTTGCACTTATCAACGAAGGAACCTTATATTACACAAGATCATCATGACAACATTACATTCAATACACGGATCGAGTTCATGCACTACATACAAAAGTTGCTATTCGATGCTACCGCCAATTTCTTGAAAGTTGCTATTTTTACAATTCCTATTGTCTATACACAGCGAGTAGTATTCCCCTTGTGTGTTTAGGACTTGCATCCAAGAATCCGCCAATTCCTCCTGAATTGCTCGTATGCGATCCTTTGGCGTAAGACCGTCCCCGTCCGTAGACGTTCGATCTGATTTAAAAAAGGAGTCAGCCTATATGAATATGAAACTAAACACAATTTGATTGTAATAAAAAACTATAGAAATTGTTTACGTACATGGAGTTGCTCTAAATTTCTGCCCTTCCCATCGCACGTCTGCCGGATGAACTCGCATACATAGTATCCACATAGATTGTTACCTGGTCCCTGCGTCAGGCACTTTACGAGAACAGAGTTCAATCAAAATAATAATCAAGCATGATAATAACTGTATCAAAACTAGAATCAAAGAGATGCGCGGATATAGCTAGTGGTGCTTACATCTAATGGTTGAAATGTAAGCTCCTCTTTCCAAACACCCCTAGCCTTCTTGGTGAACCGTTTCCAAGCGCTGCCATGAAAGCGAATAAAATAATTTATTAAGTACTTGATATCATAAAATTCACGAACGTTGCCGATATAGTGTCGTAATGATTAGAATTACCGCTGGAGAAGTATCTGCATGTCCTTCCACGTCTCAAGGGGTTTATGTTTGAGTCCATGACTAGTACACGCCCTTTGTCAAGTTGAATGATTAACAGAATATAGTGGTACTGCGAATGCACTAATCAATTATATACTTAACATCGAGTAAGCGAAATAGAAAATGTATACAAGACAATAACACTCCTTTGGAAGTTGTAAGGAAATAGTATTTCCCTTTTGGTTTCTTGAAACCTTAGCAGCGTACTATATTATCCTCCGTATCCGGGGCTTATTTTGAGATTAGCTTCATGAACCCAATATGGGTCAATGAAGCCAATGTCATAGATTTGTCCTCTGCATTTGTGAATCTTCATTACGCATATTGCGGTATGATTATATACATGCAATAAACAAAATAATATAGATGGAGACTAAATTAATTACGAATTAGTACTTACGGACAATAGGCACTCATATCGATTTGTCCAAGCCGTCTTGATTGAATAATTGAAATAGTTCATCAAATTCAATGGATATCATGTCATCCTTATCTTTCCCATGATGCTTTTTGTAACCCTCGGCACTATCCGATTAGCCCGGCCCTTGTGGCATGCATGTACCAGTTATGCAATCTTCGCATTTTGTTGGAAGATTGTTTACCTCCTCAGTTTGTGAGAGGTTTTCCGTCTTGGTATTGGTATGCTACTTCACTCCACGGGAAGAACTCTAATCAGGATAATCGAGCAATACTCATACCTTGAGCAATGGCTTCTCGTCTTGTATAACTACCTCTCTGGATCATACTGCTCTTCGGCCCCATATTTGCTCGACCCCACATTGGTTTGAGAAATCACCTTGAGAGGGGCGCAAGTCTGTTTTGCTTGTTCTCCGAGCTGGACAACAGATTTCCCTCTTGCATCAGTACTGCTCTTCGAGGCTTTTTGTGTCGCATGTGACTTGAGAATAGAACGCTCATAGTCTGATGACAGCTTTGGCTCGGGCTGATGAAGATTCTTTAGCATTTTTAACACTTTGCCTTTTTCTTCTTTGGTGTTGGGGAACTCTGGCTCTTTCGGCCGCCTCAGCTTAGCGAAAAACGTTGTCGTTTCCGCATCAACGATCGCCAGATCTCCTCTTGATCTGATCATAAGCTCTCTTGGGAGGAACCGTTGGTACTTTTGGAAGAGGCTCTTGTTTACGTTTGGCGATCGCCACGGCCAAGATGCGACGCTTCGCTTTTATCTGAGGCGTCGGCGATGGCTCCATGGCGATGGCTGCACGGAGATTGGTGAGGCGACGGCGGGTGAGGCGACGAAGACGGGCCATGGCGGCGACCTCGGAGACGGGTGAGGCGGGCGAAGATGGCCTTGGCGTGTGATTTGAAGCACGATACAATCCTTGACCATAGAATGGTGACGTTTTTCGTCACCAGCGCGATCACATCCCTTCACCGGCGGTAGTGAAGATCCAAAACCTCAAAGGTGGGCATGATTTCATCCACGCCGACAACAACCCTCTGGGAACCGGACGGCGGTGGTAAGTTGGTGTGGGTCCAATTGGTAAGGCATAGCCGACCGCCACCTTCATTGATATGTTCACAACTTTGACATGTAGCTCGCGATGTGTCATCTCTGATATCATCCACTGGGTAGCCAACAGAGCCATCGTCGGTGCATCATCGCATCGCCATTGTCATCACCGGGACCTCGGTGGAAGCCACAGCTTTTTCGATTATTCGATAGGGCGGTAGCATCGAATGCAAGTGTCTTTGAGATGGGCGGTAGTACTTTGCTCTTTAAGTGTGTTAATTTCATCTTGTTGTTGTTTTAATCGTTCTTCAATTAAACACATTCGCTCTTTCTGACTTTCTGCTTCAACTGTCGCCTTGTCCTTTCTCCTCTGACGGCTTCTATCAGGATATTTCTTCCTCTCTTCGGGAAACCCAGTCCTCCATGATTGGGAGCCGCTTGTGCCTCTTGTTCGTCCATCATGTTCCTTATTTCCAAGGGCGAGTGTGAGCTCATCATTCTCTCTATCGGGAATGAAGTCCCCATCTTTAACGACCTTCTTGCTTTTCGATCCTCTCGATTGGCAAGGGGTCTTCTTTATGGCGTATGTTATATATACACCTCCCTTCCGAGTCCAACGTGCCCCCATGCCCGTAAAACCAATTCCTTGCACGTTCTACCCAATCGTTTGTCTCTGGGGTGATATTTTTATCACGCCTCGCTCAAGTTTCTCCCACTTAGGAATGCCAACCTGTAGCCACCTTGCCCCATCGTATGGTGATACTTCTTCTTAGCAAGATTCACTTATTCATTTCGTACATTTTCTTAGCTTTTCGATTTCTTGTATTCCACAAACTCATCCCGTAATGGTTTTATCTTCTCAAACTGAATATTCTTGAAATCGAGTCTTCTTTTCACGACATAGTCAAGGTGCAATCTTTTCTTCCAGTTGGTGAAACGGGCCATCTTCTTCAAAGCCCACTCCACGACCTTAGCCTCCATGGCTCTCCCATGTTGTAAGGCGTCCTCAAGCTGGATCCTCCGCATTTGGATCCAGCTCTATCTTGATAGTTTGAAATTAACCATGAGCCTCTTCCACGTAAATCTTTGGCGTGGTTAGGGACAAATAAACATGTTCCCTCTTCATCGCATTAGCAGGCCTATTCCAATTTCTAATGGTGATCGGGATTAAGTCCCTAACGATTACTCGCATTGTGCCACAAATTTGGTTGCGACAACTTGGGAGTCATTCCGCGTCTTCAGCGACATCTTCGATCTGAACCTCTCATGGTCTTGCAACTTTTTGGTTGGGCCTCGCCCTTTTCAAGAGATTCCTTCGATCCGGAGGGCTAAAAGAAGAAAGATCGTCGTTACTATTTCTATATAGATAGCGATGATTAATTAATGAATTGATTTATATTACATGCACCTCATGCGAGCGTCTTCTCGATTACACAAGGCATCGCCTTTCCCTCGCGAAGGCAACACCTTCAACCTCAAATAAGTTGTCTACTCCGGTAAAGAGGATCACCCTCACCGGAGTTGTTCGTAAACGTTGATACGTCTAAATTATCTTCCCCGGATCACACCTTGGATCAACTCTTCCTTTTCTTCGTCTCGACGTGTGGGTCCATATTTTACGCATAGGTGGAAAAAGCGAATAAGTCAAAGCGGCTAAAGGAGAAAGTTAAGTACGGTGTTGAGAGATATAAACCCTAATTCGGAAAAACCCTAATATATACATACACAATAATAAAATGAAGAGAAAGGGAAACCGTGTAGTAGATAGGCACATCGTCGAACCCACATGCACCTAAGTTGCTTGAAAATGTGAATCGGTCCAGGGCTACCCACGGTGATCACCGGTGGGGCAAGACCAATAATACCAAACTAATTAATAAACCTAATAATACCTAACTAATAATAAACCTAATAATCCAAACACCAAAAGAAAGGAAACAATCAACACATGGCATCGATGCAATGCTCAAGCAAGTATGATGATATGACAAGTTAATTTGCATTGGAATGTAACCCTAAGAAATGCTCGACGATTTAATCAGGTTCCAGGGTGAAAACCCTAACTCGGAGAAACTCGGAACACATGAGAGGGTGGATTTGTTCTTCTAATTAAACTTGTAATTTAAGTTGTTGAATAATGCATGATTATAGCTTAGATAGCTAGGTTTCATTTTACGAACATTTTGATATATTATTCATATTTTTATGAATTATAGATTAAAACAAGGATAATGATATGACAAGTTAATTTGTATTAAAAGTAACCCTAAGACATGCTCGGCAATTTAAACGGGGTTCCGGGGTGAAAACCCTAACTCGTGAAACTCCGAGTATATGAGAGGGTTGATTTTGTTTTCTAATTAAACTTGTCTTGAAAGTTGTTGAACAATGCATGATTATAGGTTAAATAGTTAGATCTCATTTTTCCGAACATTTTGATATATTATTTGTATTTTTTCGAGTTATAAATAATTAATTATTGAATTTACAATCAATTTATGGATTTAATTAAACCATTTCTGAATTTAAACAAAAGCAGAAAACATTTTTACACCGCTTCATTTAACACCCTCAGAATCGACCCTATGCAAGTTTCGGCGCTTCATAAACCCGCATAGAAACGATTCAAAGGTGCCCAGCACTTTCGTGCGGGTGGAAAGCGAAGTAATAACATTACACAACAGTCCTCGATGGGACCCATGAGTATATATATACAACACGACTCCATGAGTCAAGATTACGAATATCTGGACAAAGATCCGGATCACCTTGAAAACAATACGGCGTCAAATGCGGACAAGATGCAAATGGGGCTAAGAGCCCGAAGAATAACCAATGGCGTCCATAACCCCGCCAAGCGGAAGGGTAACCACCTAACGACGTCGGTCTCAAAACCGCTTAAACAAAGGGTGCCGACAAAGGGCAAAGGAAAAAGAGGCGTCGATCGAGGCCGACAGCGAGGCTAGAATTGTCGGTCCTCGCCTACATAGGTATGGTGGATCAAGCGGCGGCAGATGCACTAAACAACCTATAGAGACTCGATACAATGGCGGCTATCGAGAGGGATAAGAAAGACCTATTCGAACCAACCTGATTCTACCATCGACAAACCCATCTCCTCGGTGTTTCCCGAGTCCAATCGAGGAAGTCAACCGAGGAACTCACACCGTTGGCAGTTTTATTTATTCAGTTATCGTTGCAGTAATTACTAGTCAGGTATAGATAATCATCCTGATAAAATAAGCAGTGGGCACTTTTAGTTAACCATTCCGTTGTAGTTACAACACTTACTAGTCAGATACAAATAGCATGAGATATCCCAAAAACCCTGCAGTTGTTGGTACTTTTATTTAGCCATTCCGTTATAGTTGCAATACTTACTAGTCAGGTACAATGGTCGCAAGCGACACCCAAACAAGCAATTGTTGGCACTTTTATTTGGCCATTCCATTATAGTGAAGCTGATTACTAGTCATTATAAAGTCAAATTCATAGCACTACTTTAGTTATAGTTGTCTATGATCGAGATACTGTGCTCCAAGTCGTCCATAACCATGACACGGCTTTGAAAGTTTTACCGGGTGCACAAATAGCAACACACACTCGATCAACCTCGGAAAACCAAATCAAAACCCAACGAGGCCTTCACGACAAAGCAATCACAAGATTCGAAATATTTCGTGGGGCACCCCATTGAGTAGAACCATAGCGAAGCTAGTGACTCCGTCTGGACTCAAGGTTTGCGTCAATGGTAAACGATCGGGAACCCGAAAATGTGGGCTTGTCGATACCGTGAAAACACTCCGCTTACCCAATAAGCGATTGTGCTCCTCGCACAATCGTAAATAAAGCAGTAAAGCATGGCATAAGTACATGATCGTAAATAAAACCTCAAACTAGTTTGTGGCCCCAAGAAATAAGACTGAATCAAGCTCTGGCTCAGGGGGGTCCCATAATCCTCCCGGATGTGGATAGCGCGATAAATCAAGGAACAGGTATCAAGCACTCGGGGTCCTACGGGACACGAGTGGACGGTTAACAACCAAATAACATCTATTGCCCACCTGTGCCTCTACTTACTTACTTCAATTTTAGTTGTTAAACAGGAATTAAAGTGAACGATAAGTAAAGCCATGATCATCTCCAACAACAACATGCGACAATACACCAACAAGCGTGGCACTTTCGGCGACTTGAGCAAGCGACTACGGGGCATAAGTCCAACTATCTACCAAACAACAGGAATAGGAGGTGTCCAAGGCAATATAAGGCTGCGAGGATATCACGGCATGCGAAAACTAGAGCATCGCAACACAGATAGTAATAGATCAACAGGAGGGAATAAATACTATAAAAGTAAGATAGGTAGAAAGGGGGGAGATGCTCGCCTGAAAAACATTGCCGAAGGTTCAACCGAAGATCGGGTCGACACTCGCATCAACTCAACGGCCTTATCCGCGAAGAAGCAAAACACTAGAACAAACACCGGATGCACTATTTAATACTACGGCAAAAGATTGGGCATGATGCATGTATGATGCATGGCATGGCAAGATGCGATGCAATTAGGTCATATTAAGCGGAACCGGGGTCCCGACAATTAATTATGTTTTTCATGTTGTTTAGATGCCCCCAATTTAAATGTTGCATTATCAAGACAAAAGATAGCACCGGTTCGCTACACAAATTTAAATGAGGCCAACATTCGACTAGATTTGCCCGCATATGGGCCCCATATTTAATTATATGGTGAATCGGCTTAAGGCCCCCAAACCACACAATTATGCATGCGTGAACAATTTAATATGCAACAATTTTATAGATGGCATTTATAAAATAGGGTTCAGGAAAAGGGTTCACACATTAGGGTTCGGCGGATCTTGGGTTCCGGGGTTGAAATTGTCTCGGGGTTCGAGGTTCGACGGGTTCGATCTCGGATAACGGAGGTAGGTCTCGTCATCCGTGGTCTTCGGTCATGTCGACGGTCATGGCGTTAGATGAAGTACTTGTCGACCGGGTCTCGGGTCGAAGAACTTGGCGGCGCCCCGGTCTCCGGATCCGGGAAGAAGGCCTTCGGATCCTCGGGTCCGTGAAGGAGTACTTGGTGTCCGGCGGTAGATCTCGTCGATTCCACTCCAACGGCCTTGTTGTTCCGCAGCGTAGATCTTGGGGAGGTTTCGGGGTTCCACGGGTTCGGCTCGACAATCGGAATCCGGGAACGGTTCTTGGCGAACTTGGCGGTTCCGAGGGTTCGGAAAGGGGAGCTTCGTGTCATCGGGTCCGGGAAGGCGTACTCGAGCGGCATTGCCTTCACGTTCCAAGAAGGAGACGCCTTTGGGGCCTCGGTCATCGGACTCGAATGCAGTCTTTGTTGTTTCATCGGGCTTGGCCAGGTCGGTGTTGATCTTGTATTGTCTCCCTACGAATGTTCACAGGAGCTCGTAGAGGATGCGCGGTACTTGACAGAGGCGACGCAGGGTCACGTCGACGGCACGGGAACGGGGACGAGGACGTGCTTGAGCAGGAGGAAGCTCGGGCCGGAGGAGGACGGTCTCGGGCGGCGGGCTCGCTGCCGACACCGACGGCGTGAGGACGGGGCGTCGAGGCGGAGGCCATGGCGGGCGCCGGAGGCGGTTCTGGCGAGGAGAGGCGGCTGGAGGAGGCCGATCGCATGGAAGCGGCGGCGGAGAAAGCGGCCGCAGAGGAAAGCAGCGTCTTGGCGAGGTGGCCTCCGGCGCGGCCGAGCGGGGAGGCGGAGGTGGGGAGGGGAAGAAGCCGCCGGCGGCGGTGGATGACGGGTGGTGGGGAAGCGGCCCGTGGCGAAGCGGCATGGCGGTAGTGGGGATGGAAGGAGGAGGAAGGCAGGCGGAGGAGGCGGGCGGTGGGGAGGCGCGGAGGAGGTGGCTGAACCGGAGGCGGAGGAGAGGATGGGAAGGGGGCCCTTGGTGGCCTCGAGCGACGGAGGCGGAGGTTGGAGAAAGAGGCGGAGAGGGAGGAGGTCGGGTGGGCGTCGGGGAGGCGGGTGGAGGAAGAGGAACAGAGGAGAGGGCTGCGGCGGGTGGGCCAGGTGGGACCCGCGGCGGTGTTTGGTCAGGGTGGGAGGAAGGTGGCCTGGGTGGGGCCGGATGGCAGTGGGAAGTGGGGGTGGCGCATGTGGTGTGGGGTGAGCCGAAGGAGAGGAAAAGGGAGCTGGAGGGGTGTGGGTCCAGGCTGTAAGGGAGAGGGGGTAGGAGGAAGCTGGGTGAGAGAGAGAGGGGAAAAAGAGGGGGATTGATGAGGTGGCAAGGTGGGTAGGGATTGGGGGAGAGGGTGAGGTGGCGAGCTGTGAGTGGTGGATAGATTAGGACTGGGTGAATGTAGGACTAGAAATGTAGACTAGGGTTTCTTTTATTTTAACAAAAGATTTTGTAATTAGTTTTAGACAAATAAAAGACCGGACAGACCGATGTTTTAATTTGAAATAAAGACGGGACTATTTAGAAAACATCTAGGCGTTTCGAAAATAGTTTCAGACAAACAATGCATGATGATGACGATGCAATGCACAAAAACAACGCGATTTTCTAGTAGTGGTTTTGCGGGATGCCACAATGGCTGACAGAGGGGCCCGTGGCCACCTCAGCCTCCACGCAGGGAGGTGGGACCTGGACCAGGCCACGGCTAACCTGCACCATAGAGGCACCTAGCCTCTAAGGCTGGCAGGTGGGACCGGGGCGACGCGGGCCCCACGCGGTAGCCACGCGAGCACCACGTCACCACGACGGGCGGCGCGGCAGACGGTGGTCGACGACGACCACAGGAGCGCGGATCAAGGGGGCTGTCAGATTCGAAAGAGCTCGTCGAGGCGAACCATATGGTGGCTGCGCCGCCCATTATTGGTCGCCGGAGCGACGAGCACAGCGGCGGACAGAGGCGGGGGCGACAGATGGTCGTCGCGGTAGAGCTAGAGAGCGAGAGGGAGTGTGTGAAGAGGTGCTAGAGCACCAGTGGCTCACCACGAACGCCATGCCGGGTTCAGGGAAGCAAGGGGTGGCCGAACGGAGGCGAATCGACGGCGGCCGGAGCTCGGGAAGATGGGTTGCAGAGCTTGATTAAGGCCGAGCGGGGACGATTCCTTTGGCGTAGAGACGCAGTCCAGCACGGCGGAGCTCCTCGGCGACGAGCTCGGCGGGCAGCCTGCCGGCGTCGTGGGGGGGGTTCCTGTGTGCGCGCGTCGATGAATGAGATGGGGAAGAAGAAGAAGAGGAGGGGCACCCAGTTATAACCAAAGGGCCTTTAGTCCCGGTTGGTGGCTCCAACCGGGACTAAAGGGTCATACGTCCCGGTTGGAGCCACCAACCGGGACCTATACTCCAATATTTTCAGCAGACCAAGGGTTGGCGCGCAGGGGGTCTTTAGTCCCGGTTGGTGGCTCCAACCGGGACATATTCCCCTGTTTTCAAAAAAATTCAGGTATTTTCTCTCTGTTCCCGCCTTATTTTTTATTTTGGGGTTTAAATTTGTATTGTTTTTTAAATGATAATTAATTTGGAATTTAGAAAACTTTAAACATAAAAAGTGTTTGGATTTGAATAAATAATTCAAAACCATTTTCTATTTTAAAAAATAATTAATGTAACCATTTAAAATATGAACCATTTACAATTAAAAATGAATTAACTTATATTTTTTTAATATCAATTTGGAATTTAGAAAAACTTTAAACATAAGAAGTGTTTGGATTTGAATAAATAATTCAAAAAAAAATTCTGTTTTAAAAAATAATTAATGTAACCATTTAAAATGAATTAACTTATATTTTGAATATTAATTTGGAATTTAGAAAAATTTAAACATAAAAAGTGTTTGGATTTAAATAAATAATTCAAAACATTTTCTTTTAAAAATAATTAATGTAACCATTTAAAATATGAACCATTTACAATTAAAAATGAATTAACTTATATTTTTTAATATCAATTTGGAATTTAGAAAAATTTAAACATAAAAAGTGTTTGGATTTAAATAAATAATTCAAAAACATTTTCTGTTTTAAAAAATAATTAATGTAACCATTTAAAATATGAACCATTTACAACTAAAAATGAATTAACTTATATTTTTTTAATATCAATTTGGAATTTAGAAAAACTTTAAACATAAGAAGTGTATGGATTTGAATAAATAATTCAAAAACATATTCTATTTTTAAAAAATAATTAATGTAACCTTTTAAAATGAATTAACTTATATTCTATTTTTGAAGAAACCACATATTGCGAGTCTAAAAATGATTTTTTCCAAAAATCACGGGCGATAGATCATGTACGTGTAGTATAAACCGGACTCACTTCCTGCCGATTCGGCAGACATTTGTCCTTTTTACCCGGGATGGACGAAAAGGTTTGAGATGTACCGGTTGGGAGATAATCCATGTAAGGTGGTCTGGTATTTTAGGAAAATGGGACGGTAGCATTGTGAAACGGCATTTTGGTGGTTACTTCACGTCGACCGCTTTTACGCTCGGAAAATGGAAAAGGGCTTTTCCGTGCATAAAAAGGAAAACTTCCTCCTGCAACATTGTTCTCCGTACCAATGTCCACACACATGCATAATATGGGCACAACATCACAAACTATGCCGTGATTCAGCACATAACATCGGTCATTTGGACCGAAAGCCATGAAACCTCGAACATGATAGGTCATTTTGAGAAGGTTTTTTCGAAACATGATCAATATACCAAGTCTGGTATTTTTCTTTTCAACTATGTAACATAATATGACACCACGCGAAGGATTTTCATTGTTCGGATTTTTTTTGAATTTATTATGCCCGTTTTGAATTATCTGAATTTCTAACTATGGTCGAACCGGTGTGCATGAAGATAGGGGACGGGCACCGTTAGAACTTGCATTGGATCTCTGAAGAAACCACATATTGCGAGTCTAAAAATGATTTTTTCAAAAAATCACGGGCGATTTCCTTTCTACTAGAGCTTTTAGTCCCGGATGTAGTCACTAACCGGGACTAAAGATATTTCCCGCCATTTCCCAAAGCTTCACGCCAAGTTTTCCCGCCCTTTCCCTCTATATTTAGGGTGATCGTGTCATGGCTATCCACACATCCACACCTTCCTCTCTTAGAACAATGGACAACGCCTACCGGGCCATTCTCGACTCGAGACCGAGGCCAGGCGCCCAACTACCCTTGTCCACCGGTACCGCCCGCCATTTGGATCTTTGGCCGGAGGGTTCTGTCCCTCTGTCCCTCAAGGTTCCGCACGCCAGCGGCCATCACAAACCACTTCTACCACGAGCTCACGCCGAGCAGCGGATGGATCCCAGTGGGATCCCGACAACTATGACACTGGAATGCCTTCTTTGCTAATAGGCGGAAAGGGCTCGCCAGTACGAGGGTGATGGCCCGCCACCGGTGAACCACAACGGAAGTCGGACGTCGTCTGGTGGGCGAACCGCTATCATCAAGTGATGCGCTACATCGCCGGGAGACCATCCTCGCCACGGTGCCCACGAGTCCACCCGCCACAGCCCCACATCGTCTCCCGGCGGCATCGTCTTCCAGAGACCCTCTCCCACCCGTGAATCAGGCGGAATGGCCTCGTATATGCCATGGATGGGCCGAGGATCCCGAGTGGCGGTGACGATGGCGATGATGATGACGACGATGAAGACCACAAGCTGCATTATAGGACTAGGCATGATTATGACTAAAGGGGCGGCTTTAGGCCGAGTGTTAGCTAGTCCCGTTTGTCCCGGTTTTAATATTAATAAATGTCTTAAGTGTTACCTAATAAATAGAGGAAATGCCTATATAAAGAGAGGTTCATATTTAGTCGGTTGGAGAAACCAACCGCGATCAAGGGATTGCGCAGAGTGGGCGGACAACACTAATAATAGGGGTGAGTGTCGACATTATGTCGTATGCTTACCTTGTCCCGGATGGTGTCACCAACCGGGACTAAAGATGAACCTTTAGTCCCGATTGGAGACACCAACCGACTAAAGATGAGTCGCACTAATAATAGGGTGGGTGTCGACATTATGTCGTGAGTCGACATTATGCCGAGCTGCTTGTACTATAAATATGCATCCTTGTGAGTCCATCCTCCAAAGTTTGAGGCATCTCCAAGATGGTTTTAGAGAGGGACACCACTACGGCCAGTCTGTGGAGATGCTGCGCCGAGCCAGTCCTCCGCATCTCCAGAAATCGGTCATAGAGGCACTCTAATATGTGAAATTAGTTAGCTCGAGGCGTATTGATCTAGTTAGTGAAGTTACAAGCTGCAAGATGGTTTTCGAGCAGGGACACCACTACGACCAGTTTGGGGAGATGCGGAGCCAGCCTCCTCCATCTCCAAGAAACTGGTCATAGAGGCACTCCTAATATGTGAAATTAGTTAGCTCAGGCGTATTGATCTAGTTAGTGAAGTTACAAGCTGCAAGATGGTTTTCGAGAGCAGGACACCATCTGAAGTTCGAGGAGATGCCGACGGAGTCCTCCCGGCATCTCCGAAACTGGTCATAGAGGCACTCCTAATATGTGAAATTAGTTAGCTCGAGGCGTATTGATCTAGTTAGTGAAGTTACAAGCTGCAAGATGGTTTTCGAGAGCGGGGACACCACTCGACGATTTCGTGGAGATGCCGACGAGCCCAGTCCTCCCGGCATCTCCAAGAAACTGGTCATAGAGGCACTCCGGTCCAGCCACAAACGGGACTAACACTCAAGACATTTATTAATATTAAAACCGAGACTACAAAACCGGAATAAAGGCCACAAACCATGAAGATATCCTTGGTTAAGCCACAAACCGCGAAAGACATGAACTAGAGTTACATAATATGAGCATGAACTTCTTGGCATATGTCATTCCTTATGACCGCTTCAGACGTAACCATGGAGCATCTTCTTTACTTAACGGAATGCTTGGGCCGGTTTCCTTTGTGAAGGGCGGAATTTCATCAAACTTATTATAATCTTCGCATGTCCATCTTGTCCTCGATTCCCACGATGTTTCTTTTCCCGAAAGAACTATGTGACGCTTTGAATCATCATATGATGTATTCATTTGCATATTTTTCTTTTTTCGATCGGAGGACATGTCCTTCACATAGAAAACGAGACACATCATTGGCTAGGACGAATGGTTCATCTCTATAACCAAGATTGTTGAGATCCACCGTTGTCATTCCGCATAACCGGTCTATCTTTACCCCTTCCCCATTCAGGTTGACCCATTTGCAGCGAAACAAAGGGACCTTAAAAGAGACTCCATAGTCTAGTTCCCATATCTCCTCTATGTAACCATAATATGTGTCCTTTTGTCCATTCTCGTCTATTGCATCAAAGCGGACACCACTATTTTGGTTGGTGCTCTTTTTATCTTGGGCGATCGTATAGAATGTATTCCCATTTATTTCGTACCCTTGGAAATTCAATACAGTAGAAGATGGTGACGCGGCCAACAAGTATAGCTGATCTCCAACAGTGGTGTCATTCAAGAGATGTGTCCGCATCCAACCACCGAAAGACTTCATGTGTTCATCTGTAATCCATGATTCAGGCTTTCCCGGGTTTTTGGAGCGTACAATATTCTTGTGTTCCTCGATATCTGAGTCGCCAAGGTGGAATTATGTAGAAGCTGTGTAGTGTGCTTTAGTGAAAGAATCCCGTCCCTACATATCATTTCTTTCTTTCCCAGGCGTTTTTTCCACTTAGTCTTCCCTCATGCCAGTCGAAACACCAATCGGCTTAAGGTCGAATAAAGTCAACACAAAACTCAATGACCTCCATTGTTCCATATCCCTTGAGATGCTTCCTTCCGTCTAGCACGGTTATGAACATATTTCTTTAAGACTCCCATGAACCTCTCAAAGGGGAACATATTGTGTAGAAATACCGGACCGAGAATGGCAATCTCTTCCACTAGATGAACCAGAGATGCGTCATAATATTGAAGAAGGATGGTGAGAACACCAATTCAAAACTAACAAGACATTGTACCACATCCTTCCAGAACCTTGGAATATCTGGATTGATTACCTTCGAGATATTGCATTGAGGAATGCACAGCTTCACAATGGGTACTCGAACATTTTCGTAGAAGCCCCTCAATGTAATCGGAAGCAATCTGCGTCATAATCACGTGATACTATGAGACTTCGGTTTTGGAACTTTTCTCGCCATATTTATT
Organism: Avena longiglumis; assembly: GCA_030063025.1. NCBI lineage: Eukaryota > Viridiplantae > Streptophyta > Magnoliopsida > Poales > Poaceae > Avena > Avena longiglumis. The sequence goes on along the minus strand of CP125973.1, from coordinate 56,315,046 downwards.
ATCCCTTTACATTAGATGAGAAGCCCGACGGTACCTTGATACCGTAAAGGACTTCAAAAAGATTTCCTTCTCTACTTTGGTAAGAGCATAGGGCACGACTTAAGTGACGCCTTTATCCGCCTTGTTATCTGTATGCATGTTCTTTGGGTCTTTCATAATTTGTTGGTCCTCCTTCTTCGTGTATTTTTGTCTTCCCATACACGCCTAGGAATCCTAGCAGGTTCACGCAGATTCTTCGTCACGTGCATCACGTCGATTGAAGAGCGGACACGCAGGACTTTCCAATATGGCAGCTCCCAAAATATAGATTTCTTCTTCCACATGGGTGCATGTCCCAGAGCGACGTCGTCGAATCGATTGACCGCGGGACCCTTTCCAAAGATTACTTCTATGTCCTTGACCATACCAAATACATCATCACCGCGGGGAGTTCAGCTTCTTCCGGTGATCTCTCACCTTTGAAATGCTTGCCTTTCTTTCTTACGGGATGATTGGTCGGAAGAAATCGTCGATTCGCCAGTACACAACCTTCTTGCATTATGCAAATATGTACCTTCGGTCTTATCTAAACGGTGGGTGCATGCCTTATATCCTTTGTTTATCCATCACGAAGGTTACTAAGAGCAGCCAATCATTGATGGTTACGAATAACAACCTCAGAGATTAAATGGCTCTGTTTGTTCTCATCCCACGCATGTACACCTGGTTTGCCCCACAACCGTAAGAGTTCTTCAACTAATGGCCTAAGGTACACATCAATGTCGTTGCCGGTTGCTTGGGCCTTGGATGAGCACGACATCATAATGAACTTACGCTTCATGCACAACCAAGGAGGCAGGTTGTAGATACATAGAGTCACGGGCCAGCCGTGATCGCAGCTCTGCTCCCCAAAAGGATTCATGCCATCCTTACTTAGACCAAACCATAAGTTCCTTGCGCCACCGCAAAGTCCGGGAAGTCTCTCTCGATTTTTCCACTGTGACCCATCGCCAGGTGTCTCAACTCCCGTGTTTACGGTCTTCTTTATGCCATCGCAACAACCTAGCATGCTCTTTGTTTCGAACATGCGTTTCAACCTTGGTATTATAGGAGCATACCACATAACCTTAGCAGAACCCTTCCGAGGGGCTCTCCTCAACATCACCGGTCATCTCGTCGATCTTATACCGCAACGCGCTGCATACCGGCATTTATCTAAATTCTCATACTCCTTACATGTAGAGGATGCGATCATTAATGCATGCATGTATCTTTTGCACATCTAATCCCGAGGACAGAGTCTTCTTTGCTTCGGGTACTCGGAAGTTCGTTATGTTTTGGAAACTTGGCTTCATTATTTTAGCATCTTTTCAAATGAGGAGTCGGTTAGACCACACTGCCTTCCATCGCAACAATTCCAGTGTGGTACCGAGCTTTGTGCCATCTTCACAATTTGGGTACAACAATTTTTTGTGATCTTGTAACATGCCCTCTAACTTCAACTTCTCATTTTCATTTCCACCTCGCTTTGCATCGAAATGACCCTACCAAGTTCATCACCGGCTCATCCGATGCCCGTTCTTCACCTTTTTCCTCTCTATTGTCTTCCATTGCAAGATCATCAGATTCAGAAACATATGATGATAGTTGTTATCATCATCTTCTTCTTCACCATCTTCCATCATAACTCCTCTTTCCCGTGCTTGGTCCAGCAATTATAGTTGGGCATGAAAACTTTCATAATCGGTGGTCTGCGAATGATTTTCGAGGAAGAGTACTCCTTGTTGTTCCGACATTGAACACATGGACAACGATAAATCCATTCTCTTTGTTTGTCGAGCCACATCGATAAATTTATCCACGCCTTTGATATACCGGCTACCGCCGTCACCGTACATCCATTCCCGACCGCTCATCCGCATCATATAAGTAAGTTTATCAAAAACAGGACATCATAAATAGTGAAATAACCAATTCACACCGACACATGAATTGTATCAATGACCTAGAAAAGATAAGATTGCTAACCTCGATCGAGGGAAATAAAGAGGAGAAAGCTCAAGTGCGTCTGGACACCTTCTATATTTTTGTTCTATGAGAAATTCAACGGGATTTTTCACTCAAACATTTCAACAAACACCTTCAATGCATGCATGAGAAAAACTAGCACACACCCTCACACCTTACACCATTCGAAAAACAGAGTGGAGGCAGAGGGGGGCGTTGCATTTATAGAGGGCGGTCTTTAGTCGGTTGAGCCAAGAACCGGGACTAAAGGTGCGTCACGCCACGTGGTCAGCCAAACCTTTAGTCCCGGTTGGTGGCTCCAACCGATCCAACCGGACGTATTCCCCTTACCAACCGGACGCATGCTCCTCGCCCCGTGCCCGCCCAATCGACGTGCGCCAGCATTAGTCCCGGTTGGTGGCGCAACCGGGACTAATGCTCCGAGGGGTCGCGAACGGATGGCCCTTTTTCCTCTAGTGCTTCCCACGGTGCATATGCTTCAGCTGCCATCACATCTACAACGAATGAAAGATCTCTAATTTGGGTTGCAATGAATTTACCTTTATAGTCACCGGTAACCACTCCGGCACTCCGAAGTCCCTCATCACTACTATAAGCTGCATCCACTTTAATCTTTACCTCTCCCTCACGTGGACACATTCAAGCTTTAGGATTTCTTGCATATATTTTTCGGTATCTTGAATACCGTCGTCACAAATACTAAAATAGCTTGTACGATCGCTTTGAGAAGATTTTCCTTCCCTCCTATAAATAGCAACTTTTCTTTGCATCCATTGATCATGGCCAAAATTTTCTCAATAAGGTGTTGGAGACAGTCGCTTCTATCCACCCCAATAATAGCTAGTAACCCCAAATATGTCATTCAGGGATCCCGTGACAATGTTTAGTCTCTCACAAACCACTACTCTTTCTTCAACGGAAGTATTCAGGGTAAAGCAAATGCTAGATTTTGCATCACTTACCATTTGTTCTGAGCTGCCACAATACAAGTCCAAAATCTGTTTCAGCTTCTCAACATTACTCTCATCTCAGTTGCCTCCATCAAAATAAGAGAGCCATCTACGCATAAGAGATGTGTGATTATTGGCGCGTCACGACACACCCTCACTCCCATCAACTCCTCATTAGTTTGAGCATGTGTCAACATACTAGACAACTCACTTTACACATAGGAGCAATAAATAAGGGGACAAAGTGCCACCTTGGCGAATATCCGAATACCCCTTGATGGCGTGAAGGACTCAGTTGTATTTGAATTAAAACGAGTTGACTACTTTACCACAGAGGCCATTAAAACTTACAAATAATATTCACTCGTCTCAAAATGTAAGACACGTCTAGGTATTAATGCACTATTTTTTGCGGGTATTTAATGCATGACTTTGATCACTATCATATGGCAAATTACATGTATTAAGAATGTATAATTGGATTTTTACGTTTAAATTGCAAAATTATTTCATTCTATAATTTTATTAATTTTACGGACATATAAGTGAAAGTAATATTCAAAGTAAATCTAGTTATTGACCAGCGGAAATAAAACACGCCTCCAATTTCAGACCGAAGGAGTAGAATTCAACCTTTTTTTTTGGAGACAACAGTAGAATCTAATTTGATTATAAGATCCCTGGACCATGCTGGCCGGCCCGATGGGTCCGGTCCACTCCACGCCACTCACCGGCCCACCTTAAAAGCGACCGTCGCCCCCACCCCAGTCCAACCTCGGAAGTTTGACCTCCTTCCCCTTTCCTCCTCCGCCTCCTTCCCTCCCCTCCCCTCCCGTCCCCTCCCATTCTAGGGTTTAGGGTTTTTGCCGCCCACCACCATGCGCCACCTTGCTCGCCTCCTCAGGCACCGCATCGTCCTCCCCTCCGCCACCATCTCCTTCCCCTCCTCCTCCGCCGTCGCGGCGTTCTCCACCTCCAAGCGCACCTCCTCATACTCCAGCCGGGCCAAGCCGCGGCCGCCGCCAACCGAGAGCCCCGCGGAGGACTCGGCGGGAGATGATGGAGGGGCTTCCGCGCCGGCAACGGATGAGGCGGGAGCGGCGTGGCAGCGGGAGAAGCTCCCGAGCGAGCTGCCCCGGCCGCGCACCATCCCGTTCCAGCCGCGCGTCGCCAACGCCATCCACCTCGTCGGCACCGTCGGCGCGCCCGTGCAGCTCCAGCGGCTCCCCGACGGCCGCTTCTCTGCCGTGTCCGTGCTCGTCCAGGACCGCCGCACCGACTTCCCCAAGTTCTGGTGCGATCACCGATTTCTCTCACTCTCTGTAATCAGTGATTGGTAGATTTTGTTTGGGAGTGAGTACCGATTTCTGGGTCCGAGTGGGCACCTATTCTACTGCAATTGAAATGGCACATATTCTGGGTACGAGTGGGTGCCGATATTACACCTTTGTATGTAGGCCGAGTCACGAACGACACTCATAACTAATTGAGACATTTCTGTTCTGTTCCAAATTGAAGATAACCCTGCTAACACATCCAATTAGGTAGTGTAAGGTTTTGTGATTGAACATGGTGAAATGATATCACTAAGTCCAAAATCGAGAGTGGTCACTACAAGTACAAAATGTGTTAATGACCAGCGTGATCAGCGTATTATAGTTGCAATTGTTAAAAGTCCTTGGCTAGAATTTTTTCTTTTGGCTAGTTTTATGTTGTCGACTTGTCGTGCCCTATGTGCATCATTATCCATATGTCCAGTGTATTGCTGCATTTTTCTCAATCTGGACTTGCGACTTACTTACCTTCAGGATCCCTGTAATTTTTCAAGACGACTTGGCACAAATAGCTGCTTCTCACTTGCAAGAAAATGACCTTGTCTCCGTGTCTGGGCAATTAACTGGAGATGTTCCGCCATTCAAACATACTGATGGCCAGGCAAATATTCAGGTTTGCATCTATTTATGTACTGGACTGTTATGTTTTGCTTTCCGATGTTATTTGTAGAAGGTCTGGGTATAGAAAGAGTAGTCCTATTCTTCTGTGTGCCGATGTGTTACTGTGTTAGGAGCTCCCTACCTTGTACATACCTTCTTTTCTAGTAATAGTATGAAATCCCAGGCATTAGCATTATTATCATTTGTGAAAATGCACAACATGCTGCTGTGGAAGGCACCTAGCTGAAATATATTATCTGGGGTATGCAAGATTCTGCGTTGGATGAATTGATATGCTTATGTTTGCTTCTTGACTTGTAAAAATTCTGTTATGTGCTATTCGCTTCCTTCTAATGACTGTTATGAAAATTTCCGCCAACCAAAATCTATAACAAAAGGTTGCTCATTCTGCGGTACTAGTCAAACTTTTTTTCTCTGTTGATTCAAGATTTGGTTCCCCGTATCTTAAAATAAATGGTTCCTCGCTTCTCTTGCTTCACATTAGAGTTTAGTTTCCTAGAGTTCTCCGCTTAAAATCTTACATGATTGAATGAAGCTAACTAACTGGATTTGCTATCTATGTTCCAGGTTTTAGCACATTTGCTGTCATTTGTTGATAGTAAAGCCACGGCGACAGATATCATGGTGGATGAAGAGGAAGGGTTTATGGAGATTGCTCAGGCCGAAAAGAAAGTTGAACAAACCAAAGTTATCTCTAAATATCCGACACGCCAAACATTTTCAAGTGCGGGTTTGGTTCTTAATTATATCCAACCAACCCCCACCGATATAATTACCTAGCTTGTGCTATACCAATGAGAAATTTGCATTTCAGTAGAACAGAAGAGAAAATTGCACCTGATGTTTTCTTCTTACCTTGATCTTTTAAATTTAACATGTAGTAAAATACCAATCTTTCCTAGAGTTTCATGGCTATCAGTAATAGACTTTCTGAATGCTTTACTGGATTCTCCGTCATTTCATAATGGTCTGCTATTTCGGATGTCTTTCTGATGATGAAACCTTTTGAACTATACTTTCTTTGTTGCATTCTGCACTGAATATATCCTGTCTACCAAATTAATGAGTGTGAGTAAAATAGGAAGCCTCCGTAACTATGCATCTTTACCATGGTATCATAGAGTACTGTAGTAACATTTTTATATGAATAAGTATTAATAGCTGATATGCTTGAGTGGACTATTAAGAGGTCCCTTTTTAGGCATTCATGTTTGTTGCTTGCACTTGACAAAGTATAAGGCTTAATTGATTACAGCAAACAGCTTTTTCTATATTCAATTTTATTACGTGGTCCCAAATATGTATCGCAATACCCTTGTTGTATTTTTGAATGTTGGTGTTATATTCTACTGTCAGGTTATAAAGCAAAACAGGACAAGTACAAAGAGCTCTGGGATGATGTTCTTGCCCATCCATTTGATTGGATTGATAACAGGGCTGAGAAGGCGAATGGATCTGTGAGCATGATATTTATGCATATATGTTCACTCTCTTGAAAGTAAGAAACATAGCTTGAGCCACTAACATGCTTTGCATGTGTTTTCTTCAGATTGGGCAGAAAAATCCAAAGTATCCTGATTTTACAAAAAAGATATCAAAAGAAGCACTCTGGCTTGACTCAGCACCAAATTTTATGCTAGAAAAGTTGAATGGTTTGACATTTAGTAGTGGCTACAATGCAGCTAAAACATATAAGCCTTTTGACAGTAGCATGGGGAGAGGTAAAATTTTAACCTTACAGTTCTCAGCTTTTCTCCTTAATTTTCTCCATTAACATTTAATGTTAACGACAGGTACGAATACAGGTTGGAATAAATTCAAGCCAAGCCAAGCTGCTTCTCCTGAGAAACAGAAAAAAGAAGGTAGGTATTTTTGTGCCTGAGCATCTCACTAACCATGCCTTAAAACCCATAATATTTGTGTGACCTGTCTGTTAAGTGTCTAAATAAATCTTGGATTTCTTGGTTCCGTCACCACGCATTGTGTACTATATATTCAAATTGGGCTTATTGTCCATTTTTGTGTGTTTTGCCTAATGTTTCTAGGAAAACCTACATATTATGCTAGTTGCTAGTCGGTAGTTTGCACTTCACATGTTGTAAACATCTCTTTGCTGATGACGCCCATAATTTTGCTTTCAGCGGACTTGTTGAAGAATCTGGTGGACAATCCTCAAGATTGGTGGGACAACCGAATAGACAAGGTGAGTCCTGGTACATTTTGTCATGATCTTTGAAATTCAGAGGTGGACTTCAGGCTTACTCAGTTCTGTTTGAAATTCAGAGGTCACCTAAAGCCCCCGATTTCAAGCACAAAGAAAACGGGGAGGCTATATGGTTAAACACCAGGACACCAAGTTGGGTTACAGATGCGCTGCCACCGGCGAAAGCCAGTGCGGGTAGCAAAGGCGGTAGAAGGCCAGAGACTCTGCTTTCTTGACTTGGTTGAGATGGCCTTGGCATTAATTAAGCCCTTCGCTGTGCAACATGCGTTAACTCAGCTCTATTTTGCTAAATATTCAGATTGCCTCAGTTATCTTTCTGCAAGACGAGTAGAAATGTCAGCTAACTCACGAGGCTCAGGTAGAGAGTACTGAACATAATATCTGGCTTAACCTGCACCGTTGTCAGTGATAGCCATGTGGGTTGGGCCTTTGTCATGCTATGCCAGGTTGTATATAGCATTTCCAAGTCGATTTGAATACATATTAAGCCCCTTATAAATTTATAAGGCCTAGTCCTGTTTCTGTCAACTATCGTGCTCCGGTTTTCCTATTATTAGCAGTGGTCACAGGAGTATGGGAGAAGGATTATTGCATAGATTTTTTGCTTCGGTGTATGTAACAAGGCATCTTATCTGGGCTTTTCCCGGCTTCGTACTGCAGCCTGGGATTTAGAAATTTTGTTATGGGCCGTTTGGTCTTTAGCTTGTTGGGCTAGTTACATTATTCGTTTTTGCTCAAAATTTATAATCTTGTCTTCTACCGTAGAGAATGGAATGGTTTGAAGTCTGAATTTGTACTTCAGTACTTGTGATCTCAATTCATGTCGCTGTAGTCTTTGCACCTTGCTATTCTTTGTCGCCAGAAATAGCTGGAACTGCTGATCCAGGAAATATGACATTCTTTTCCAGGGGCGAGTTTAATTCGAGTTGACAAATCAACATCACGTAGCGTAAAGGGAAACCAGCCAAGCAAAGCCAAAAGCATAGTCTGAGATGACAATTCCCAAGGCAGAGGCAAGTGCAGGCATCACTAATTATGAGTGTGCAAACATCTTATCTTTGGATATATACCACCGAGACAATATTCCCAGGACAATCACAAAACGAGAAGAGAGAATCGGTAGTCCTAGTAGATGCTACCACCACCCTCCATAGACGAGGGTATCTTGAAAAGACCAGACCCAGAACGCAGCCCTCTCCGCTCCTTTCCAAGGCCCTTTCCGAGACCACGGGCCCCTACGCACCCACGGCCTCTGCACTCCCCCCTTTCCCATTAGTGCACCCGTTGACCCAAAGCTAGCTTGTTAGCCTTTCTTCCCTCCCTTCACATCATTGCTCATCAAATCCTCTCGCTCAATCACTCCAAACCTCATCTCCAAATGCCCATGCCTCGCACTCCCTTTTCATCCCTTAAATGGTCTCTCTCTCTCTCTCGACCATAGGGTGCTTGTGTTGGGTTTTGCTTTCTTGCCCCTTTTCTTGGAGGATTCCATGTCTAATCCGTGTCGATCTTTTTCATGTATATGGATAGGTGCACCTTGCCTTCTTGAAGTGGCAATGTAGCGTTGCTGATTGGAGTTCCCACTTTAATGAGTTTGCAACTTTGCATATGGCTGTCTTGGGGGGTCGCAAACAAGAGTACACCTTATATCGTTTTCTTGTGTATCGCTCAACATAATGAAAATAACCATGACATATACAAGAGCACCTCTCCATTCCAAGGATTAGGAGGCGAGGCGACTCGTTGGGGGTACCGACTCATAGACTAGTCGAGACTAGTTTAGACTACTGCTTGACTAGTAGACATGTACTTTAGCAGTAGCTAGTATAAAATACTATCATGTATGGCAACCATATAGGAGATTTAATAACTAAAAACCAAAGTTTTAAATAGTTCGGCTATAGCCACGCTACTTTGGAGAGGTCTCCGGCTACGACTATGTCCTTCGTAGGCTAAATGGAAAATAGCTGCTAATAGTTAGCTATAACCCGGTTTAGCCTTAAATTATTCTCTAATTTAGCCGCTAAACTTATGCTCTCTGAAGTTTTCTTTTTTTTTTCCTTTTTTCGAACTTATGTTAAATATGATTCAATATAACTTGTGAGTTAATTGGTTGAATGCTTATTTGGTTTCAATAGTTGCATGACTTGTAGCTCGAATCTTATTTGAGTCATAGTTTTCCCCATCTTTTGAAAAGATTTAACTGAAATTTGCTCAATTTTTGAAAATACGCTAAAATGGAATAGCCCGCTATAGCTGCGCTATAGCCTTTCATAGCCTCTGAAAAAGCGGCGGCTAAATGGAATAGCCGGCTATTTTAAACTTTGCTAAAAACTGGTATAAGTTTAACACAAGTTATATAACATAACAATGCTACAATCTACAACTTCATGTAACGAGTCTATAATAGCTAGGGTTCTTAATTTTCTTCTTTAGTGCCTCACTTATCCGGCTAAAATTAAGTCGATCGACTCAAACAGCAGGACTAGTCGTTCGACTCGACGAAATAGTCGAGTTGACCAACCTAGTCGACAGTCAATTTAGGACTTGTAGACTAGTCGTTGGACTTATAATCCTTGCTCCATTCAGTGACAGAGCTACGTACAAGCCCGAGGGGCCACCGCCCCCTCCCCCACCATATAGAGAATTATTAGAAAAATTATACAAGGCTTTCCTCCTAATTAACTCTTCTCGATCTCACACGTAAATATAATTAAGGTGTATAAAAAAACTAACACATGTTACTCCACGGGAATACAATATCAGAATTATCTAATATGGCATTATGAAGTCGTCGACACTTGTATTAAGATGAAGAAAATCAAACACATTTCTTTTTCACCATAGATTTTTTTTCAGTCCGTAAAGAAGGAGAAAATATACAATGAGTTTCCATATTACATCACACCTCCTACACATGTACTTCCTCCGTTTCAAAATATAAGATGTTTTAGATGTGTATAGTTTCAAATGAATCTAGACACTAAAATGTGTCTAGATTTTGAAACAGAGGGAGTACAACTTAAAACATCTTATATTTTGAAACAGAGGGAGTACAAGTTAACTGAATTTAGCAAACTAACCACACAAGATATTCTCTTAGAGGAATATCATATAGCGGAAAGCGATAATGTGATATATTCAGTACAATGGAGCCAACAGTTGACATGAACATTTTTTCGTTATCGTCTGCAGATTGAGTGGAAGTATTCAGAAAATGGGATCCAGCGCTAGCAACCTCGACTCAGCACAGAAGCATCGTTAGAAGCATTGGATTGCATGTCTCGTTGCTAAGGTCATAGTTCAGATCCTTTCAAAGCCGGATTCTGTTCTCTGAACTACGATTGCATCAACACAAGCTGAATCAGTAACTTGGTTATGAGAGGCATAACTGGTTAGACTGTGCCTCAAACCTAAGGACTCAGAATTGCAATAAGAAATCATTCAGTGGAGAAAGTGTTGATCTGCGTCTTTGCTAGGTTCTGGTTGCTACTCCACGGCCGAACCATTAGCTCAGGCCACCAACACCCCCGTTACCGCAGGCAACCACCCCCTTTTCTCAGTGCTCCGCCCTCAAGTCCTCAGCTGCTTTCTTTAGACGATGCCCCTGTTCATCCCGCTGGTGTCGCAGCAGTGTCAGACCTTCCTCTTCCTATCTTTTGTATCCACAAATTTCTCTTTATGAAACTGATCGATGATTTCTTGCTTTCTCTCCCTTGTGAATCGATTCTTCAAGATCTTCTTTGATCTATTCACCCAGGTGAATCCTCACCCCTGGAACCAAGTGTGTTCTCTCCCAATTTCTTTGTGCCTAGATCAAATCGCCCTCCGCCGTCGTCCCGGGTGCTTGCAGACAACCGCCTCCTGATTCCTGTACAACCCGCAGGCTCCCCTGAGTTCACTGGATTCCCTCCTCCGTGACCCACTAAGCTCGCCGGACTCCCTCTTCATCACAACCGCCCCTGAAGCAAGGTGACCCTCATTGGAGTAACATAGAGAGCGGCCGACGGCGCGAGGCTCGGCATGGTGGTGGCGGCGCATCGCAGTCGCAGGGTGGGGGATTTTTTTTCCGGAGCTGTATAGAAATCGTGGGTTGGACTATTTTCTGGTACTGGACCGCGGGTTTATTTTCCAGTTTCTAAGGGGCTAAAACACAAAAGTGCGACGACGGACGAAAATCTTGCGACGAAAACCACCGTAACGTAAATTATATAGTAGAGATTATACAAGTCTTAGAAGAGAAAATTTAGGGCATCCCCGACCACCTTCTATAAATCCTTGTGAAGCTCCGCCACTGTGTTTGTTAGAAGGGACATCAACTCTAGGTTTGACTGACAAATTTATCGAGGCGCCATTACTCTTCTCCGTCACGTGTCTCCAGTGAACCTTGTTTGCATATCAAAGTGTGTGTGGCCTTTTGTGCCCGTTCTTCATACTTATATCAAAAGTGATGCGAATAAAAACAATGAGGGGAAAAATAGTTCTGAAAAGGTATAAAATTGTGGCGCTCTTGAGAGGGGATCACTCATTAGCTTTAGAAAACTAGGCCCCTAGGATTCATAATATCTCCGCATGTTTTTTCAACCAATCCCATCAGATGTGAAAGCCATTTGGACCTAAATGCTTAGGTTGCACTTACCAGACAGATACCCAATGAAGGGGTTCTAGATGGGTCAACCAGGCCATCATTTTACAAGCAAATTTTTTCACGAGAAAGGGAGGAGGACGTGATGCAGGTGTGACATGTTGGGCTTATCTTTGCGTTGCACATTTGGGCCTTCCATTTGTACCTTCGCCATCCAGTGGAAGTGCCCATCTTGCGCCGTTGAATCGTTGGGTGGACGCAGTTAACTCCAGCAAAGCAAAATTCCACAAGATGCGTCAACCATCACCTAGTTGTCGAAACCATTGCATTTTCAGTATGAATGAAACTAGGCTGAGAGAGATGAAACCTCTAGTAGTAGTTTTTTCCTTTAGAGGAGGTCCTTGTCTCAGTAGCCAGGATTGTTCGGCGAACTCCTTAATTCTCATTAAAAAAACGTGTTTTGGTGGCAGCTAGCTAGCTAGAGATTATAAATAACTGAAGCCTGTCAGACAGCTCTGGTGCTGCAAGTTTTGTCTGCAAAATCAAAGCCCCGAAGAGTCAAATCGTCGTTAAGGCAGTTGGATTTTTGCCCCATGTCTCAATCATGCTGGCGATTCTCCAGCTGCTCCTGGCTGGCTGGCTAAGTGCCTAAGCTAAGATTGATAGCTCCTTGACACTCCTAGTGTGAGAGGGAACACTCAATTTGGGTAGGAACGATGGGTACGAGTCCGTGTCCTGGAAAAGGACGGAACCAACTTGTCACCTATCCATTACAGATCTTGATTTGATCTGTCCGGATCCCGGCATCACCAAGGCGCAATTGTAGCCATCAGACTCACGATTTCTTATACACTTGTGATTGCAACAAGCCAACCAACAAAATATCTGCATGTGCACCTCACATACTACTACTAGTTTTCTTTTGAATAGAATTTTGTCACCCGTTGATAACCCGCCACTCGGTGAAGCATTCCTGAATCCCAGCATGCAAGGTGTAATCATGCACACCAATATTATATTTTTGCTAGTAGTAAATTTATTTGTGATGCAAACACTTGTATTTGAGATAGTTCTGTTTCTTAGGGTAAATTTTATTCACGGGCCATTGTACTTGTCAAGTATTGTCACATTAGTCACGCGAGTGTGATAAGCCGGCCAGCCCACCTTGCAAAAAAAACTTGATGAAGTGGTCTAACATGTGCCACGATGATACTTTCTGCACCTTATTCAGCATGTATTTTTTATAAACTTATAGTGTACGATTAGTCAGCAAAACCAACAGTATTTTTTTATTGGTCAGGCCCGTCTAAAATAAAATTCTTCTTGAATCCTTCTCTTTTCTGAAATTAACATACTCCCTTCGTCCTAAAATCGACGTCTTAAATTTGTTAAAATTTGAAAAAACCTAAAAACTATTTAATATATAGATTCATCAAAATTTGAAAAACCTAAGACATCTATTCTTGGACAGAGGGAGTAGAAATCTCTAGCCTCCTGGAGACCGAGATTATAGTCCCGCCATCAAGTTAGTTAGCACTACCATGGATTTTACCCAAAGTAACACAATGTCGGCATCAACACGAACCATGAAAAAGTTGTGCAGATCCTAGTACGCGCCACTGGTTAAGACAACAGGACCTCCCATGACGTAGGGAACTGATGATGATGAACAACTGATTATTTCTTCATGTGCACGCACGTCCTCCTCCTTCCAATCGTGTACTACACCACCGCAAAGCTTCCAAACAGCCATGCATGGACCACAGCTCGTTGGTCCACACCACGCAACACACTGCTGATAGAAGAAGAAAAAGGGTCACAGCTGCCTCGTAAATATACAAATGCAGTAAAGTGGAAATAGTTAAATTGCCGGACCACCGACACGTTGCGATACTCATTTCCAGAAATGGAAACTAGGTGGGGGATCCGATGGAGATTAGACACACATGCATGGTAGACTGCTACGTGATTGCATCACCTAACAGCAAAAGTTGAGCTCTTAAACAGTGGCGACTGGCGATGGATGATCACATCAGGTTACTTAATTAATCGGCCATCTCTCCAGGGATAAGGAAAGGATGCGAGCTGCGAGGCTAATCTGGAACCATATAGGGAGAGGTTTAATCGTGGGGTTATGTTATCTCTGTCTGTCACGCGGGCAGCAGTTGTGTGGCGCCAAAGCAATCATTTGCTGAGCGCACTGTGCGTGCAGCTGTGCGCACAGCAAATCTAGGAGCTAGGATTCTCTGCGCCGTCCCATCGCTGAAATCCTGGGTTGTGCCTGTATGTCGAGCTGGACACCGCCACTTTTAGGGCCGCGGATATCGTAACAACTAAAATGTTACCGTCCATGAATGTAATTTTTCTCTAGCAGTTCAGATCGAGCTGATAGAAAGACTTAGGTTTAGGAGTAGAGGAAGTAGAAGTAATTAGAAGAGACGATCGAGAACAATATTCTACAGAAATCAAGTAGTCTACGGAGTAGTTGTACGTGGCTAGTCGAGTTAGAAATATTAAACATTCGGTCATCGTCTTTGGCATATAAATTTGTATATACAACTATTTGAAAGCAAACCAATAATGCTAGTTTGAGCCTGTGGGAGCATCAGGTCTTGTTTCAGAAAAAAGAACATATTGTGAAGTTTCAGAATTTCTGAAGTTTTTATAGGTAGATATTCACCCTAACTACGTGTCATCAAAAAATTTATAAGGGAATGTGCTTTAGTTGAGGGTATAGCGTTCGCACTTATAGTTGCACACACATTCCTTTTTGAGCTCAAAAATAAAACATATATAAATGAAATAATGAAGGTATGTAAATCACACCTTATGTAAATGTGTGATTCTTTTGAAAATATTTTTTCAAAAGCATTTTTTTAATATTTGAAAATAATTGGATCCCAGGAGCCCATGATCCGAAACCATTGCTCTATGTGTATGTTTTGGACTGCAGACAAAATACATGTTACAGTACCATTTTTTTTTGGCAATGTTGGCCAACGAAACCGTTCTCAAATTATTGGCTAGCTAGCTAAAAAAATTGGTTGTCACAAACCTAGCTAGGCTTACACTAAGCACAGCAGATATTTAAACTTTGTGTGTGTGTGCATGCTTTTCGGTGGAAGAGGCGAGAGGACGACACATGGATGTGTATGAATGCAAAGCAAGGCAACGGAAAGCTCGCAAAAGCAAAGCCAAAAAGGTTGAACAGGCCCAACAGGGGGAGGGCACCCTACCAGCATGCGATCGACGCACGGCGGTAGGGCCGGCCGGCACGCCGCAGCAAGGTCGCTGACAAGAATCGAAATGAATGAAGGCATAGATTTCCACGTCACGGATGGGAGCGGCTTGGGATCGGCGCTGTTGGGCGGATGGGACTTGCCATCGATCAGAACCTACCTGCCTGCCCGAACAAACAGACACATACTGCATCACATCTTTTTATTTATTTTTGGCTCCGAGGAGAGAGAGAGAGAGAGCAGCTAGAGCTAGCAGCGTGCTGGGTGCAGCAGCAGCAGCAGCAGCAAAAGCGAAGCGAGGTGTGTACTGTGTTTGTGTGGGAGGTTTGCTCTACGTGCCAAACAGGCAGCAACTCCGGCAGCATGTCTCCGGCCGGCGTCCTGCTGGAACTGGAATAATAGGACGACGCGGCACCAGGGAGGGAGGGGTTCAACAGTAGGCAGGCACGAAACGTTTGTTCGCTGCGTGACACGTTACTGCTGGAAACCGACGACAAGTACGTATATCCATCCACGCGCGTACTACGCTCTCACTGTGCATGCACACATGGTGAGGCACTTGGCGAACCTACATGTCACAGTGCTACGAGCATCAGGGCCGTAAGGACACTACTGTAGTAGTATATATCGTTCACTGTACCGTGTAAGTACACGATCGAGTGGGTCGAGTCGAGTACGTCCCATGTTAAACCTGAAGCTGTGCAAGCAAGCACACACGCTCGTTTTTATCTCCCCTGCATATATATGAGAACGGCTGCACGAGTGAAGTAACGCTCGATGTAGTACATATTTTTTATATATTGTGTACTAGTAGTACGTGTGAATGGAGCACGAGTAGAAAAAGATAGTGAGATGCAGTGGGTAGGCAGGCTTGGCTCTGCGGTAATTAGGTCGCGCACGTGGTGGCGGTCGACACGTGCGCACGCACTGCACCATCGGACGCTGCTGACACACACACATCTCGCTGACGCCCGTGTCAGCGACGATCGATCGACTCTCGGTACGGGGGCCTGGTGGCTCGATCGATATATAGCTTGAGATCGACGAACCGATGCATGTACGTATTAGGACACATGTGTAGTGTAGTCCCACGTAAGACTAGTCTCATCTACCCATCCATCGGTCGTGCCTACCACTTACTAGAGCCATACGGTATCCGTACCGCATCTATCTACTCTAGTATATCTATGCATCTACTCTTCGATTGATAGTCAGCGCTAGCTTCATTCACTTTTTCACCGCCGGCCAGGCACAGCTTTTCCGTCGCTCCCGTCGTCGGTGTACTGCGATGAACGTGTATCGTGTCATCACTGTGCATGCGTTCGGGCGATCTGCTTCCTGCATTTATGCTTGCGTGCGTGCGGGTGCGTGTGTCATTCACGTCTGGTTCTACTGCTACGGACGCGCGCGTGCCCGTACATGGGTGTAGCGTCGTTGCTGGTGGTTGGGATGAATCGTCACCATGCATGCATGCTCGATCGTCTTGCTGCTGACCTACATACATACATACATACATACAACTGCCCAGCTACCTAGCCATGTCTGTGTTCAGTCACCATGATGCATGCTCTCTCTCTCGTCTACTACGTGGATTTGACTGATCTGATAGCGCCCATTTAGTCCCATGTCTGTCGACTACTCAGCGCTCATTATTTCCTGCCCCTACCTGTCAACTCGCTCTTGCCCGCCCGGGCATCGCCCGGCCCCCATGCATGCGTAGATAGATGCATAGTAGCTCTCTCACGACTCTCGTCCATCAACACTGCCGGTTTCTCTCCTACATTGTCGTGGACAAAAAGAGCCCGTCTGTCAACATATATATATAATAATCCAAGCAAGCTATTATTTCGTAAGTTTACAGTATGTGTGTCAGATGACTAAGAGTAAACTTAATTCTCATGCTATAATGCAATCTCAGCTGTAAGCCTATTTGTAATTAGATATATCTCAATTGCAACAACTAGCAACTAAAAAAGTCCAAAGTTACAACACCACTTGTAACTGAAAATACCACTTAGCTGCAACTCACATGAATCTATTAAAAATAATTAGACCCATGTGTGATTCCATTTTTTTTATTAAATCTCAAAGCCCATGTGTGTGGCAAGAGTACTCGGAGCTAAAGTTTAGTCTTAGATGAGAAGCTGAAGGAGCCACCTTATAAGGTGGAGTATTGCACCACTCTGTAAGTGAGTGACAGTAAAAAAGCTACACGCGCTTCTCCGATGATGACGCCGCGTCGCGGGCCGTGTGAACATCGCCGAGCCGAGCTTTATTTTGCTGCTCAGGAAAATGTGTGCGGTCAGATAAACATGTCATCATGGACTATCTGTAACCGACCCGAACATGTACGACGTGGGCTTAGTCCACACCGTGTCTTGTACGGGATTTAAACGCGTGTGCGGCTTCCACAACGCACAACACGTATAAAAGGAGGGTTAGGGCGCTCCCTACCGCCTCTCCCACCTATAAAAGGAGGGTTAGGGAGCCCCCTACACCTCACCACAAACCCTAGCTTGGCCGCCTCCCTCTCTAGCTGCCGCCACCTAGGGATCTCCTCCCAAGTCGCTGACTAGGGCAACGCCCTAGCCCTAGCCACCGTCCACCACCCCCTTGGCCCTCTAAACCCTAGACCGCCAAGGCCTCTCTTCTACTCCACCATACCCGCTACAGCTTAGGCGAAGCCCTGCGGGATTTCCCCTCTAAACTCCGACACCACACCGTCGTGCTGCCGGAATTGCGAGGAGAGATCTACAACCTCCGCTGCCTGCTGGAAAAAGGGAGAGGAAAGTCTTCATCGAGTATTGAACGTGTAACCGACTGCGGGAGCGCTGCCGGAACCAACAAGATAAAGTTAAGCATATTCAGGAGGGGGGAATAACACCAAACACTTGGAATAACACCAAACACTTCCATTTGATTGCAAATGGGAAACATAGAAAGAAAAAGATTTTTCAACTAGAACAAGATGAAGGTACAATTTGGGAGAAGAGAGTCTAAAAGTCTACATTACTGAATATTACAAAAAAACTTTTTGGTCAGCCAAAACCAACAAATATTACGATGATGGAGGGGTTCAATCACGATATTCCGCAACTCACTGCTATGGAGAATAGTATTCTTACATCACCTTTTATTGAAAAGGAAGTGTATGAGGCTATCTTCCAGATGGAACACAATAAGGCACCAGGTCCGGATGGTTTTCCAGCGGAGTTTTATCAAAAGTTTTGGGAAGTGATTAAGGAGGACATGTTGGCACTATTTAATCAACTACATATAGGATAATTACCTATTTTTAAGTTGAACTTTGGTGTCATCGCTTTGCTTCCTAAAAAATAAAATGCGGTACAAATACAACAATACAGACCCATATGTCTACTGAATGTTAGCTTCAAAATATTTACTAAGGTGGGTACTAATCGTATAGCAAGTATTGTCCCAAAAGTAATTAGGCCCACTCAATCCGCTTTCATGCCGGGGAGACATATCCTTGAGGGGGTGGTCGTCCTTCATGAAACCATTTATGAGATTCATCGGAAGAAAATGGATGGAATTTTGCTTAAAATTGACTTTGAAAAAGCATATGACAAGGTAAAATGGCCTTTCATGTAACAAACTCTGCACATGAAAGGATTTGCACGAGAGTGGTGCAAATTAATTGAGTCGTTTGTTCATGAAGGGAGTGTTGGAATTCGGGTAAATAATGATATTGTACATTTCTTTCAAACTAGGAAGGGACTAAGACAAGGCGATCCTTTATCCCCGATGCTTTTAAACATTGTTGTAGATAGGTTAGCCATCCTAATTACACGGGCTAAGGAGGATGGACTGGTTGGTGGACTGATTCCACATCTTATTGATGCAGGAGTCTCAATTTTACAATATGCCGATGATACGATATTATTTATGGAACATGACTTGCAGAAAGCCGTGAACATGAAATTAATATTATGTATATCCGAACAACTTTTGGGATTAAAAATTAACTTCCATAAGAGTGAGATTATATATTTTAGAAAAGCAAAAGATGAAGAACATCATTACAAACAAATTTTCGGATGTGAGGCTGGGTCTTTGCCTTTTCGATACCTTGGGGGTGCCTATCCATTATAAAAAACTAAAAATTCAGATTGATATCCAGTGGAAACCCGATGTGAAGGAAAATTGGGTTGCTGCAAGGGTAAGCTATTGCCATATGGTGATCGCTTAGTTCTAATCAATTCTATTTTAATAAGTTTACCTATGTTTTTTTTTGCGAAACAAGTTTACCTATGTTTATGCTTTTGTTTCTAGAAATTCCCAAGGGGGTTAGGAAACGATTGGACTTTTATATATCTCGCTTTTTTTTGGCTAAATGATGAGGCTAAACGAAAGTACAAACTAACAAAATAGAATATTGTTTGTAGACTAAAAGATCAGGGTGGTCTAGGCATTGAAGTATATAGAAGGGGGCCATAGAAGTCTGTCTTGCGTACTAGCTTTGCAGCTGGATGTGATCGGGACGGCATCGATCGAGCACCCACATGCAGTGCCGCACGGGGAGGCGACACGGGACGGGCATCGAGCTTTCGCCAGGGTTTGAAGGCCACTTCGTTCTTGGATATATCACGGCCGGATGGAGCAGACACTGGAGCTCTCTCAGCTGCTGAGCCAGAGCAGCATGCCCAGAGGCGCTAGCTATCGATCGACAGAAAGTCAGCACAAGTGACATGACAAGGAGAGGCGCCGAGGTGGGTCGCGCGACGTGACCGGGCCGGGCAGAGAGAGAGAGAGAGAGAGAGAGAGAGAGAGAGAGAGAGAGAGAGAGAGTGCGCGAGCCAGCCGTACGTACTCCGGTCGGTCCTAGCTTGCAGCGCGCGCATGCAGGCAGCAGACACCTCGAACTCCAGGAGGAACCATGCATGGGTCGACACGACGACCATTGCTGCAGGTGGAGACAGACAGAGAGAGTACATGTGTGCGCGTGGTGCGGTGCGAGAGCCAGCCGGTACCAATGGCAAGCCACCCGCCCACGTCGCTGACGGTGGCTACTGGCGACGTCAGGTCCGGCCAGTTTGCAAAAGCTAGCTAGCTCGATCGCCGGCGCCTCCGCGCGCGGCGTCGTCGACGGACGACACGGCACGGCCGGTATGGTGCGGCGCGTACGGCGGATCCCGCCCCGCGCGGCGAGAGATCGCGCGCGCACTATGCCGAACGTCTTGGCTCGTCGACCGAAGCGCATTGACCTGCACTGCAGCAGCTGCTGCACGTAGGGGCTGGCTGGCCTGGTGGTAGACGCGCCGTGCCCTCCCACTCGTCGTCAGCATTCATGGCACACATCCTTGCTTGATGGCCGAGGCCAGGGAGGGGCCTAGCGCGACAGGCTTTCTCGCGTGGTACAGGGTTGACAGGACGTGAAACTAGGTAGTAGTAAGAGGGAAGCGATGTGTCGTCTCTCTGTGTGATGCATAGAGGATCCACACACCGATCGGCATGCACACGCTAGCTAGCTCTGAGTCTCTCTGTGACTGTGTTTGCTCGCTAGCTAGGTCGGTCGCTATTTCTCCCTGGCCTGGCCTGGCCTGGCTGTCTCAAACCGTACTTGGGCGCATGCATGCATGTGACCATATGTTCCTCGCGCGAAAAAAGGCCGGGCAGGGCGCCAGAGATAGGAGAGCAGCGCACGCACGCACGCATACATCTAACATCTTGCATGCATTAGTTTCTCCCTGCCAGATTTTATCTTTTCTCATTCTTGATGACATGCATGCATGATTGGTATACTCAACCACAGCTCTATCTATCCATTCTATCGATCCCTGAGCTCTGGGCGTTTGCTGAAAAAAGTATACTCAGACCCAGCAGCAGCATCCATCGATCAATCAATTATTGGCGCGACGAGACGTTGGAGATACGGTGGCAAAAGAGATGGCCTGCCACGTCGGTGTCAGTAATATGTATGTCATGCGTGTACGTAGACGCACGCGCGCACGCAGTTGTGACAGTCGACAGAGACAGAGACACGTACAAAAGACTTGGACGTGGGAAAGGGAGCTGCACGCAGTACGTACGCGAAGCAGACATGAATGAAGAGGGAGCTGGCTGATGTGGGATGTGATGTGTGGGATACGCGCTGGGAATTGGGAAGCGTGTGTGCCTTTTTCGGTGAACCCAGGACAGCAGTGTACAACAGGAAGCATGCGTGTGGAAGAGGAGAAGAAGATAGATAGCAGCACAGCACAGAGAGCCAGGAAGAAGAGGGCAGGGAGAGAGGGCGCACGGATTGGAGTGATCCATGGAAGCGTAGGAGGGAGGCTTTGTTGGCAGGCCGGCCGGCCGGCCGGGGAGAAGACCAGTCAAACGTCATCTCCGAGGGCCGCAAATCATATGACGCCCAGTGACGCGTCAATCACCTGGATACATCCCCGGCCTTTGCCTGCCTTGCCCCCCGCTCTCATGGATCGCTTTGGTTAAGTTTTTTTGCATGAAATTCCACCGACCTATTAATAAAATTAACAGTAGCATAAAGAGACCTAAAAATAATACAAGATATAAATAGGTCGATGGCTACAAACACTAGCATGAGCTGAAGGCGCGGCGCCATCCTCCCCGTCTATCACCGAAGTCGGGCAAGGTTTGTCGTAATATTGGTTGTTATAGTAGATAGACGAAAAGTCATCGTGCTAAGTCCCCAAAGAACCAACACACTAGAGCAGCAACCGTCGCCAATGATGATATCCCTAGATTGGAAAAGACTGACCTGAAATTACACCAACTAACACGACACCGACGAGGTCCGAGTAGATTGGCCGGACACCTCCGAATTAATTCGAAACCTTTCTAAAATATTTTTAGTGTCCTCCGAATTAAAGGTGTCGCACTGCCTTGCTGGTAATCAACACCTACTACATATTCAGAACATAATCTAGATCTTTCAGGCACACCTTTACATAGATGATCCATCTGTCACTCTGTGGCAGAATCTCCATTAGCTCGCCAGCAAGGCTGTTGACAAGCATCCATAGGCGTGATGCCAGCGCATGAAGACCGTACCATTTTCTCTCCAGGCACTTGAATGATCGAGAAGAAATGCGGAGCAGGCCAACAAAGAGATAATAGGACTTCTCACGATGGTATTTGAGTTCGGACTTTTTTCTTCGAGTCCAAACTTCTTTAGTGTGGGAAATTTGATAAACCACGTTGGTTTCGTTTTCGTAGTCCCTCCCTGTAGAAGTGGTAGACGCATTACTCAAAGGTGGTAAGATATTGATGCAGATGCTGGTCCATGCTCCCAAGAAGAGAGAGGTCTCCAAACCTTGTTGTATCGTCCGGGGTCCCTGGGCTGTCTGCGAAAAGGTAACCACGCAGCTACCGATAATGAATGCAGTTAAGTGGTCCAAAGCACGCAGAGATGACTGCACTGGCATGGCCGCCGGCCGGTCGTACTAGAAAACCGTTGCCATGGTCAGCGTGGATCGATCTCCGTAAACCCCGCCGGATACGCGCATGTTCTCCTCCCCCCCCCCCCACACCCAGCAGCCTAGCTAGCTAAACCCTAGATGAGATGAGAGCCCGTAGCTAGCCATAGCTCCCTGTTCCGGTGCTCCGGGTCTCCTTCCGCACATGCCGCTCGCCCGTACTACTAGGAGTACCTCCAATTTTTACTGCATTTTTTTACTTGCCACCGCCGGGCCAGATGCATGCGAACAAAGGAGTAGAGGAGGAGTACGAATGATGGATGATCAGTTGGCGCGAACTACAGTCACGCACGTACACTGACTGCACACAGCGATTCACTCACTCTCGCATCGATGACAGGGCTGGCCGGCCGGGGAAGGAGAGAAGAGACCGTCACTGACCGGGCGGGGCCCCGCGTCCTAAGATTCTGTGCCGGCGTATTCAATGGCCGCCCCGCCCGTCCGTCCTGGCCGCGCCGTGCCATGGCGCCCCCACGCTCCACTGCATCCAACGTCCGCGCGCCAGTACGGCTGCCTCTCCTCGCCCCCCGCGCGCGCGGCCACCATCCACGGCGTGGCGTCGTCTCGATGGACCGATCGTGTCGTCGAGTCGTGGTGGTGGTGGAGTGGAGTGGAGTGGGATGGGCCAGTTCGGCAACTACCACTGCCAGTCCGGTCAGTCAATCGTACTGGGCTACTAGCTACCTTGCCGTCAGCCATACACTACCTACGTAGTACGTACTAGTACATGCGCCCATACACGCATGTCTGTCTGCCTGTCTTGGCCATGTTCGTCTTTGGATGGGCGCTTTCGTGCTAGCTCTCTCGCGTCTATCGTACTACTTCTTACTGCGTGCACCGGCCAACCTAGGCAGGCACTACGTACGTGCTACTACCATGGGAAGCACAACCAAGCTATACTACTACTGCGGCATGCACAAGTTGACCGGGCTCAGGCTGGCCGGAGACGGTTAGGTCTAGTATCGATCGCGGTGCACCGGCGCCGTGTGCGTGGCCAGCCAGGACCCGGGCTGCTTCGCGCCCGGCGAGGCTGGCAGCTTCCTGGCGGCGAGGTAGCGCGGCCCCGCCACGCGACGAGCCGGGGCTGCTTTAAATTTGGATTCGGGGTAGCTAGCTCTCCGGCCCGGCGGGCGGGGCAGGCCATGCGTGGCGGGTCCGGCAGCGGCAGCGGCTCCCCCCTGCCTGCTGCCTGCTGCCTGCTGCTGCAAATTGCAATGCATGCGCCCCGTTTCCCGCACGGCGCCACTCCCCATAACTCCGAGTGTAATTAATCATCGACCCACTGACTGACTGACTGACCGACTGATGTGATGGCTGCTGCAGCCGCTGCCGCCCCTCCCCGCTCCCCGCTGCGCAAGTACAACCACCACCACCACCACCCACTGCGACCACGACGACGACGACGACGACAAGATCACAGGCCGAAAAGGCATACGAAAACGCAGAGACTTTTCCGCGGCGCGGGGCCGGCCTGATCGATCGCGCGCCGGACCGGCCGCCCTCATCCGATCCGGCCGGCTGGCTGGCTGGCGGGCTCGTCCCGTGCCAGAGGAACAGAAAGCCGAGACGGTCGTACAGTCGCAGCAGGTTTTGATCCTGGCCGGCCGGCCGTGGTGATCCAAGTGCGCGGTCGAGGCAGGCAGGCCTGGCCGGCACAGAGATCTCCCCAGTTTCTACAGCCCGGGCCGGGGCAGCGAGAGATTTATAAATGAGCCAACGAGGTTTTGCTTTGCGGCTGCAGTGGTGGTCTCTGTGCGCTCGTTCGAGGTACGTACAACATGCATGGATTCACGCGTCGCCTGTCTGTCATATATATCTAGCTTTGCCCGTACATGACCACCAGTGAGCCTTTCTTAATTAAGACCCAGTAGCTTATTAATCACAGATTATTACTACTACTCTGAGTAGTAGTAGTATCCCTTCTACGCTGCACATGTACTAGTATCTATATATGTGGCTCCGGCACGGGTGCAAAATTTAGGGCACGTGTCTGCCGAGCCATGCACAAGTAAAAGAAAAATAAATCCAGCGTGCTTAGATTAGCCACATGTTAGTTAATCACGCACCAAGCATGACGCCATACGCCTGACGGTGCATGATCGAGCCGAGGGGGCGCGCGTCCCTTTCAGCAGCTAGCTCGCTAGTATTTCCTTGGCAGCCAAAGAGGCCGGCCGGGAAGCCAGGACACGGAACAGCAGGGCCGGGAGCGCGTGTGATTATTCGGACATGGCGAGGGAAACGGGGGAGCTCTCACATGCGTATGCCCCGGAGCCCGGAGCCGCGTGCGTGGACGACGGATGTGTTAAGCTTCATGCACTAGCCAACGCAACCAAAAGTTCGAACTGATGGAAATGGCTAGTGCAATCCATATACACTTCAACACCCCCTCTCACGTGTGACGGGGAGAAGTCAACACGTCTGAGGAAGAAGGCGACGCTGGCGTATACTCGAAAGGCCTATCGTACGCGATGGAAGAGGCAACAACAATTTTAGGATAAATTGCAAAGCGGGACTGAACTCGAGGCCAGGCTCGATACCACGCAGTTTTCACGCACTAGCCAACGCAACCAAAAGTTCGAACTGATGGAAATGGCTAGTGCAATCCACTTATACACTTCAACAGGATGGAGATACCGATCGATCGCACGTACGTAGCTTTCGACCAGCCTAATGTGGCTGGCTCGTCAGATGATCCCCGTCCATCCGTCCCGCCTCTCGGTCGATCGCGCTGCCCATGAACAAGCTGAAAATGACGTCGACGACAACGCGTACGTTGGACTTGGATCAGCTAGAAGAAATGCGCGGATGGCGGATGCGCTCCAAAAAGAAACTGATCAACTATGCTTGTCGGAGATCGATTATTAGCGAGAGTCTCTCGTAGGCTTGGTCGATAAATCGAGCCACGTCCAAAAAGATAGGCAAATGGCTACGTACCTTTGGATTGGAGCTTCCGTGCATGTGAGGTTGCAATCGACATCCGCGTGACATGAACCATCATATCTGCTGCATCAGTCCTTTTCAACCAGCAAAAACCCAGAGCACACTTTCAACCTGACTACGAGGTTTGAAACGGACCATGCATGTATCAGCCGAAACAACCCTTCAAAGTTAGAGGGCCGTTTGAAAACGAGCTGAATCTCACTGGTACACAAGATCTTACTCCCGCCGATCAGTAATAAGTGTCGCTGATTTATTACAACAAATAAGTATTGCTGATTACTAAATCAGTGACACTTGTTATAGATCAGAGGGAGTATAATTTAACCCTAAACAAAAATACAACAAGCTCTTTTGCTGGAAGCTTAAATTAACCTCACTCCTAATGGGTCCACGCTTTTCCCAGCTATTATTGTATTTTTTTAATTACGCTTTTGTCGATTTTCTTAGGCGGGTCATTGTGCATAGTCATATATTGGTATCATATGCATATGATAGTAGTATATGATACCATCTCCATAATACAGAGTATCATGTAGTAGTAACATAGTCTAATTATATTGAATGATTTGTACAATCTCAATGTAGAGTTGGTGAAATTCCAAAAAAACTGCTTTGTAGATTTAGAATTTATAGGTTTGAATTTTTCTTAATTTAGCGTAGACAAGATACTAAGATGTGGGAGCTGTACACTAAATTTATTGTGACTAAACTTGTTCAAAAATCAATGCGCTAGTCCGATATTAGATATCGGAATTTTCTATTAATAATGGAGGAGAGATATGGAATGTGTCACTCAATGTACTATGTTAAAGTTGAAGGAGAGGGATTGTGTGGGCTAGATTTAGTGGAATGCAATGTTAAGGTGGATGAGATGATTAGGAAGTATGAAAGTAGCAAGAAATTGGTACTCACTATGATGAGGGATAAGAGGAAACAAACAATTGTTCCGCCTCCATTGAAGAGCAATAATTTTGTGAAAATTCTAGCTAAATCATATACAAGTCTCATTGATCTAAAGGAAGATGTTGAGGATCAACCCACTACTTACCAGTTTCAGACACAGAACAATGTGTACTGTCAGAACTTGTAGACACAAGTTGATGCAAATTATTTTCTAGAAGAACAAGAGGATGGATAGCCAGCCAAGGAAAGTGACAATTGGTATGATGAAGGCTAGTATGACTTAGTATATGCAGAGGATATGAGAAGAAAAGAGGAAGAGGAATTGCACAAAGCAATTGTAGAGATGAAGATGAATAGAGATGACCCATTTCTACAATGTGAGGGTGATACAAATGTGAAGGACATTTTGTCAATGCACGAAAATTCTGAACAAATGCCAGCAAATGAACTACGTATAAAGAAGTAGGGACCTACACTACGATCACACTCTCAAGTAGAGATACCTATGATTCCATATTGGGATCCTTTGATGATGTAGAGGAAGTTGGTTTTATTAAAGATGATGATGGTGGTGGATTTGAGCCAGTGCCATTTATATAGCCTAAAGGAAGAAAATCTAGATCAAAGAAATAAATTGCAAGGGTTTAATGAGAATAGAGAAATTCTGGAGGAATAATTCATGTTGAAAGTACGTTTCAGAGATGTTTATCAATTTATGGAGGCAGTGTCTAGACTGCACATTGTGGAGATGAGGAATTTCCATTTCCATAGAAATTGTCCAGAAAGGATAACTGTTTACCGCAAGGAGAAGGAAATTTTAATTGTAACTTCTATACGACAAACTCCAAGATAAAGAATAAGAAAACAGTTTGCATTAATAAGATGCATTTGAAACACACATGTCCAACTCAACCATCTGGCACCAGAGAGTGGCTTAGCACTGATTATGTGGACAAGTTAAGGCCAGACTCCAATACTGGCATCACTTCTATAGTTGCAAAGAAAACATGACTTTGGGGTGGATGTGGCTAAGGGGGTGACCTATAGGGCAAATACAAAAGCCAGATATGGTTCTAGGTGATCACAAGAAATACTATTACCAAATTATAAATTATCACCAAACTACTGCTGTAATATGACTCATTTTCCGCTCCAAGACATTCTATTTCACCAATGGATCCTGCTACTTCTACTGCAAGAAATTTTATGTCTAACAGTTGGCGCAAATGTAGGTGCTGGTAGGGATGCACATGTAGCTCCTCTGTCTGTACCAAGTTGTTCTGCACACCCAAGTCGCCCCTGATGGAAATGTGTGAAAATGTGAGAGTTGTGTAAGCATTTTTTTCATACAACAAGTGGAGTTGAACTTGTTTGTTTGTTTGTGAAGTAGCCATCCGTTTAAACTTTTGTTTTGTGGCAATGCAAGGATAATGTAATGGGTAGGCTTTTATGTACTTATAAATTATAATGTTGTTCCTAATGTTTTATGTACTTTCTGAAGTGATGCTGACCAATATCCATCCATTCAATACAATCACAGATTTTCCTTTCCGATGAAACATAGAACAAATTGTTGCATTGATTCCTAATTTCTATACTACACATTGACACAAGCTACATTGAAACAATAAGCCCACATAAATCACACACATGCCATGCACATCCCAAAAATGTCCTTCATGTATCCCATCCTTCAAAAGCTACAAACTTTGTGGAAACAATTTGACATTTACAACGTGAAGGTGATGCTCCATCCACTAGCATGTTGTAATCTAAGTCGTGCATTGTATTACGCTCTAAAAAATAGAATGTAGATTACAAATGAGAGAAAATATCTAGATTAAATCCTAAATCCTCAAATCGGAAAAATAACCCTAGAATTCATAAAATTACTTACTCACCTCACTACGACCCGAGCTATGGTCCTGAGATGATTCTTCACCATCTTCTCATGATACCATGTCCGGCAGTGAGGGAGAACACGTGCAGCAACAATGACGGAGGGCTGACGACAACGAGAGTGGTGTCGGGGAGACAAATTGGCGAAAGAAGAGGGGGAAGACGGTTGCTGTCTAAAACATCGCCTACTCGCGAGACCTAACTGCCGTCTGCTACCATGCTGTCTAGATTTGCCACATCAACCTAACAGTGGGCCCACACTATCGCAAAACGACTTAGGAGGCACACAAATTGAGCAGTGAGTGCTATCTGTTAATAAGGATGGCAATGGTGAGGTTTTGGGTGGGTAGAACAAAACTATATCTAAATTTAGATCTATCAGCCCCACTCTAGCCCGCCCACTAAGGTATCCATGGGGCTGTATATCGCTCCAAATCCAAACCCGATGGATACCCGGGTATTCCAGGATATCTATGGTTTTATAGCAGCATAGTATAACATCATTTTAATAGGGGCTTTGTGTTGGAGATATGCCCTAGAGGCAATAATAAATATAGTTATTATTATATCTTTGTGTTTATGATAAATGTTTACATTCATGCTATAATAGTATTAACAAGGAAACATTAATACTTGTGTGATTTGTAAACTAAAAAAGAGTCCCTAGTAAAGCCTCTTTATAATACTAGCTTGTTGGTTAATAAATGATTGTGGTTTCCCTATCATGAACATTGAGATGTTATTAACAACAAGATCATATCGTTAGGAGAATGATATGGTGGACATACTCCTATAGATAAGCGTAGCATAAAGATCAAGTCATTTTAATAGTTCAATTGCTATATGCTTTCTGATACATAGTTGTAGGGGTTCATAGCATGGAAAACAAAAAAATTCTACCGCATGAACACACAATCAAGATCTAATCTATGATCAAGCCAAGATCTATCTACTAGATTGTAGCAACGAGTCAATAGAGTACTAACCTCGAAGATCCAAAGCGGTTAACGAGAGCAGATTCTCGTGGGTGATGTAGTCATACACTTGCCGATCTCAAGATCGTGTAGACGATCCTTCCGGCGCTGTGTTCCGGCAGCGCTTCCGCAGTCGGTCACACGTTTGGTACTCGATGAAAACCTTCCTCTCCCTTGTTCCATCAGGAAGCGGAGGTTGTAGCACTCTCCTCGCAATTCCGGCAGCACAACGGCGTGGTACTGGAAGTAGAGGGGAGATCTCACAGGGCTTCGCCTTAAGCCGGAGCGAGTATGGTGGACTATGAGAGAACCCTCGGTGATCTAGGGTTTAGACACACCGAGGAAGAGGTGCTAGGGCCGATGGCTAGGGCTTGGAGGTGCCCAAGTCAGCGGCTAGGGGAGCCCTAGGCGACGGCGGCAGCAGGAGGTGGCGGCGCTGGGCTAGGGTTTTGGGGTAGGGAACTTGTGTGTTAGGAGGGGACACTAGAGGAAAAAGGGCTATCCGTTCGCGACCCCTCGGAGCATTATTCCCGGTTGCGCCACCAACCGACTAATCTGCACGCTGCCCGGTTGAGCGGGCACGGGCGGGGCATGCATCCGGTTGGTAAGGGGCATGCGTCCGTTGGAGCCACCAACCGGGACTAAAGGTTTGGCCACACGTGGCGTGACGCACCTTTAGTCCTGCTTTGGCTCCAACCGACTAAAGACCCGCCTCTATAAATGCAACGCCCCTCTGCCTTCACTGCTTTTTTCGAATGGTGGAAGGTGTGATGGGGTGTGCTAGTTTTTCTCATGCATGCATTGAAGGTGTTTGTTGAAATGTTTGAGTGAATTATCCGTTGAATTTCTCATAGAACAAAAATATAGAAGGTGTCCGACGCACTTGAGCTTTCTCCTCTTTATTTCCCTCGATCGAGGTTATCAATCTTATCTTTTCTAGGTCATTGATACAATTCATGTGTCGGTGTGAATTGGTTATTTCACTATTTATGATGTCCTGTTTTTGATAAACTTACTTATATGATGCGGATGAGCGGTCGGGAATGGATGTACGGTGACCGCGTGGTAGCCGGGTATATCAAAGGCGTGGATAAATTTATCGATGTGGCTACGGCAAACAAAGAGAATGGATTTATCGTTGTCCATGTGTTGAATGTCGGAACAACAAGGAGTACTCTTCCTCGAAAGTCATTCGCGCCACCGATTATGAAAGGTTTCATCCCCAACTATAATTGCTGGACCAAGCACGGGAAAGAGGGGTTATGATGGAAGATGGTGAAGAAGAAGGTGATGATAACAACTATCATCATATGTTTCTGAATACGGTGATACTTGCAATGGAAGACAATGGAGAGGAAAGAGGTGAAGAACGGGCATCGGATGAGCCGATGATGAACTTGGTAGGGTCATTTCGATGCAAAGCGAGACGTGAAATGAAAATGAGAAGTTGAAGTTAGAGGGCATGTTAGAAGATCACAAGAAATTGTTGTACCCAAATTGTGAAGATGGTAGCACAAAGCTCGGTACCACAATTGGAATTGTTGCGATGGAAGGCGAGTGTGGTCTAACCGACTCCTCATTTGAAAAGATGCTGAAAATAATGAAGCCAAGTTTCCAAAACATAACGAACTTCCCGAGAGTACCTCTGAAGCAAAGAAGACTCTCCTCCGGGATTAGATGTGCAAAAGATACATGCATGCATTAATGACTACATCCTCTACCGCGTAAGGAGTATGAGAATTTAGATAAATGCCGGTATGCAGCGTTGCGGTATAAGATCGACGAGATGACCCGGTGATGTTGAGGAGAGCCCCTCAGGAAGAGGGTTCTGCTAAGGTTATGTGGTATGCTCCTATAATACCAAGGTTGAAACGCATGTTCGAAACAAAGAGCATGCCAGTTGTTGCGATGGCACAAAGAAGACCGTAAGAAAGACGGGAAGTTGAGACACCCCGCTGATGGGTCGCAGTGGAGAAAAAATCGAGAGAGACTTCCCGAACTTTGCAGGTGAAGCAAGGAACTTATGGTTTGGTCTAAGTACGGATGACATTAATCCTTTTGGGAGCAGAGCTGCAGCCACAACACCTAGCCCGTGACTCTATGTATCTACAACCTGCCTCCTTGGTTGTGCATGAAGCGTAAGTTCATTATGATGCGATGCTCATACAAGGCCCAAGCAACCGGCAACGACATTGATGTGTACCTTAGGACATTAGTTGAAGAACTCGGTTACAGTTGGGGCAAACCAGGTGTATGTGTGGGATGAGAACAAGCGAGCCATTTAATCTGAGGGTTGTTATTCATAACCATCAATGATTGGCCTGCTCTTAGTAACCTTTCGTGACGTACAAACAAAGGATATAAGGCATGCACCCACTGTTAGATAAGACCAAGGTACATATTTGCATAAATGCAAGAAGGTTGTGTACCTGGCGAATCGACGATTTCTTCCGACCAATCATCCCGTAAGAAAGAAAGGCAAGCATTTCAAAGGTGAGGCAGATCACCAGAAGAAGCCTGAACTCCCTGCTGATGATGATGTATTTGGTATGGTCAAGGACATAGAAGTAATCTTTGGAAAGGGTCCCGGAGGTCAATCAGTTCCGAACGACGTCGCTACAGGACACGCACCCATGTGGAAGAAGAAATCTATATTTTGGGAGCTGCCATATTGGAAAGTCCTGCGTGTCCGCTCTTCAATCAACGTGATGCACGTGACGAAGAATCTCTGCGTGAACCTGCTAGGATTCCTAGGCGTTTATGGGAAGACAAAAGATACACCTGAAGCACGGGAGGACCAACAAATTATGAAAGACCCAAAGAACATGCATACAAATAACAAGACGGATAAAGGGCGTCACTTAAGTCGTGCCAGCTATGCTCTTACCAAAGCAGAGAAGGAAATCTTTTTGAAGTCCTTTCACGTATCAAGGTGCCGTCGGGCTTCTCATATAATATAAAGGGATAATAAATATGGCAGAAAAAGTTCCAAAACCTGAAGTCTCATGGTATCACGTGATTATGACGATTGCTTCCGATTGCATTGAGGGGCTTCTCCGGAAAATGTTTGAGTACCCATTGTGAAGCGTGTGCATTACTCAATGCAATATCTCGAAGGTAATCAATCCGGATATTCTACCAAGGTTCTGAGAAGGATGTGGTACAATGTCTTGTTAGTTTTGAATTGGTGTTTCCACCATCCTTCTTCAATATTATGACACATCTCTGGTTCATCTAGTGGAAGAGATTGCCATTCTCGGTATTTCGCACAATATGTTCCCTTTGAGAGGTTCATGGGAGTCTTAAAGAAATATGTTCATAACCGTGCTAGACTGAAGGAAGCATCTCCAAGGGATATGGAGCAGAGGAGGTCATTGAGTTTTGTGTTGACTTTATTCGACCTTAAGCCGATTGGTGTTTACGACTCATGCATGAGGGAAGACTAAGTGGAAAAGGCACCTTTGGGAAAGAAAGCAATGATATGTAGGGACGGGATTCTTTCACTAAAGCACACTACAGTTCTACATAATTCCACCTTGGCAGCTCAGATATCGAGGAACACAAGAATATTGTACGCTCCAAAACCCGGGAAGCTGAATCATGGATTAGATGAACACATGAAGTCTTTCGGTGGTTGGATGCGGACACATCTCTTGAATGACACCACTGTTGGAGATCATCTATACTTGTTGGCGCGTCACCATCTTCTCATATTGAATTTCCAAGGGTGCGAAATAAATGGGAATACATTCTACACGATCGCCCAAGATAAAAAGAGCACCAACCAAAATAGTGGTGTCCGCTTTGATGCAATAGACGAGAATGGACAAAAGGACACATATTATGGTTACATAGAGGAGATATGGGAACTACACTATGGAGTCTCTTTTAAGGTCCCTTTGTTTCGCTGCAAATGGGTCAACCTAAATGGGGAAGGGGTAAAGATAGACCAGTTGTACGGAATGACAACAGTGGATCTCAACAATCTTGGTTATAGAGATGAACCATTCGTCCTAGCCAATGATGTGTCTCAGGTTTTCTATGTGAAGGACATGTCCTCCGGATCAAAAAAGAAAAATATGCAAACGAATACATCATATGATGAGCCAAAGCGTCACATAGTTCTTTCGGGAAAAGAAACATCGTGGGAATCAAGGAGACAAGACATGTCAAAAGATTATAATAAGTTTGATGAAATTACGCCCTTCACAACGGTGGAAAACCCACCCAAGCATTCCGTTAAGTAAAGAAGATGCTCCATGGTTACGTCTCAAGCGGTCATAAGGAATGACATATGCTAAGAAGTTCATGCTCATATTATGTAACTCTAGTTCATGTCTTTCGGTTTGTGGCTTGACCAAGGATATCTTTCGGTTTGTGGCCTTTAGTCCCGGTTTGTAGTCTCGTTTTTAATATTAATAAATGTCTTGCAACTTGTAACTTCACTAACTAGATCAATACTCCTGAGCTAACTAATTTCACATATTAGGAGTGCCTCTATGACCGATTTCGGAGATGCCGAGGACCGGCCCGCAAGATCTCCTCAAACGCCGCAGCGGTGTCCTCGCCTCGAAAACCATCTTGCAGCTTGTAACTTCACTAAGTAGATCAATACGCCTCGAGCTAACTAATTTCACATATTAGGGGTGCCTCTATGACCAGTTTCTCGGAGATGCCGGAGGACTGGGCTCGTCAATCTCCTCAAACTGCCGCATGGTGTGTCCCTGCTCGAAAACCATCTTGCAGCTTGTAACTTCACTAACTAGATCAATACGCCGGAGCTAACTAATTTCACATATTAGGAGTGCCTCTATGACCAGCTTTCTGAGATGCCGGAGGACTGGGCTCACGGCATCTCCTCGAAATCGCCGTAGTGGTGTCCCTGCTCTATAAAACCATCTTGGAGATGCCTAAAACTGGCTGGAGGAATGGACTCACAAGGATGCATATTTATAGTACAAGCAGCTCGGCATAATGTCGACACTCACGACATAATGTCGATAATCACCCCTATTATTAGTCTTGACTCATCTTTAGTCGGTTGGTGTCTCCAACCGTACTAAAGGTTCATCTTAGTCCCGTTGGTGACACCATCCGGGACAAGGTATGCATACGACATAATGTCGACACTCACCCCTATTATTAGTGTTGCACGCCCACTCGCAATCCCTTGATCGCGGTTGGTTTCTCCAACCGACTAAATATGAACCTCTCTTTATATAGGCATTTCTATTTATTAGGTAACACTCAAGACATTTATTAATATTAAAACCGACAAACCGGGACTAGCTAACACTCGGGACTAAAGCCCCTTTAGTCATAATCATGCCTAGTCCTATAGTACGCAGCTTGTGGTCTTCATCGTCCGTCATCATCATCGTCATCGTCACCTGCCACTCCGGGGATCCTCAGCCCATCCATGGCATATACCAGGGGCCATTCCAGCCTCGGATTCACGGCAGGTGGGAGAGGGGTCTCCTGGAAGACGATGCCGCTACCGTCGGGACAGTGTGGGGCCTGTGGCGGGTGGACTCGTGGGCACCGTAGGCGAGGATGGTCTCCCCCGGCGATGTAGCGCGTCACTTTGATGATAGTACGGTTCGCCCACCACGCATTTACGGCCGGCCGTTGTGGTTCACCGGTGGCGGGCTATCACCCTCGTACCTGGCGAGCTCCCTTTCCCGCCTATTAGCGAAGAAGGCATTCCAGGTCTCGTAGTTGTCGGGATCCCACTGGGGATCCATCCGCTGCTCCGACGGGAGCTCGTGGTAGAAGTGGTTTGTGATGGCCGCCTGGCGTGCGGAACCTTGAGGGACAGGAGGGACATGAACCCCTCCTGCGCCAAAGATCCAATGGCGGGCCGGTCAGCCGGACAAGGGTAGTTGAGGCGCGCCTTTCTCCTCGAGGGTCGAATGGCCCGATGGCGTTGTCCATTGTTCTAAGAGAGGAAGGTGTGGATGTGTGGATAGCCATGACACGATCACCCTAAATATAGAGGAAAGGGCGGAAAACTTGGTGAAGCTTTGGGAAATGGCGGAAATATCTTTAGTCCGGTTAGTGACTACATCCGGACTAAAAGCTCTAGTAGAAAGGAAAGGGCGGAAAACTTGGCGGGAAGAGGTGGGAAATGGCGGAAAATATTTTTAGTCCTGGTTTGTGTCTACATCCGGGACTAAATGTGTGCCGAACAATGATCATGTTTCGAAAAAACCTTCACAAAATGACCTATCATGTTCGAGGTTTCATGGCTTTTTCGGTCCAAATGACCGATGTTATGTCTTTGAATCACGGCATAGTTTGTGATGTTGTGCCCATATTTTGCATGTGTGTGGACATTGGTATGGAGAACAATGTTGCAGAGGAAGTTTTCCTTTTGTCGCACGGAAAAGCCCTTTTCCATTTTCCGAAAAAAAACGGGTCATTTGTGAAGTAACCACCAAAATGACGTTTCGAATGCTACCGTCCTATTTTCCTAAAATACTAGACCACCTTACATGGACTATCTCCAACCGGTACATCTCAAACCTTTTCGTCCATCCCGTAAAAAGGACAAATGTCTGTAGAATCGGCAGAAGTGGGTCCGGTTTGTACTACAGTACATGATCTATCGCTGTGATTTTTGAAAAAATCATTTTTAGACGCAATATGTGGTTTCTTCAGATATCCAATGCAAGTTCTAACGATGCTCGCCCCTATCTTCATTTAAAAGGTTACATTAATTATTTTTAAAAATAGAAAATGGTTTTGGATTATTTATTCAAATCCATACACTTCTTATGTTTAAAGTTTTTCTAAATTCCAAATTAATATTAAAAATATAAGTTAATTCATTTTAAAGGTTGCATTAATTATTTTTAAAAATAGAAAATGGTTTTGGATTATTTATTCAAATCCATACACTTCTTATGTTTAAAGTTTTTCTAAATTCCAAATTAATATTCAAAATATAAGTTAATTCATTTTAAAAGGTTACATTAATTATTTTTAGAAATAGAAAATGGTTTTGGATTATTTATTCAAATCCATACACTTCTTATGTTTAAAGTTTTTCTAAATTCCAAATTGATATTAAAAAATATAAGTTAATTCATTTTAATTGTAAATGGTTCATATTTTAAATGGTTACATTAATTGTTTTAAAAGAAAATGGTTTTGAATTATTTATTCAATCCAAACACTTTTATGTTTAAAGTTTTTCTAAATTCCAAATTAATATTCAAAATATAAGTTAATTCATTTTAAAAGGTTACATTAAATATTTTTAAAAATAGAAAATGGTTTTGGATTATTTATTCAAATCCATACACTTCTTATGTTTAAAGTTTTTCTAAATTCCAAATTGATATTAAAAAAATATAAGTTAATTCATTTTTAATTGTAAATGGTTACATTAATTATTTTTTAAAAATAGAAATTTGTTTTGGATTATTTATTCAAATCCATACACTTTTTATGTTTAAAGTTTTTCTAAATTCCAAATTAATATTTAAAAAATATATGTTATTTCATTATTAATTTTAAATGGTTACATTAATTATTTTTTAAAAATAGAAATTGGTTTTGGATTATTTATTCAAATCCATACACTTTTTATGTTTAAAGTTTTTCTAAATTCCAAATTAATATTTAAAAAATATAAGTTATTTCATTATTAATTTTAAATGGTTCATAGTTTAAATAGTTACATTAATTATTTTTCAAAACAGCAAATGGTTTCGAATTAGTTATTCAAATTCAAACACTTTTTATGTTTAAAGTTTTTCTAAATTCCAAAGTAATTATCATTTAAAAAACATTACAAATTTAAACCCCAAAATAAAAAATAAGGCGGGAACAGAGAGAAAATAACTGGAAAAAATTGAAAACATGGGAATACGTCCCGGTTGGAGCCACCAACCGGGACTAAAGAGCCTCAGCGCCTTCTTCTTGAAAATTGGACTATAGGTCCTTGGTGGCTCCAACCGGGACGTATCTTTTAGTCCCGGTTGGAGCCACCAACCGGACGATATCTCCCTTATATAACTTCTTCTTCTCTGGTTCTCTTCTGCTTCATCGACGACGCCAGTGCCGCTGCCTCCGCCTCCTCCGCCACGCGCTCCCAGAAGGCCTCCTTCCCCGACGACCGCTGCGTCTCTTCCTCACGACGACCAAGCGCCGCGTCTCTTCCTCGCCACGACCGTGCCGCCGCGCTTCCCACCGGCCGTGAGTCTGGCGCCCTCCCGCCTCATCCTCCCTCCTCTGCTCACTGGTGGGCGCGGCTGATCGGGTGGTGCACGCCGACTGCCGTTTCTCCACCATGCGTCCTCCTTGTCCACGGCCACGGCGGCCGCGTCCTCCTTGACAGCGGCGGCGAGGTGGCTCCGGGCCCCACCTCTGTTTCCCCTTTGCTTGCGTGGCGAGGTGGCTCCGCGTCCTCTGTTTCCCCTTTGCTTGCGTGGCTGCTGAGGTGGCTCCGGGCCCCACCTGTCAGCCACTATGGCTAGTTGTTACTATGGTGCAAAAGGTTTAAACATTTGATTTAATAATTTCAGAATTTGAATAAAACTTGTAAATTCAATAACTTTTAATCTGTAATACAGAAAAATACAAATAATATACCAAAATGTTTAGAAAATTGAGAACTATCTATCTATGCTATAATCAACAACTTAAATGACAAGTTTAATTAGAACACCCTAGTAACCCTAACAGGTGATTCCGGAGTTCCTTGAGTTAGGGTTTGCGCCCCTCGGAACCCCGATTAACTTGTCGAGCATGCTTTAGGGTTACATTCCAATGCAGATTAACTTGTCGTATCATCATCATTGCTTGAGCATTGCATCGATGCCAAGTGTTGATTGTTTCCCTTTCTTTCCGGTGATTTGGTTCTTCTCGGTAGAATACGATATCGAGATCGAGATCGAAGACCGAGATCAAGACCATAGATATATCTAATTAAATGACAAGTTTAATTAGAACACCCTAGTAACCCTAACAAGTGATTCTGGAGTTCCTTGAGTTAGGGTTTGCGCCCCTCGGAACCCCGATTAACTTGTCGAGCATGCTTTAGGGTTACATTCCAATGCACATTAACTTGTCGTATCATCATCATTGCTTGAGCATTGCATCGATGCCATGTGTTGATTGTTTCCCTTTCTTTCCGGTGATTTGGTTCTTCTCGGTAGAATACGATATCGAGATCGAGATCGAAGACCGAGATCAAGACCATAGATAGATCTAATTAAATGACAAGTTTAATTAGAACACCCTAGTAACCTAACGGTGATTAGGAGTTCCTTGAGTTAGGGTTTGCGCCCCTCGGAACCTCGATTAACTTGTCGAGCATGCTTTAGGGTTACATTCCAATGCACATTAACTTGTCGTATCATCATCATTGCTTGAGCATTGCATCGATGCCATATGTTGATTGTTTCCCTTTCTTTCCGGTGATTTGGTTCTTCTCGGTAGAATACGATATCGAGATCGAGATCGAAGACCGAGATTAAGACCATAGATAGATTGAAGACCTTTTGTAGCCTTATACTCATGTTCCCCTCTCATAGCCTTAGGGTTTAGGGTTTCTCTTCATTTTTATTATTGTGTATGTATATATTAGGGTTTCACCTTCGATCCGGAAAATATTCGTTAGCCGCTTTGACTTATTCATAACTTTCTCCTTTAGCCGCTTTGACTTATTCGTTTTTCCACCTATGCAGAAAATATGGACCCACACGTCAGAGACGAAGAAAAGGAAGAGTTGATCCAAGGTGTGATCCGTGGGGAAGATAATTTAGACGTATCAACGTTTACGAACAACTCCGTGAGGGTGATCCTCTTTACCTAATAGACAACTTGTTTGAGGTTGAAGGTGTTGCCTTCCATGAGGGAGAAGCGATGCCTTGTGTAATCGAGAAGATCAGCTTCCGCGAGGTGCATGTAATATAAATCAATTCATTAATTAATCATCTGCTATCTATATAGAAATAGTAACAACGATCTTTCTTATTTTAGCCCTCCGGGTCGAAGGAATCTACTGAAAAGAGCAGACGAGGCCCAACCAAAAAGTTGCAAGACCATGAGAGGTTCAGGATCGAAGATGTCGCTGAAGATGGCAGACCGATAGCTCCCGAAGTTGTCGCAACCAAATTTGTGGCACAATGCGGAGTAATCGTTAGGGACTTAATCCCGATCACCATTAGAAATTGGAATAGGCCTGCTAATGCGGATGAAGAGGGAACATGTTTATTTGTCCCTAACCACGCCAAAGATTTACTGTGGAAGAGGCTCATGGTTAATTTCAAACTACCGAAGATAGAGCTGGATCCAAATGCGGAGGATCCAGTTGAGGACGCCTTACAACATGGGAGAGCCATTGAGGCTAAGGTAAGGGAGTGGGCTTTGAAGAAGATGGCCCAGTGTTTCACCAACTGGAAGAAAAGATTGTACCTTGACTATGTCGTGAAAAAGAAGACTCCCGATTTCAAGAATATTCAGTTTGAGAAGATAAAACCATTCTGGGCTGAGTTTGTGGAATACAAGACATCGGAAAAAGCTAAGAAAATGTCTGAAACGAATAAGCTGAATGCTGCTAACAAGAAGTATCACCATACTATGGGGCAAGGTGGCTACAGGGCTGGCATTCCTAAGTGGGAGAAACTTGAGCAGGAACTGCGTGATAAAAAGATCACCCCAGAGATAGACGATTGGGTAGAACGTGCAAGGAATTGGTTTTACGGGCATGGGGCATGTTGGACCTAAGGAGGTGTATATATAACATACGACATAAATAAGACCCTTGCCAATCGAGAGGATCAAAAAAGCGAAGAAAGGTCATAAAGATGGGGACTTCATTCCCGATAGAGAGAATGATGAGCTCACACTCGCCCTTGGAAATAAGGAACATGATGGACGAACACGAGGCACAAGCGGCTCCCAACCATGGAGGACTGGGTTTCCCGAAGAGAGGAAGAAATATCCTGATAGAAGCCGTCAGAGGAGTAAGGACAGGGCGGCAGTTGAAGCAGATAGTCAGAAAGAGCGAATGCGTTTAATTGAAGAACAATTAAAGCAACAACAAGATGAAATTAACGCACTTAAAGAGCAAATTACTACCGGCTCATCTCAGCAGCACATTGCATTCGATGCTACCGGCCTATCGAATAATCGAAAAAGCAGTGTGGCTTCCACCGAGGTCCCGGGTGATGACAATGGCGATGACGATGATGCACCGACGATGGCTCCTGTTGGCTACCCAGTGGATGATATCACAGAGATGACACATTGCGAGCTACATGTCAAAGTTGTGAACATATCAATGAAGGTGGCGGTCGACTATGCCTTACCAATTGGACCCACACCAACTTACCACTGTCGTCCGGTTCCAGAGGGCTACGCTGTTGTCGGCGTGGATGAAATCATGCCCACCTTTGAGGTTTTGGATCTTCACTACCCTGCTGGTGAAGGGGATGTGATTGTGCTGGGTGACGTAAAAAACGTCACCATTCTATGGCCGAAGGATTGTATCGTGCTTCGAAATCACACGCCAAGGCCATCTTCGCCGCCTCACCCGTCTCCCAATGAGGTCGCCGCCGGCAGCCGTCTTCGCCTCACCCGCTTTCGCCTCACCAATCTCCGGCAGCCATCGCCGGGAGCCATCACGACGCCTCGGGATAAAAAGCATAAGCGTCACGCTACTATGCGCGTGGCGATCGCCAAACGTAAACAAGAGCCTCTTCCAAAAGTACCAACGGTTCCTCCCAAGAGAGCTTATGACTATCAAGAGGATATCATGCGATCGTTGATGCGAACGATAGCGTTTTTCGCTAAGTCGAGGCCAAAAGAGCGAGTTCCCCAAAGACCAAAGAAGAAAAGCCAAAGTGTTGAAAATGCTAAATAATCTTCATCAACCCGAGCCAAAGCTGTCATCGGACTATGAGCGTTTTATTCTTAAGTCACATGCGCACAAAAAGCCTCAAGAGCGATCGATGCAAGCGGAAATCTGTTGCCCAGCTCGGAGAACAAGCAAACAGACTTGCGCCTCTCAAGGTGATTTCTCAAACCAATGTGGGTCGAGCAAATATGGGGCGAGCAAGATGATCCAGAGGTAGTTGCACAATCACGGAGAAGCCACGCTCAAGGAATGAGTATTGCCAGATTTATCCCGATTAGAGTTCTTCCCGTGAGTGAAGTAGCATACAAATACCAAGACGGAAAACCTCTCACAAACCTGAGGAGGTAAACAATCTTCCAACAAAATGAAGATTGCATAATCGTACATGCATGCCACAAGGGCCGGGCTAATCGGATAGTGTTGAGGGTTACAAAAAGCATCATGGGAAAGATAAGGATGACATGATATCCATTGAATTTGATGAACTATTTCAATTATTCAATCAAGACGCCTTGGACAAATCGATCATCGTGCCTATTGTCCGTAAGTACTAATTCAATTAATTTAGTCTCCAGCTATATTATTTTGTTTATTGCATGTATATAATCATCTTTAATATGCGTAATGAAGATTCTCGAATGCAGCAGAGGACAAATCTATGACATTGGCTTCATTGACCCATATTGGGTTCATGAAGCTAATCTCAAATAAGCCCCTGTGATACGGAGGATAATATAGTACAGCGTTAAGGTTTCAAGAAACCAAAAGGGAAATACTATTTCCTTACAACTTCGAGTGCGTGTTATTGTCTTGTATAACCTTTCTATTTAGCTTACTCGATGTTAAGTATATAATTCATTAGTTATGCATTTGCAGCTTCCACTATATTCTGTTAATCATTCAACTTGACAAAGGGCGTGTACTAGTCATGGACTCGAAACATAAACCCCTTGAGACGTGGCAGGACATGCAGATACTTCTCCAGCGGTAATTCTAATCATTACGACACTATATCGGCAACGTTCGTGAATTTTATGATATCAAGTACTTAATAACTTATTTTATTCGTTTTCTACGCCGGGCAGCGCTTGGAAACGTATAGAGGTCCCAACCTGATAAGGTAGAGTCCTCCTATGTTATACAATGCTAGTCCCTGGATCAATAGCTAGCATCCACAGTTACGATGTAATATCAAGATACAAAGGTCATATTATAACTTTATAACCAGGAATAACATAATTCTATTACATCATACATAGCTCATTGGCTATTACATTACATTGCAGCGGAATAAATATAGTCATGGGTCCTTCATATTCATAGTGCCACAGGCAGATGTTGGTTGTAGGCTTTGTAGTCCTAGTCAATCAAACAATCTTCACTTAAAACAATCAACCTGCAACATTACAAGTTACAGCCACAAGGGTCAATACATTTGAATTGTATTGGCAAGTTTCACTTTTATGAATAGTAAGAATGGATCCTATCAATATATGCATATTTGGCTAAGTAGAGTTTTAAGGCTCATTTGCATAAAGCAATATTTATCCTATCTTTTCAAAATGGTTTTGGTTCTTTGTCAAATCTCTTTTCCAAGTTCCTTGAACTCCTTGGTAGACACTCAAGTGTTCAAGTCCTTGTCAAAATCCTTGAGCAACTTGGTAACCCCAAATGCATCAAGTTTAATCAAAACTCATGATTTCCTTGGTAACCCCAAGTACATCATGCTCTTGAGCACCTTGGTAACTTACCAAGTGCAACAAGCTTAACAAATCTCCTTGAATTCCTTGGTAGACACACAAGGGCATCAAGTTTTTATATTAGAAATTAGAATGTCGAGATCTCCCATAGTTCAAACTTTAGTTGCTTGCTCAAGTATTGTCCATAACCGGGACACACTAAGTACTTAGATTATATTAACTTGCAGAAGGAGTACACTTTACCCACATGACACAATCCCATCTTGTTGCCACCAATGGCCCTCTACTGGATTAGTGCTCACCAAGATGGATCTTGTACCGCATGAGAATGTGACGAAGTCTTTCAAAAGGTCCTTCCATACATCCTTGCTAGCTTGTCTTCAGCCCCATGAAGCATTCCAGATCCCCATGTCCCAGAACTAAAGACAATGTATGGATCTTCCTAATGTAGTTGACTAAGCCAGAGCCATAATAGCATGTGGTTGTACACGAAAGCCACAATTGGAGAAACATGTTCAATCTCTAAGTTTCCTAGGTGGTTTTCATTTGGAGCACAACACAAAGTGATTGCCATAGACATGGTTCCCTTTTGTTGCCACCTTCTCCAAAACATAAAGTGTCCACCACCTAGGTGGTTCATTGAGTCCTTGTTTTATTATGTAAAACACAAGTCCTTTTCTCATTCTTTGTAAAATCTCAACATGTATCTCTTTCCAAAACATAGCATGGCTAAGCATGTACAACTTCAATATTTTTACTAAGGAGTGTATAGGCAATCCTATTAGGATTAGCATAGCATAAGTATAAAACATTTTCATGCGTTTAGAAAATCCACTAAGTAATAAGAAAATAGTAGGTCTTTTGTATGATAGTGTAACTTGCCTTTTTGTTAGGGAATGATAGTCACTCCTTGATCTTGCTAGCCTCTCACTTTGCTAATTTCACTACAATCAAACAAGCAAAGTATCAAGTAGCATCCCAAACCAACATTCAATCAATATTTCCCATACACAAAGCAATGGTTCCTAAGTCTTGTAGAAAGAGGGTTCTATTGCAAGGTTGGTCTCTACTAGGTTTATAAACTTTGTAAGGTCCACATTGGTCATTTACCAAAATGGTAAAGTCATTATTTAGAGGTTTTGCCCAAGTCTATTTTAAAATTCATTCAACATTTTATGGTGAAAATTATTCTTTTAAAGTAAGATTTTATGTTTCTCACCAAGTAGGCAAGGCTTGGTGTTTTGGGTCAGTAAGTTTTGTTCATAACATTTTCACAAAGTTTTCCTTGCACAAACTTTTCCATAATAAAATTTAATGAGTTTATTTGGTTAGAAAATGACTAAGTTAACTAATTCAACTTAAATTTCACAAAATCATTTTAACACTATGGGTTGGTTCCTAGGGTTAGTAAGGTCACACAAATCTATTTTGCAAAGATTTAATCCTAAAACAATTTCAAACAATATTTATACTCTAATCAAGTACACAAATGTTTCTGTAATTTCAAACAAGCTAACAGATACTATTTTCAAAACTAAGGCCATGGTTGTTTAGGGCTTGTTCTCCTGATTTTATTGATATAAAATTTGTCAAATTTGGACGTGTGGATCAAAAGTTATAAGGATTTGAAAATCACAACTAAGTCGATTTCAAATCTTTTAAATGAAACGGGGACACGCGCTTTCTCTTGGGGCCGGTGGGATCATTTGGGATCGCGGCGTGGGCGTTGGATCTAGTTAGATCGAGTGGCCCGGAGGACATACCCTTCGACGATAAGTGATCTAATCGTGGCCGCAACTGGATCGACGGTACTAAGCGTGTTCGACCATAGTCGGTATTACCGGCTTCCGTGGCGAGGTCACCACGGCGGCGAAAGCGATAGGACGCGAAGAAGAGGGAAAGTTGCTCACTGAGCTCGCGATGCAACGC
Source organism: Avena longiglumis (assembly GCA_030063025.1). Taxonomy (NCBI): domain Eukaryota; kingdom Viridiplantae; phylum Streptophyta; class Magnoliopsida; order Poales; family Poaceae; genus Avena; species Avena longiglumis. The sequence continues at coordinate 56,270,415 of CP125973.1, read as the reverse complement.
TGATGCTCAACGTGCAACCTGTTGGTGGAGGCGACCGGTCGGGCAGAATTCCTCGCCGGAGTTGGTTCTGGGGACGGATGCGCTTGGTCGAGGTCGTAGACGGCTCTGTGGTTCACGATAAGATAAACAGAGGGTTGGGTTAGCTGCGTAGGACCATGGCAACGATGTGTGCGTGATCCAGAGGGTACGGGGTGGTCGGAGTTAACCTGTGGCGTCGTCGGAGTTGAGACAGACGACGGCGGCGTTCAGAAGCTTGGTAATCGACGTGCTGGGGCGCCCGCGGTTGAGAGAAGGGCACGGACAGAAGCGCCAGAGGATAGGGAGCGTGCGTGCTTGGTTGAGGAAGCAAGGGAAAGCAGTGTGTGGCCGGAATTGAGGGCGGAGTTCGTCGGAGACGGCGGTGGTGCAGAGGGAATTGGAGGCAGCCTAGGGGCAGAGTGGAGGTGTCGTCTGGGGGAAATGACAGAGGAGAGGGAGGCGCTCTTATCGTGCGTGATGGCTGGCGAGTTAACGCGGCATTCAACGCAAATTGATGCCCACAAATTCATCGCTGAAACGGGGAAAGAGAGGGAGAAAGCGATCATGGAAGAAGGAGAAACATTGTGGATGCTGTCTGTCGGTGGGAAAGAACGAGGGAAGGTCCACTTGTCAGTGTCTCACTGGGTTTGATAACGCGTGCGAATCGTTTTCATGGGTAAGGAGCTGGCTGGTTGGTGGGCTTAGTGGGCTGCCTGGGTTGGGTTGGCCCTTTTCCATTTTTTTATTCTGTGTTATTTTTCCTTTTCTATTTTATTTCCTGTTTTGAATTTCAATCCCCTTATTCAATCTTTCAAACAATTCAAACATCCTTTAAACTTTGCATTTTGGTTCTGTTAGTAGTATACACCAAAAATAGAATAATATTTTAAATCTTTTTAGGTTCCATTTATTAATTAATTAAATAGAGATGGAACATGGTTTATTAATAAAACAAGGTTTGGTTTATTTAATAGAATCTCTATTTTAAATCCAAATATTTTTCAAAATCAAATCAGTAGGTATCCTTTGGAAATAAATAATGTTTGGAAAACTTGTTTAAAATAATATAATCCTTTTACTTTAGGGTCCATTAATAATTAAATAAAGTAGACTTTCATTATTATTTCTAACAAGTTTTATTTTATTGAGATATTTATTTTGAATCTTAAAATAAACCAAAATATTTTAGTAGATTTTATTTGTGAATTTGAGGTAGCTTATTTTAAATAATTTAATAAGTTTTGATGTTTCACTTTAAATTGGTAAAACCTCTTATTTAAATAAAGGTGGATATTAAAATCTTATTAATTTATTTAAATCAACTTTTGCCATTTTATTAAATGTTTTAATTTCCAAAGCTTGGTCAAAGTTTTAATTTGGCTTTATTAAATAATATTTATTTATAATTCTACCTTCTCTTTTGAAAACCAAATCTTTTACCGAATGATCAAATAATAGTAATTCCCAAAACATTTATAATTTCCTTTATTAAATTTTTATCCTTATGAAAACCTTTTAAGATTTTACTTAATTCAAATGGGTTTGATTTTCTAAAGGATTTCAAAAAGTTTCTTCTGGCTCTGAAAATTAAACAAAGTTTTATTTTATTCATTTATTTTCACATTACAAGATTTGGAAAATCTTGGGATGTGACAAAACGGTTCACCAAGAAGGCTAGGGGTGTTTGGAAAGAGGAGCTTACATTTCAACCACTAAATGTAAGCACCACTAGCTATATCCGCGCATCTCTTTGATTCTAGTTTTGATACAGTTATTATCATGCTTGATTATTATTTTGATTGAACTCTGTTCTTGAAAGGATCGTATGGGCACCTAGAGGGGGGGGGGGGGGGGAATAGGTGCTACTTCAAATTTACTTCTTTTTCAAATTAAGGTTTGACAATAAGGTAAATTCTCTAGATAATGCAACTACGGTGAATTTACCTATATGACAAAATGCAAGAGCTACCACAACACAAAGAAGAAACAAGTAAGTAAGGTGCGGTAAAGGATAGAGGTAACCGAAAAGTGGACACGGAGACACAAGGATTTGTTTCCCGTAGTTCCTTCCTTTTGAGGGGAAGTACGTCTACGTTTGGAGAGGGGGTGGTTTCAAACCACCAACGCCACAAGAGGCCTCCCTTGTTCTCCGATGAATCTCACCCCAATGGGATCGATTCACCTTCCACTATATCGACAACCTTCAAGGTGGAAGCCGGCACCATTACAAGTTTGGGGCACACATCCACAACTTAATCGGAGGCTCCCAAATACAAGCAAGCTGTCAAAGCAAACAAAGACAAGCTTGTAAGAACAAAAACTTGAGCTATGGTTTCCAACAAACACTAGAGCAAAGGGGGGGCCTCAATGAAATGAGGGGGAAATGAAGATCTTGTTTGGTGAAGTAGTAGATCGGGGACTCCTCCTTCGAATCCCAAAAGATCAAGGACTTTGGATGGTTGGATGATGAGATCTTGCGAATTTGAGTGGCTCCAATTAACTCCAATGGTGGGCAATGACTTTAATGTGCTGAGCAATTTGTCCCAAGGTAGGTGGAGGAGTATTTATACCCCTCCAAGAAAAAGGTGGCCGTTGGAGCAATAAATGACCGGTAGTACCGATTTCGGCTAGTACCGCTTTCAAGCGGTACTACCGGTCCAAAGATCAAGTACCGATGGAGACCTTGTCCTTGTGTGAAATCTTCAGTGGGCGGTACTTCTTGCGGTATTTCCCCCAAGCGTAGACGGACATTGTCAGCGGTACTACCGGTCGAGCGGTAGTATGGGTCCCAAGTACCGCTTGACCAAAGTGGAGAGGAGGGTGCTAGTCAAGATGCAGTGATCGATGAGCGATCGATCGCCTCAAGCGGTACCGCTTGTAAGCTACTACCGGTTGGACCCAGAGTCATTCGGGTACCGTGGTACCGACTAGTACTCACCCTTCTCTTTGATCTGCGCCAACCGGTACTAGAACCGGTAGTCAAGCGGTAGTACTGGCAGGTGTCCAGATCACGGTTGACATAGAAGTTTTGCAAGGGGAAAACTGCTATGCCATGACTTGTGCCTTCTTTTGTCAATCCTGTGATAAACTTAGTACACGGTTAAATCGATAAATGTATTGTTATCAAACATCAAAATCAGAGGGATTATAAAAATGCTCTTTCAATCTCCCCCTTTTTGGTGTTTGATGACAATACACTTTTGCAGGATGATTTTAACAATAGGCAACTGAGATTTGTAAACTAGAGAAGACACTCCCGCTAGATGTGTAGAGACAAATCTCCCCCTCTATTTTACAAACCCAACAAGGGTGCACAAGTATGGAAACTAGAATTTGAAGACTTACCTTTGCCCAAAACATGTGATGAGGAATAAATAGACAATAGGTGTTGCATAACATCACAAGATGGATCCACAGACATAAATCACATAGTCGCATAAGATGGATCCAACCACAAAGTTTCACATATGACATAAACACATAGTAGTCTCACACATAGAATAGAGAGAAATCGAAGTTCACAAGCAATAAAAAGGATCAAGAGAAGAGCGAGCTTGTGACTTCCCATGCAACACCCTAAAGTGCAACTTCTCCTCCTTTGGCATCAAGACGCCAAAAGGGACAAGTGCAGAGCTAACGCCCCAAAGATCAATCATCATACTCCTCCTCCTCTTCCTCCTCATCCTCAAGATCCTCCTCATCTTCATATGTAGGTGGGCGCGGTCAGGAAGAGACATCATCGTCCCAACGGCAGGTCTGAGAAATCCACCGATCCTCCGGAGTGATATTGTTCTCGGATCCCTCGAGATGGTCAACCTTGAGCGTATATGAGCTCCTTCCGACGAGCAGGCTTTCTTTGCGAACCACGCGCCTCATACAAACGCTTACGGTTGTCAACCGGAAGCAAGATCTTCTTGAGCTTGACCTCCATCCTTTTGGCCCAAGAGGGCTTGGCGTGCTAAGGCGAGAGATCTCAAAGTCATCATGACCACTGTCAAGATGCTCGAGTCATCCTCATCCTCATCCTCCTCACCTGGTGCAGCGCGAGGTTTGGCATGAACCTTGATCTTGAGGGCCTTTGGATTGTGCACAACAAGAGAGCGAGTGGAGAGCGTCCGAGCAACGACAGGGCACTTGGACACAATGAGGGCCATAATGTAAGGCGCAAAAGGTGGAACCCTCCGAGTGTGAGCAGCCTCAACCATCTCATTCCAAATGTAGTCTGTCACATCAAGGGGTTGACCGGTTTCTCTGTTGAGAAAGGTGTTGAACAGCAAGTCAACGGAGAAGCCATGTATCTCGTCCTTGTTGCCCGCGCGAGGAGCCACAGTCTCACGGAAAATGCGATGGAGAATGTCATAAGTGGGGAGGAGGTCCTTGATTTTACCAGCAATCCCACGGCCTCGAATATACAATGGTCGGAGAACATCCTTTTTGGAGGGATTCTCCCGCATGTGGCAGCGGAAACCACAAGGAATGTCCCGACCGCGATCCTCATACCCCAAAATGGCAGCAAACTCCGCAAGCGTAGCCTCCTTGACAACACCTTGAGACATCCATGTAATCTTCCGAGTGCGGCCAGTGTGGAAGTGAGCAGTGGCATAAAACTGGCAGATGAGCAGGGGATCATAGTCATGCCAACGCATAATGGGGAGCATACCAAGGTTTGAGCAGATTTCCTTAGCTTCACCAAAATAGTCGAGTTCTTGTCAATATGGCCCAAGTCAATCCACCGAGGCACCACCAGCCGGTATTGGTCATAAGAACCTCATGGTACACACGCCTTGGAAGTCATCATAGAAAAGACGCCCGCTTAACGCGCCTCCCGTGTGAGAGTATGCATTGTCAGACGGAGATCCCTAAACTCGCCTCGAGATGTCGAGAGTGACTTTGGCCCATGGCCCGAGCTGAGACTCTTGGTACCCAGTGGAAGGGGGGAGGGCTCACACGCCCACCGAGCGCTTGGTAGCCCTTCATGACCCCCACGACCACCTCGAGTGGTAGGCAACTTGAACGCGTCTAGGCTGAGGCATAACTTCTTCCTCGACTCGCCTCTTCCTCAACAATCTCACGGTCGGACTTGGAGCACTTCCACCCCGAGAACCACCAGACTGTGAAAGCACGAGGGAGGAAAGCACGGAGATAAGGACACAAGAATCAAGAAGGCAATACCGAGAGAATCTACAAGTTTGAGAACAATTGGCGAGTGGACGGTATTATTGACGACAACCGGTAGTACGCTTGCAAGCGGTAGTACCGAAAAGGTCCGCACTACCGGTTGAGCGCACACAGTTGTCTGATGGGAACGCCCAAATTGACAATGTATACCGTTAAATTGAAGATCCTACGATAACAAGGAATAATATGGCAAGACAACCTTGCAAGTAGTCAATTTCTCCACGGATCTAAGCCAAAACCTAGATCTAATGGGGAAATTAAACAAGAAGAGGAGGCGGTTGTACAGGATCCATGGCGGTGGAAGGGAGTGGGAGCTTGCGGGCCGAATCCAAAGGGAATCCGGAGGGAGGAGGCGCGCGAGCTCAGGGCCTTCAAGATCTCGGTGGCGGCCAGTAAGACAGGGGAAGTGGGAAATAATGAGGCATCGAGGGTGCCTCTCCCACGCCTTTATATACCTGGAACCGCCAACCGGTAGTGGGTTGTAGGAGCGGTACTACCGCTTGAAGTGGTAGTACCGGTTCTCGACTGCAATCACGGTAGGGCGGACAGCCAGGCGGTAGTACTGCCTCTGGAGAAGTTTGCGAGACATGACCTGAACTTCCCAAAGTGGTAGTACCGCTCTCACATCCGGTAGTACCGGTTCCATCTGAGTCCAAAGCCAGGGATCAAGGATGATTCTTGTGCGGGAATAGAGAGGGTTTTTATGAGGGAGTACGGAGGCTTGGGTTAAGACACGAGAGCTGAGAAGCACATGCACTCTAAAACCAAATGGAGGAAACACCTAAAAACCAAACTAGAGTGCATGAGACAAAGAAGGACGAAGACACTTCAAAATAGATGGCAAATAAGAGTGAAGACCAAAACAACCAAGTGACAAACATGAGTAAGCACATCCAACCTCTCGACTGAGAGGGGGCGGTGGCCTAGGCCACCATATTTGAGTATACTCGGCTTGGCACCACGAAGATATATCTTGGGTCCATTACCGAAACTCATCATTGAGCTCACATATCACAAAATGATATTAAGAGGAATGATTTTTGTTTAATTTGTGCATAATGGGGGGAGGGATAGTCCAATCAATTAGGACCGCACTCCCCCTATTTCCATGCCTACACCTAAACCAAACAAGGGTCGAGAAATAGGTGAGAGTGCAAGATAATCAAGTCAAACTCCTGGAATCTACGATATTTAGTTCATTCCTCAAGTAGCAGAACCTTGCTTCATCAAGTGGCTTCGTGAAGATATCGGCAAGTTGATCTTTGGTTGATACATAGGATAGATCAATATCACCTCTAGCAACATGATCTCTAATAAAGTGATGTCGAATCTAAATATGCTTTGTTCGTGTGTGATCCACCGGGTTATATGCAATCTTGATGGCACTTTCATTGTCACATAGAAGAGGCACTTTGTCACAATGGAACCGTATTCCTTTAAAGTTTGCCTCATCCATAGCAATTGGGTGCACGCACTAGCAGCAGCAACATACTCGGCTTCGGCGGTGGAGAGAGAAATACAATTTTGCTTCTTAGAAGACCAACATACCAAGGACCTACCAAGGAATTGACAAGCCCCGGATGTTGATTTTCTATCATCCTTGTCTCCCGCCCAATCCGAGTCCGTGTATACACAAAGAGCGAATGTTGAGCCTTGAGGGTACCAAAGACCATAATGTGGGGTATGAACTAAATATCGAAAGATTATCTTAACCGCCATTAAATGGCTTTCCTTAGGAGCCGCTTGATATCTTGCACACACACCTACACTCAACACAATATCGGGTCTAGATGCACAAAGGTAAAGCAAAGAACCAATCATAGACCGGTATACCTTTTGATCCACATCTTTACCATTTGGATTTTGTTCTAGATGAGTCTTTGTTGCCATGGGAGTTGGGGCTCCATTCAAATCTTGCATTTTGAATCTCTTGAGCATATCTTGGGTATACTTGGCTTGATTGAAGAATGTTCCTCCTCTAACTTGCTTGATCTCAAACCCAAGGAATACTTTCAACTCCCCCATCAAGGACATCCGGAACCTACTAGTCATAAGCTTTGAGAATTCATCATTAAAAGCTTTGTTAGAAGAGCCAAAGATAATGTCATCAACATAGATTTGGCATACGAAAAGCTCCCCATTAACTCTCTTAGTAAAAAGAGTGGGATCGATTTTCCCAACCTCAAAGCCACGGTCAAACAATAACTCTCTAAGGTGCTCATACCACGTGCGTGGGGCTTGCTTGAGCCCATAGAGCGCCTTATCAAGTTTGTAGACATGGTTTGGGAAGTTGGGGTCCTCAAATCCCGGGGGTTGCTTGACATATACCAATTCATTCAAGGGGTAGAAGGAATGCACTTTCTACATCCATTTGTTGCAACTTAAAGTTATGGTGCCTAAAAGCAAGAAGGATACGGATGGACTCAAGGCGAGCCACGGGTGCATAAGTCTCTCCATAATCAATGCCTTCAATTTGGGAATAACCTTGTGCAACCAATATAGCCTTGTTCCTTACAATAATCCCATGCTCATCTTGCTTGTTCCTGAATATCCACTTTGTTCCAATAACATTGCGGCAATCCTTTGCCTTCTCCACTAACTTCCACACTTTGTTTCTCTCAAAGTTGTTGAGCTCTTTGTGCATAGCTTCTAACCAATCCGAATCTTCAAGAGCTTCCCACACTTTCTTTGGTTCAATCATGGAAATGTGAGCTTGATGTTCACTGAACCTCTTCAATTGTGCTCGTGTGGAAATACCTTTCCTTAAATCTCCAACAACATTTTGGAGGGAGTGTTCTCTTATTTCCAACATTCTTTCCTTTCTAGCTTCGCGACGAGCGTGGATCTCCTTGTTGTTTCTTGGAGGACCCTCTTCATCATTTTGATCCTCTTCTTGACCATCAACTTGACCTTGATCATTATTGGATTCATTCTCTATATTGGGAGGCATGGATTGAACTTGGTCTTGATCAAGTGTTCTTCTAGCCTCAACTTGAGTATCCCTCAAAACAGCTTGGATGGATCTTCCTTGGCAAAAAGACTTGACTCCACTTGACACCCCATCATATAGATCACGTTACCTTTGACTAGAGTTCACACAATGATCACTATGTTGAGGGTCCACATCTTGTCTATGGCTTGAGTCAACATCCTACTCGGTAGATGGAGCATGTTGAGGTTGTGAAGATGAGGGCTCCACTCGAGTGGAGCATAGTTCTTCTCGATCCGCCACAAGGGGTTCCTCAATGGGGCGGATATAACCCACACCCATTCTTCCTATGGCATCCTGAGGCATTTCAACATCTGCATCACAAGCATCAACATGCCCCCCTTGGGGACCATCATATTCTTTGAAGGTCACACTACAAGATTCTATGACAACTCCGGAGAGCTTGTCATAGATTCTATAAGTGTGAGATTCGAGACCATAGCCAACAAAAATACCCTCTAATGCTTTAGATTCGAATTTGGACAAACGAACACCTTTGATGAGATAGAAACACTTACAACCGAACACCCGGAAATAAGATATGTTGGGCTTACGTAAGTATCTCATATGGAGTCTTGTTGATTTTCTTGCGGAGGTAGAACCGGTTTGAAGCATGGCAAGCGGTGGAGACGGCTTCGTCCCAGAAGTTGTATGGAGATTTAAACTCCGCCAACATGGTCCTAGCCATCTCAATAAGAGTCCTTCTTCCTTTCGCCACACCATTTTGTTGAGGGTGTATGCGGCGGATACTGATGTTTAATCCTCATCACTAAGAAAGTCATTCAAGGTGTAGTTTTTGAACTCGTGCCTTTGTCACTTCTTATAATTAACACGGAACATTGTGTTGTTGAACCAAGTTGATGAAGTCGATGAAAGTCCTTTGAGTTTCACTCTTCAACTTGAAGAAATAAACCCAAGAGTATCTTGAAAAGTCGTCAACAATCACCAAACAATATTTCTTCCCACCAAGGCTTGCATGAGATGGAGGACCAAATAGATCCACATGAAGAAGTTCCAAGATCTTGTTAGACTTGATTTGGTTCGTGGGCTTATGAGGCGTCATGCATCTTCCTAGAACACATGCCCCAAACACGATCTTTGGCAAAGGAAACAATTTCTTTTAGTCCAACAATATGGCCCTCTTTATGGAGACTTTGCAAAGTTCTCATATTGACATGGGCTAGTCGGTGCCATAGCTAACCCATCGCCTTTCCGTATAAGCACATTGACCTGCGGTGGCTTGACCGAGAAGTCCACCACATACAAGTCATTTTCAACGCACTCCAAAGCGACCTTGAGAGACTTGCTCCACATGAGGACCACAATATCATTATCAATAAAGACGCAAAGCCCATCTTTCCAAGAGCACGACGAAAGTAAATTGTATCCAAGGGTTTCAACAAGCATGACGTTCACAAGTGTAATGTCGTGAGCCACCACTACCTTCGAAACCCATTACCGTAGATTTTGACTTGTCGGCATATGTGACGGTGATTTGATCTTCATTTGACACCAAGTCCTAGACAATAGACGAGCTTAGGTCATATGACAAGTGCAACCACTATCAAGCACCCATTTTGAACCTCCTAATCATAGGTCTACAAAAGATCAAGCTAGTTTTTAGGTACCCATTTTCAATGGGTCCTCTTTTGTTAGCAACAAGGGTCTTGGGAACCCAAATAGACCAAGCAATATAACCATCATAAGGACCAACATATTGTGCATACACATCACCATAGTAGTCACGCATTAAAACATAGTGAGGGTTAGCACTTCCCGAAATCGTCATGAGACATAGTTTTGCCAATTGTGGTCTTACTTCCACAATGGTCTTGTTGGTCTCTTGTGCGGGCTTGTCCTTCTTCTTCTTGTTGTTCTTCTTCTTTGTTTTGGAGACAAAACCAATGCCCCCTTTATCACCACTACGCCTTTGCTTGCTCAAAAGATCATCAATAGACTTGTTACCTTGTGGAAATGTGGTCTTCGCAAGCACCCCCTTCAACCTAGCATTCTCTTCAAGGATAGTCGTGCTACTCGATGGAATGAAGTTACTAGGTGAAGGAATATTGGCCAATTGAGTTTGAAGTGTTTCATGGGACTTTGTGAGAGACAAGAGTTCACTTTCCAAGGCTTTGTGGGCCTTGTTAAGCAAGCTAAAGTCCTCGGCAAGTTTTTCATGAACCAAACCAAACTCAATCTTGTCCTTTTTAGCTCTTTTGTATTTAGAAATAGCATGATCACGCTCTTTAATGAGTTTGTTAACAATGATGTCATTAGCCTCATCAAGCCCTTCAAGTTTTGACTCAAGGGACAACCTAGTCTCTTGTTCTTCTTCTAGAGCATTGCTTAAAGCCTCTAGTTCAATCATATGTTCATGCCCAAGTTTACATCTAACATCTAGAAGTTCTTGAGTGTGGGAGAGTTGATCTAAGATGTTCCCAAAATGTAGTTTAGCATCACCTTCTAGGTTAGTCATGAACTCATCAAAGACAATTAGTTCCTTTTTAACATCAAGAGACATTTCATCATCAATTTCATCATTATCTAATTGAGTAGAGTGGGATGATGAGGATACCTCCGTTCCTCTTGCCATGAGGCAAGTGACGTCCTTGGAGGAAGGGTTCTCATTTGGAGAGTCGAAGAGTGAGATTGTCGGAGTAGAGGTGGTGGCTAGAGCCGAAATAACCTGTGAGGTTTCTTCTTTTTCCTAATATTCATTATTCGAAGAGTATTATTCATGAGTGCTCAAGACAATTTCTCCGATTTCTTGTTGATGGGGTTCTTTTTGAAAGGTTTCTTGTAGGGTGCCTTGAGAGTCTTCTTCAACACAAGCTTCCCACCATTATCTTCTCTCTTCTCATAGGGGCAGCTTGCTACAAAGTGGTAGCGGTCACCACAATTGAAGCACGTTCTCAATCTAGTGGCATTCTCTCTTTTCCCATTTGGATTGCTTCTCCGTTGCATTTCCATCTTGGCCTTGGCGGGATTCTTCCAAAAGTTCTTTGCATAGAAAGCCATATATTGACTATGAGCAATGTTGACATCATCGGGATGGTCCAAGGAGAGGCCTTCATCACTATCATCTTCATCTTCAAAGTTCACAACTTTGGCCTTTAAAGCAACATTGACCACATTGCTCATACCGAGGGCACGAGCACGGGCATCTTTGGCGTTCTTGGCGGCTACCTTGAAAGCAGCCATCTCTTGCATAACTTAGTTTGAGGTCATGAGATGGTAGTTGTGTCTTCCTTGTAGGCTCTTCAAGTCGGTGGGCTCAAAAGGCATGAGTGCACTCACGTATTTCCTTTTTATCCATGCATCATCCACATGTGAGGCACCCACATTTCTAAAAGCGGTGGCGGTGGTCTTGAGCCTTCGATACATGTCTTCGTGATCTTCACCTTCTTTCATGTAGAAACCTTCGGCTTCATTGCTTAGAGCATCATATCTGTTCCTCCTCATACTCTCATTTCCAACAAACAACACAGTGAGAGCATACCAGGCTTCCTTGGCAATGCTAAAGTGCTCAATGTGTGGATAATCCTTTGTTCCCAATCCTTGTTGAATCATATGCAAAGCAGTGGCATTGAGTTGACTGTTGACAACCTCTCTTCTTGTCAAGTTGTTTGGATCCCCAATAAAGAGTCCATGCTCGATGATGTTCCATAGTTCAATGCAAGAGCGCATATGAGTTCTCATTAGTGATTGCCATTGAGCAAAAGTAGAAGACTCTTCAAGCTTAGGTGGGTCACCTCTATTGTACACATGAGGGTGAGGGATGGGAGGATCGGAGTACCAAGTGTCACGGTGCTCGCTTCCCCCCATCGTCGTCGTGGAGGAAATAGTAGTGTCTAGTTTATCCCCTACCAAAGATACCTTCTGGGATACGGAGTATTCCCTTTAGGTGCGGATGGTAGTTCCTCTTGAGGGAAGGGGTGATGAGCCATCTTTGTCTTTAAGTTGCTCAAGCATCTTCTTGACTTCGTTGACCAAGGAAGAGCTCAATCTTGTTTCCAAGTTTCTGAGATCTTCCATGGTCACCGGAGTTGACTCACTACCACCTTCCCCTTCTTGGCTACCCATATTATCTTAGGCAGTAAAGCCCGAATAAAGAGCCGAGGCTCTGATACCAATTTAAAGGATCGTATGGGCACCTAGATGGGGGGGGGGGGTTGAATAGGTGCTACTTCAAATTTACTTCCTTTTCAAATTAAGGTTTGACAATAAGGTAAATTCTCTAGATAATGCAACTACGGTGAATTTACCTATATGACAAAATGTAAGAGCTACCACAACACAAAGAAGAAACAAGTAAGTAAGGTGCGGTAAAGGATAGAGGTAACCGAAAAGTGGACACGGAGACACAAGGATTTGTTTCCCGTAGTTCCTTCCTTTTGAGGGAAAATGCCTCGTCACGTGGAGAGGGGTGGTTTCAAACCACCAACACCACAAGAGGCCTCCCTTGTTCTCCGATGAATCTCACCCCAATGGGATCGATTCACCTTCCACTATATCGGCAACCTTCAAGGTGGAAGCCGGCACCGTTACAAGTTTGGGGCACACATCCACAACTTAATCGGAGGCTCCCAAATACAAGCAAGCTGTCAAAGCAAACAAAGACAAGCTTGTAAGAACAAAAACTTGAGCTAGGGTTTCCAACAAACACTAGAGCAAAGGGGGGGGCTCAATGAAATGAGGGGGAAATGAAGATCTTGTTTGGTGAAGTAGTAGATCGGGGACTCCTCCTTCGAATCCCAAAAGATCAAGGACTTTGGATGGTTGGATGATGAGATCTTGCGAATTTGAGTGGCTCCAATTGACTCCAATGGTGGGCAATGACTTTAATGTGCTGAGCAATTTGTCCCAAGGTAGGTGGAGGAGTATTTATACCCCTCCACAAAAAAGGTGGCCGTTGGAGCAATAAATGACCGGTAGTACCGGTACTCAAGCGGTAGTACCGCTTTCAAGCGGTACTACCGGTCCAGTACTGGACCAAGTACCGGTGGAGACCTTGTCCTTGTGAAATCTTCGGTCTTGGGCGGCCTTGCGGTACTACCCCCAAGCGGTAGTACTGACATTGTCGGTGTACTACCGGTTCGATAATCTGGGTCCCAAATAGCTTGACCAAAGTGGAGGAGGGTGCTAGTCGGTATGCAGCGGTACCGATGAGCGGACCGCCTCAAGCGGTAGTACCGCAGCTTGCGGTACTACGGTTGGACCGGTAGTGTCCTCCGGGTACCGGTGGTCTTGACTAGTACTCACCTTCTCTCTTTGATCTGCGCCAACCGGTACTAGAACCGGTAGTACCGGTGTCAGCGGTAGTACCGGTTGTGTCCGGTACCGGTTGACATGTAAGTTTTAAGGGGAAAACTGCTATGCCACTTGTGCCTTCTTTTGTCAATCCTGTGATAAACTTAGTACACGGTTAAATCGATAAATGTATTGTTATCAAACATCAAAATCAGAGGGATTAGAAAAATGCTCTTTCAGTTCTCGTAAAGTGCCTGACGCAGGGACCAGGTAACAATCTATGTGGATACTATGTATGCGAGTTCATCCGGCAGACGTGCGATGAGAAGGGCAGAAATTTAGAGAAACTCCACGTACGTAAACAATTTCTATAGTTTTTAATTACAATCAAATTGTGTTTAGTTTCATTCATATAGGCTGACTCCTTTTTAAAATCAGATCGAACGTCTACGGGACGGTCTTCTACCAAAGGATCGCGTACGAGCAATTCAGGAGGAATTGGCGGATTCTTGGATGCGTAAGTCCTAAACACACAAGGGAATACCACTGCTATGTATAGACAATAGGAATTGTAAAATAGCAACTTTCAAGAAATTGGCGGTAGCATCGAATAGCAACTTTTGTATGTGCATGAACTCGATCCGTGTATTGAATGTAATATTGTTATGATGATCTTGTGTAATATAAGGTTCCTTCGTTGATAAGTGCAAAACACTAAATAAACAATAAAACAACCTAAATGAATTCTACGCGGCACAAAAGTGGCGAAAATGCTCGGCAACAAAATGTGCCAAAATGAATTCTTCAAGCGCAGAAATGGGCTAAATCTGCCGGCAAGAAAGTTATAGTCCGGTTCGTGTTACGAACCGACTAATGATCCACCCTCGGCCTCGATGCCGCCACGTGTGCCCCCATTTGTCCCGGTTTGTGGGGCAACCGGGACTAAAGGTTAGAGCTTTAGTCCCGATTGCCCCGTCCCGGTTGGGCAACCGGAACTAATGGCCCTTACCAACCGGGATGCATGGGGCATTTTCTACCAGTGGGAGCCCTGCCCCTCCTCTTATAGGAGGGAGGCGCCGGCCAAGGGGAGGGAAATCCCTCCCCAACTCGGATCCCAAGTGGGCCGGCGGTGGAGGAGGGACTCCTCTCCAACTCGGTTTCCCACTTCCCCTCCACTTCCCAAAATAGCCGTTTGACTTTTCAAATTGGCGTTTGACTTTTCAAACTAGGATTTGATTAAACCCTTTATTTTGTTCAGTGATGACACCTAGTACATGATGAAATCATTCCAACTTGGTATGACACATTCATGTACCCTTCCCTTCCTTGGTGCTTGGGACATTCCGAACCTTCTAGAACATTCCCGATGAAAACACCGGAACCATTCCCCAACTCCGAAACAGGACTTTCCTTATATGAATCTTATTCTCCGGACCATTCCGGATCTCCTCGTGATATCCCGGATCCCATCCAAGACTCCGAACAACATTCGGTCTCTTTCTCATCATTCCATAACTACTCAAACAACGTCGAATCCTTAAGTGTGTCTCCCTACGGTTCGTGAATTATGCGGACATGATCGAGACACTTCCCCGATCAATAACCAATAGAGGAATCTGGAAATTCATATGGCTCCCACATATTTATACGATTACTTTGCGATCGAATGAACCACTTACATACAATACCAATTTCCCTTTGTCTCATGATAGTTTACTTATCCGAGGTTATGATCGTCGGTATCTCTGCATACCTAGTTCAACCTCGTTCTGATAAGTACTCTTTTCTCGTTCCGTGATATGTGATCCCTTGTGAGCTAGTCACATGCTTGCAAGCTAATTGGATGACATTCCACCGAGGGCCCAGTATATCTATCCGTCATATGGATGGACAAATCCACTCTTGATCCATGTGCCTCGACCCATACTTTCCAAACACTCAATGCCACCTTTATAGCCACCGATTCGGTGTGGTGTTTGATGTCATCAAAGCATCCTTCCGGTGATGGTGATTAACATGATCTCATCGTCGAAGGAATTAGGTTACTATGTATCAGAAAGCTTATAGCAAATGAACTATATTAAATGACTTGATCTTTATGCTACACTTAACTATAGGAGTATGTCCATCACATCATTCTCCTAATGATATGACCCTGTTGTTAATAACATCTCTATGTTCATGATCAGGAAACCATGATCATATATTAACCAACAAGCTAGTTTAATAAGAGGCTTTACTAGGGACTCTTTTATGTTTACAAATCACACAAGTATTAATGTTTCCAGTTAATACAATTATAGCATGGTATGTAAACATTTATCATAAGTATGAAGATATGATAATAACCACTTTATTATTGCCTCTTGGGCATATCTCCAACAGTCTCCCACTTGCACTAGAGTCAATAATCTAGTTTCAAACCTTTGTGTATTCAGCACCCATGGCTTTCCGGTGTTGTATGTACACGATTGCTAGTGGTCAACTGATCTCGGATCGACACTTCGGTCGTGTGTAATTGCATGTCTTTGCGTCTCTACGCATCACTCATTCTCTAATGAGATGGCTTTGTATAATTTTGGTCCTTTGGTGAGACCTTTAGTTCTTTGGGGTTAAAACATGTTGATAATATTGTTGTACAATATATCTTCATAGTATTATCCCGCTGTGAACTATACCTAGTTTGATAACAAACTACTTGACACAAATGCCCTCTTTAGTCGCTATTATAGTCATATACTTAGCCTTTTGTTGTAGTATCTGTCACAATGTCTTAACTTTGGAACTCATCCAAATCCATTATGGAACTTACTTTCCATTATATTATGCCACCCTTAGTTTAGATTGAGATAAACTTAATTTGTACTTTGTGACAAAACTAGTATCGATGTAGTACTTTTACAATGAACTAACCATCTATTTGTCACTTCTACAAATAATATACTCTTATTTCTTCCAAAAGATCATAAGAATATCCTTACTATTGTCCAATGATCAAGTTATGAATCATTCTGGTATTTGCTCATAAAATTTAGAGTATAGGACATATCTGGATTTGTACATATAACAGTATGATTGATATAAATACTCTTTGTGATTTCATACATCAAGTATCAATCTATACTTGAATATTTGTTTCACTTACCCAGTGTCAATACACTTGAATATATCATCAATATTGAACTCATTCAATCCTTTCTGTGTGACAAGAACCTTTCTTGTAGTTTCTATATTAAACTCATTCAATACATCATCTATGTACTCTCGGCACAACCATATTAGCGTCTATTGATGCCAAATATTTGGGTTTTGCCTAAGTATTTCATCGGGATGAAATTCTTAATATGTGTTAATAAAAGATACATCATTTCCAATCAACAATATGTCTTCCACATAATGTATTAGAAACATGTCTTAGCGCTCCCACTTAATTTCTTGCAAATGCAAGCATCTTCATCGTCTCCGACGAATTTAAACTCCTTTAACAGTTTCATCATAGTGAAGATTCCAACTCTGCAATGCTTACTTCAACCATTGAAGTTTGCTTATGCATTTAGCATCCTTTGAATTAACAAAACCCTTTGGACCGTGTCATGCACACGTCGTAGGTAACCCTTATATTAGAAGAACTTGTTTTGCACATAACAAAATTATATGTCGTGGTTGCTACATTAATCCGTCCAGACTAAATATCGCTATGAAAGATCAAATCTTGTCATAGTCAACCTTTGAACATTGTTGTGAACTCTTTCCCAACATGTCGACCATTTCATATATGCGAAACATCCATGTCTATTTATTTATAGATCAAACACAACTGTAAGGTCTTACACCTTTCTCGAGGGTCCTTCAAGTTCAAAACTTGATTTCTCGTGTATGGAACTATCACGGATTTTATGGCTTCAAGCCATTTTACGGAGTCAGGGCCCATCATCGCTTCTTTGCATGTAGTACGTTCATTATTCTCAAATAATGATTCAACTCTCAAATCTTGGTATTTGATTGATTACTCGACCTACTTGGTTCAATAGAAACTTTGACCTTTGTAACCACAACCTTTGAGGCACGTGAGCCATGAGCATTGTTGCTGCCTCCGGAACACTTTTCGGCGCTGCACAACTTTGCACATATAGCTAAGGTTCTTTTAACTTTATCAAAGTTCTATTGTCCTCCCACTTATCTTTTCACGAAAAATTCCTTCTCAAAGAAACTTGACGTTCTAAGTGACAAACACTTTTGTCTCCAATGTTATGGAGGATTACTTAACAGTTATTCGAAATAACATACAAAGACAGGTTCATCCGACTTTGGTTGCAAACATCTTTCTTATGCATAGCATACCAATGTTTAAGAAAGGACAACTTGGGTTTTATCTCAAACCATAACTTTATATGGTGTCATTTCAACGGATTATGATGGAGCTCTTTTCAGTGGAAAAACGGTAGTCTCTATAGCTTTTAATCTTTAAAATATAATCGCAGTTTTATGATTTACACCTTCGATCTTACCATGTCAAACAAGGTTTAATTACATATCTCGAACGCTCCATACTCTTATGGTGTTTCGGAAAAAATGCAAATCCACGAAACAATTCCTTAAATCTTAGGTATTATGCTAAACTTGTAACTCAAATATCTTCCTTTATGATCTTATCATAAACTATTTATATTCTTGTTACAATGATTTTGTACTTCATCTTGAAAGTCTTTGAACTTTTCAAATGTTTCATACTTCATCCTTATTAATTAAATATTCATATATTCACTCAAATTTTCGGAGAAAGCATATGAAGTTGAAATCCATCGCTCTTGACTACACATAATGGACTTTGTACAACAATATGTACAAGTTCCAATAAGCTAGTCATTCGTTCCTTTTTGGCCTATGAACGAAGTTTTAATTATCTCTAGGAGAGTTTCACAAGCGTCATGTGATCAAAAATCAAAAGACTCCAAAATTCCATCCACATGGAGTTTCTTCATATTTTCTTTCCAATATAATTTAAACGGCGATGTCACTTCCTAAGCGATCTTTCAATCAATTTGTCTTTTGACATTTTTAGCACTAGTTTTATGGATGTGATTTCTCCAACGAGATTTGTGAATCATCCATCTTTTATGGATTACGGCAATTATTTGAACAACCCTTTTGTTCTCATAATACCTGATAAAACAAATCTTGAAGGCAAGCTTTGATGTTTAACGAGCAACACAATAACCCTTTATTTGTTCTCGATGAACATCATCACATATTCTTTTGCTAGTTACTTAGGCCATTGTAGTTCATGAATTGTGTTGTTTCGTATGACGATTCACACCAACAAATTCAGTATCAAATACTTAAGAACCACATTGTTTAATAAGCAAAGAATATAGCCATAACATGTATATCATCTATATACTTAAGCTGAACAATTCTAGTATTTTCTTTTCTGCCATATATTTATGAGATTCTCTTTCAGTATTTATTTTCTGTTTGAAAGAATCTATCAACATCAATAGTGGAGTCATACATATGACACATAGTCCAAAGCGTGTATAATTAAATACCGATGTCTTTGGACTTGCACTTTGAAGTAGATCACCATCATCAAATGTTTGGTGTGCTTTCAAATTCCATTCTTTAGTAATCTCTTGGTGTGGTAAATATTTTACCTACATCAAATATTCACCCTTATCATGGAATTATTCATGATCAAGCTATTTTTAGCTTATAAAGATGAATCGCGAGTATAATGTTGCTCTCCAAAACCTTTTGGTGGATTAGGACAACTAGTGTCTCCAACCTTTTGCAAATTCTCATCAAATATGAGAACATGACTTTTGTCATATTATACTCTATCATGTTGTAACCAAAACTTCGTTTCAGATATCACAATATCTTCCACACATCATGGTTTCTGAAACAACTCTTTCAGATACTAGATAACCTTGATATTAAGACAATCCTTTGAATATCAAGAATCATGGAGACAAACATGATACTCATACACTAACTCTTGGAATTGTCACTCTTGTTTTAATACCAATTATTAAACCTCATGGAGTAACGGGAACTTACTGAAAGTTTGCAATAGGACTTTTAAACTTTAGATTAACACTTCAAAACAATACGATACCAGTTCGTAAAGTAACTAACCAGAATTCTATAGTTCTATCATCTCAATTAAAACTAAGCGCAAGGTGGTAAACGGATGCCAATGACTACAACAATTATGCAAATTCACTTTGATTTAATTTATGATAAATAGTTTTCAACTTTTAATCATATTGCCGTTGAACTCCCACTCAAAACAATATCCCTCACATTGTTTTAGTGATCACACGAACCAAATCCACCACATCAAAACCGATCATCACGAGAGTTGATGTAGCTTCAATGGCGAACAATCATCATGTTCATCATATCTACTATATGACTCATGCTTTACCTTTCGGTGATCCGTGTTCCGAGACCATGTCTGTACATGCTAGGCTCGTCAAGATTAAACCTTAGCTTCCGCATGAGCAAATCTAGCTTGCTCACGTTGTATACACTCGCAGAATCTAACACACCCGATCATCACGTGGTGCTTAGAAACAACGAGCTTTAGCAACGGTGCTTACTAAGGATGAACACTTTAAAACTTGAAATTGTGTGCTTGAGGGATCATCTTATAATGCTAACGTCGTGAACTAAGCAATACAAGATGCATAAAAGGATTAACATCACATGCAATTTATAATATGTGATATGATATGGCCTTTCTTCTTGTGCTTCCGATCTCCATCTTCAAGCACGAACATGATCTCCATCATCACCGGTGTGGCGTCAAGGTCAATGGTGCCGCTTCATGGTTGTCTTCCACCAGCATCAACTATTACAACTAATTTGAATAGACACGCAGGTCTTAACAGAATTTAAAGACAACCATATGGCTCCTGCCGGTTGCCAACTTACAATAAGGAACATTGCATACATCATATATAATCACAATCATGGCCATATCACATCACAGCACACCCCTGCAAAACAAAGTTAGACGCCTCTAATTTTCTTTGCATGTTTTACGTGGTTTGGGGCTTTCAATAAGTGTCATTCTAACTTACGAAGAAGAACCACAACATTGATACTAGTATTGTCAATCACCCGTTGTAAATTGAATCTTAACTATGTTGGGAGAAACAGGCACCCGCAAAGCCACTTATGCAATACAAGTTGCATGTCAAGCGTGGAGCAAGTCTCATGAATGATTTCATGTAAGGTTAGCCGGGCGCTTCATCCCACCATCGCAAGATGCAAAGTACACAAGAAGCAATCGACAACAAAGCATCAACGCCCACAATGACCATTGTGTTCTACTCGTCTGTGAGATCTACATATAGACACGGCTCGATACCACCGTAGGGGTTCGTAGCATGGAAAACAAAAATTTCTACCGCATGAACACACAATCAAGATCTAATCTATGATCAAGCCAAGATCTATCTACTAGATTGTAGCAACGAGTCAGAGTACTAACCCTCAAGATCCAAAGCGGTTAACGAGCGATTCTCGTGGGTGATGTAGTCGTACTGCCGATCTCAAGATCGCGTGACGATCCTTCCGGCCAGGTTCGGCGCTTCCCAATCGGTCACGTTGATTACTGATGAAGACCTTCCTCTCCCTTGTTCCAAAGCAGGCGGAGGTTGTAGCACTCTCCTCGTGATTCCTAAGGCACTGGCGGTGTGGTACCGAAGTAGAGGGAGATCATGAGGCTTCGCCTTAAGCCGGGCGAGTATGGTGGAGTATGAGAGAGCTATTAGTGGTCTAGGGATTAGACACACCAATTAGAAGGCTCTAAACCTCTGGCTAAAGCAATTAGAAGCTCTAAACCAAAAGCGGCTCTAAACCGGAGATTAGAGGATAGGAACTTGTGTGTGGAGGAGGCCCCGCCTCCTTTTATAGGTGGAGGGCTGGCCAGGAGGGGAGGAGTCCCTCCCAACTCGGCCTAGGCTGGCGCCGGCTTGGAGGAGGGACTCCTCCTCCAAGTTGGTTTCAACCTCCTCTTGCTTGTTTCCCACAGTTTCTGTTTCCCAGTTCGTTTTCCAGTTTCTGTTTTAGCTGTTTGACTTTCAAACCGGCAGTTTGACTTTTCAGTTTTGGAACAGCAAGAACACTTAGTACATGATGCAATCATTCAATGACACATTCATGTACCTCCCCACACCGAGTGCCGGACAATCGAACCTTCTAGAACATTCCGATGAAAACACCTAATCATTCTCGAACTCCGAAGCAGGACTTTCCTTATATGAATCTTATTCTCCGGACCATTCCGGATCACCTCGTGATATCCGGATCCCATCCGAGACTCGAACAACATTCGGTCTCTTTCTCATAATACCATAACTACTCAAAACAACGCCGAATCCTTAAGTGTGTCTCCCTACGGTTCGTGAATTATGCGGACATGATCGAGACACTTCTCCTAACAATAACCAATAGAGGAATCTGAAATTCATATGGCTCCCACATATTTCTATGATTACTTTATGATCGAATGAACCACTTACATACGATACCAATTTCCCTTTGTCTCACGATAGTTTACTTATCCGAGGTTATGATCGTCGGTATCTCTGCATACCTAGTTCAACCTCGTTACTGATAAGTACTCTTTTCTCGTTCCCGTGATATGTGATCCCTTGTGAGCCAGTCACATGCTTGCAAGCTAATTGGATGACATTTCACCGAGAGGGCCCAAAGTATATCTATCCGTCATATGGATGGACAAATCCCACTCTTGATCCATGTGTCTCAACCAATATTTCTGAATACTCAATGCCACCTTTATAGCCACCCAGTTACGGTGTGGTGTTTGATGTCATCAGAGCATCCATCCGGTAAAGTTGATATGCATGATCTCATGGTCGAAGGAATTAGGTTACTATGTATCAGAAAGATATAGCAATTGAACTATTAAAATGACTTGATCTTTATGCTACGCTTATCTATAGGAGTATGTCCATCACATCATTCTCCTAATGATATGATCCTGTTGTTAATAACATCTCTATGTTCATGATTAGGAAACCATGATCATATATTAACCAACAAGCTAGTTTAACAAGAGGCTTTACTAGGGACTCTTATTTTAGTTTACAAATCACACAAGTATTAATGTTTCCGGTTAATACAATTATAGCATGGTATGTAAACATTTATCATAAGTGTGAAGATATGATAATAACCACTTTATTATTGCCTCTTGGGCATATCTCCAACAGTCTCCCACTTGCACTAGAATCAATAATCTAGTTTCAAACCTTTGTGTATTCAACACCTATGGCTTTCCGGTGTTGTATGTACACGATTGCTAGTGGTCAACTGATCTCCGGATCGACACTTCGGTCCGTGTGTAATTGCATGTCTTTGCGTCTCGCATCACTCATTCTCTAATGAGATGGCTTTTACAAATTTGGTCCTTTGGTGTGACCTTTAGTTCTTTGGGGTTAAAACATGTTGATAATATTGTCGCACAATATATCTTCATAGTATTATCCGCATGAACTACACCTAGTTTGATAACAAACTACTTGACACAAATGCCCTCTTTAGTTGCTATTATAGCAGTCATATACTTAGCCTTTTG
Source organism: Avena longiglumis (assembly GCA_030063025.1). Lineage (NCBI taxonomy): Eukaryota > Viridiplantae > Streptophyta > Magnoliopsida > Poales > Poaceae > Avena > Avena longiglumis. The sequence goes on along the minus strand of CP125973.1, from coordinate 56,247,367 downwards.
TTGTAGTATCTGTCACAATGTCTTCCACTTTGGAACTCATCTAAATCCATTATGGAACTTACTTTCCATTATATTGTGCCACCCTTAGTTTAGATTGAGATAAACTTAATTTGTATTTTGTGACAAAACTAGTATCAATGTAGTACTTTTACAATGAACTAACCATCTATTTGTCACTTCTACAAATAATATACTCTTAGTTCTTCCAAAAGATCATAAGAATATCCTTACTATTGTCCAACGATCATCTTATGAATTATTCTGGTATATGCTCATAACATTTAGAGCATAGGACATATCTGGATTTGTACATATCACAGTATGATTGATATAAATATTCTTTGTGATTTCATACATCAAGTATCAATCTATACTTGAATCTTTGTTTCACTTACCAAATGTCAATACACTTGAATATATCATCAATATTGAACTCATTCAATCCTTTCTGTGCGACAAGAACCTTTCTTGTAGTTTGTCTATTGAACTCATTCAATATCTCGTCTATGTACTTCTGGCACAACCATATTAGCGTCTATTGATGCCAAATATTTGGGTTTTGCCTAAGTCTTTCATCGGGATGAAATTCTTAATATGTGTAAATAAAAGATACATCATTTCCAATCAACAATATGTCTTCCACATAATGTATTAGAAACATGTCTTAGCGCACCCACTTAATTTCTTGCAAATGCAAGCATCTTCATTGTCTCTGATGAAATTAAACTCTTTTAACAGTTTCATCATAGTGAAGATTCCAACTCCGCTATGCTTACTTCAACCATTGAAGTTTGCATATGTTTTTAGCATCCCTTGAATTTTAACAACACAAAAAACCTTTTGGACTGTGTCATGCACACGTCCTAGGTAACCCTTCTATTAGAAGAACTTGTTTTGTTTATTCAACTACCATATAATAAAATTATATGTAGTGGTTACTACACTAATCCGTCTAGACTAAATATCTCTATGAAAGATCAGATCTTGTCATAGTCAACCTTTGAACATTTTGTGAACTCTTTCCCAGCATGTCGACTATTTCATAGATGTAAAACATCCATGTCTATTTCTTTATAGATCCAGACACAACTGTAAGGTCTTACACCTTTTTCGAGGGTCCTTCAAGTTCAAAACTTGATTTCTCGTGTATGGAACTATCACGGATTTTATGGCTTCAAGCCATTTGACTTAGTCGAGGCCCATCATCGCTTCTTTGCATGTAATCGGTTCATTATTCTCAAATAATGATTCAACCCTCAAATCTTGGTATTTGATTGTTTACCCGATCTACTTGTTTCAATAGGAACTTAGATCTCCGTGTCCACAACCTTTGAGGCACGTGAGCCATGAGCATTATTCTTGCCTCCGGAACACTTTTCATTGCTGCGCAACTTTGCACATATAGCTAAGGTTCTTTTAACCTTATCAAAGTTCTATTGTCCTCCCACTTAACCTTTTACGAAAAATTCCTTCTCAAAGAAACTTGACGTTCTAAGCGACAAACACTTTTGTCTCCTGTGTTTTATGGACGAATACTTAACATTTATACAAAGACAGGTTCATCTGACTTTGGTTGCACACATCTTTCTTATGCATAGCATACCAATGTTTTAAGAAAGGACTACTTGGGTTTTATCCAAAACCATAACTTTATATGGTGTCATTTCAACGGATTATGATGGAGCTCTTTTCAGTGGAAAAACGGTAATCTCTAAAGCTTTTAATCTTTAAAATATAATGGCAGTTTTATGAATTATACCTTTGATCTTACCATGTCAAACAAGGTTTAATTACATATCTCGAACGCTCCATACTCTTATGGTGTTTCGGGAAATGCAAATCCACGGAACGATTCCATAAATCTTAGGTATTATGCTAAACTTTGTAACTCAAATATCTTCCTTTATGATCTTTATCATAAACTGTTTATGTTCTTGTTACAATGATTTTGCACTTCATCTTGAAAGTCTTTGAATTTTCAAATATTTCACACTTCATCCTTATTAAGTAAATATTCATATATTCACTCAAATTTTCGGAGAGAGCATATGAAGTTGAAATCCATCGCTCTTGACTACACATAATGGACTTCGTACAACAATATGTACAAATTCCAATAAGCTAGTCTTTCGTTCCCTTTTGGCCTATGAACGAAGTTTCAATTATCTCTAGGAAAGTTTCACAAGTGTCATTTGATCAAAAATCAAAAGACTCCAAAATTCCATCCACATGGAGTTTCTTCATGTTTTCTTTCCAGTATAATTTAAACGGCGATGTCACTTCCTAAGTGATCTTTCAATCAATTTGTCTTTCGACATCTTTAGCACTAGTTTTATGGATGTGATATCTCCAACAAGATTTGCGAATCCATCTTTTATGGATTACGGCAATTATTTGAACAACCCTTTTGTTCTCATAATACCTGATAAAACAAATCTTTGAAGGCAAGCTTTGATGTTTAACGAGCAACAATAACCCTTTATTTGTTCTCGATGAACATCATCGCATATTCTTTGCTCGTTACTTAGGCCATTGTAGTTAATGAATTGTGCTGTTTCGCATGACGATTCACACCAACAAATTCAGTATCACATACTTGAGAACCACATTGTTTAATAAGCAAAGAATATAGGCATAACATGTATATCATCTATATACTTAAAGAAAAATTCTAGTCTTTTCCTTTACGCCATATATTTATGAGATTCTCTTTCAAGATTTCCTTTTACATTTGAAAGAATCTATCAACATCAATAGTGGAGTCATACATATGACATATAGTCCAAAGCGTGTATAATTAAATACCAATGTCTTTGGACTTGCACTTTGAAGTAGATCACCATCATCAAATATTTGGTGTTCTTTCAAATTCCTTTCTTTAGTAATCTCTTGGTGTACTAAACATTTTACCTACATCAAATATTCACCCTTATCATGGAATCGTCCATGATCAAGCTACTGTTTGCTTATAACGATGAATTATGAGTATAATGTTGCTATCCAAAACCTTTTGGAGGATTAGGACAACAAGTATCTCCAACCTTTTGCAAATTCTCATCAAAATATGAGAACATGAACTTTGCCATATTATACTCTGTCATGTTGTAACCAAAACTTCGTTTCAGATATCACAATATCTTCCACACATCATGGTTTCTAAAACAACTCTTTCAGATCCTAGATAACCTTGATATTAAGAGAATCCTTTGAATATCAAGAATCATGGAGACAAACATGATACTTATATACTAACACTTGGAATTGTTACTCTTGATTTAATACTAATTATTAAACTTCATGGAGTAACGGAACTTCTTGAAAGTTTGCAATAGGACTTTTAAACTTTTAGATTAACACTTCAAAACAATACGATACCAGTTCGTAAAGTAACTAACCAAAATTCTATAGTTCTATCATCTCAATTATAACTAAGCGCAAGGTGGTAAACGGATGCCAATGACTACAACAACTATGCAAATTCACTTTGATTTAGTTTATGATAAATTGAGTTCTAATTAATAATTAAATTAATCTAGGTGAACTCCACTCAAAACAATATCCCTCACATTGTTTTAGTGATCACGAACCAAATCCACCACATTAAAACCGATCATCACGAGAGTTGATATAGCTTCAATGGCGAACAATCAACATGTTCATCATATTTTCTATATGACTCATGCTCTACCTTTCGGTAATCCGTGTTCACGAGGCCGTATGCATACATGCTAGGCTCGTCAAGATCAAACCTTAGTTTCGCATGAGTAAATCTGGCTTGCTCACGTTGTATACACTTGTAGAATCTAACACACCCGATCATCACGTGGTGCTTCGAAACAACAAGCTTTAGCAACGGTGCTAACTAAGGGTGAACACTTTATGACTTGAAATTCATGTGCATGAGGGATCATCTTATAATGCTACCGTCGTCTACTAAGCAATACAAGATGCATAAAGGATTAACATCACATGCAATTCATAATATGTGATATGATATGGCCTTTCTTCTTTGTGCTTCCGATCTCCATCTTCTAGCACGAACATGATCTCCATCATCACCGACATTGCATCAAGGTCAATGATGCTTCTCCATGGTTGTCGTCCACCGCTTCAACTATTACAACTACTTTGAATGAACACGGGTCTTAACAGAATTTAAAGACAACCATATGGCTCACCGGTTGCCAACTTACAATAAGGAACATTGCATACATCATATATAATCACAATCATGGCCATATCACATCACAAGCACACCTGCAAAACAAAGTTAGGCGCCTCTAATTTTCTTTGCATGTTTTACGTGGTTTGGGGCTTTCAATAAGTGTCGTTCTAACTTACGAACAAGAACCACAACATTGATACTAGTATTGTCAATCACCCGTTGTAAATTGAATCTTAACTATGCTAGGAGAAAGCAGGCACCATAAAGCCACTTATGCAATACAAGTTGCATGTCAAGCGTGGAGCAAGTCTCATGAACGATGTCATGTAAGGTTAGACCGGCGCTTCATCCCAACATACCGCAAGATGCAAAGTACACAAGAAGCAATCGACAATAAAAGCATCAATGCCCATAATGACCATTATGTTCTACTCGTGCACAGATCTACATATAGACACACGATACCCTTTGTAGGGGTTCGTAGCATGGAAAACAAAATTTTCTATCGCATACAAACAAACAAGCCAAGATCTATCTACTAGATTGTAAAGCAGTCGATGGAATAACTTACCCTCAAGATTCCAAAGCGGTTAAGAGGCGATTCTCGTGGGTGATGTAGTCGTACTCTTCGATCTCAAGATCGTGTAGACAATCCTTCCGTGCTGCGTTCGGCGCTTCATGATTGGTCACACGTTAGGTACTCGAAGACCTTTCCTCTCCCTTGTTCCAAAGGTGGCGGAGGTTGTAGCACTCTCCTCGTGATTCCGGCGGACTGGCGTGGTACAGGAAGTAGAGGAGATACCGCAGGCTTAAGCCGGAGCGAGGATGGTGGAGTATGAGAGAGAGATATTAGTGGTCTAGGGATTAGACACACCAATTAGAAGGCTCTAAACAGCTGGCTAAAGCAATTAGAAGCTCTAAACCAAAACGGCTCTAAACCGGAGATTAGAGGATAGGAACTTGTGTGTAGAGGAGGAGGCCCTGCCCCTCCTTTTATAGGTGGAGGGCCTGGCATGCCAGGGAAGGGGAGGGGAGTCCCTCCCCAACTCGGACTAGGCTGGCCGCCGGCTTGGAGGAGAGGGACTCCTCCTCCAAGTTGGTTTCAACCTCCTCTTGCTTGTTTCCCACAGTTTCCTGTTTTCCACAGTTTCCTGTTTTAGCCGTTTGACTTTCAAACTGGCAGTTTGACTTTTCAGTTTTGGAACAGCAAGAACACTTAGTACATGATGCAATCATTCAATGACACATTCATGTACCTCCCCCCAGTGCCGGACAATCCGAACCTTCTAGAACATTCCGATGAAAACAGGAATCATTCCCGAACTCCGAAACGGGACTTTACTTATATGAATCTTATTCTCGGACCATTCCGGATCACCTCGTGATATCCGGATCCCATCGAGACTCGAACAACATTCGGTCTCTTGCTCATAATACCAGAACTACTCAAGCAACTGCGAATCCTTAAGTGTGTCTCCCTACGGTTCGTGAATTATGCGGACATGATCGAGACACTTCTCCGAACAATAACCAATAGAGGAATATGGAAATTCATATGGCTCCCACATATTTCTCGATTACTTTGCGATCGAATGAACCACTTACATACGATACCAATTTCCCTTTGTCTCACGATAGTTTACTTATCCGAGGTTATGATCGTCGGTATCTCTCGCATACCTAGTTCAATCTCGTTACCGATAAGTACTCTTTTCTTGTTCCGTGATATGTGATCCCTTGTGAGCCGGTCACATGCTTGCAAGCTAATTGGATGACATTCCACCGAGGGCCCAGTATATCTATCCGTCATATGGATGGACAAATCCCACTCTTGATCCATGTGTTTCAACCAATACTTTCCGAACACTCAATGCCACCTTTATAGCCACCCAGTTACGGTGTGGTGTTTGATGTCATCAAAGCATCCATCCGGTAAAGGTGATATGCATGATCTCATGGTCGAAGGAATTAGGTTACTATGTATCAGAAAGCATATAGCAATTGAACTATTGAAATGACTTGATCTTTATGCTACGCTTATCTATAGGAGTATGTCCATCACATCATTCTCCTAATGATATGATCCTGTTGTTAATAACATCTCTATGTTCATGATCCTGTTGTTAATAACATCATTCTCCTCATGAGTATGTCCATCACATCTTATTTTAGTTTACAAATCACACAAGTATTAATGTTTCCGGTTAATACAATTATAGCATGGTATGTAAACATTTATCATAAGTGTGAAGATATGATAATAACCACTTTATTATTGCCTCTTGGGCATATCTCCAACATCATAGTCCACCATACTCGCTCCGGCTTAAGGCGAAGCCCTGCGAGATCTCCCCTCTACTTAGGTACCACGTTGTCTTTGCGAATCGCGAGAGAGTGCTACAACCTCCGATGCCTCTTTGGAACAAGGAGAGGAAGGTCTTCGGTCAGTAACGATGTGACCCGATTGTGGAAGCTTGCCGAACGTTGGCCGGAAGGATCGTCTACGCGATCTTGAGATCAGAAAGAGTACGACTACATCACCCACGAGAATCTGCTCTCGTTAAACACTTTGGAATCTTCGAGGGTGAGTTATTCCATCGACTCGTTGCTACAATCTAGTAGATAGATCTTGGCTTGTTTGTTTGTATGCGGTAGAATTTTTTTGTTTTCCATCCTACGAAAGCCTACACTTTGCGTGAACGCAAGGGCCAAATATGACTTGGGGTGTGATCATGCAGAGTGCCTCATGCAAATTGTGTTAGGGTTAGCAAGTTAGAGCTAGGTGGGCCTTTCAAGTTAGGGAAGGGGAGGTTAGGCCTTTAAATGAGCACATCTAAAGGGCAAAATAAACTTTGTCCCTGACATGTCGGCTCCATGTGTCATGGATATCCATTGGATGTCCACAGGGTAACCGCTATCCGTGCCCATTCCATAAGTTAGCGGGTATCCACCCCATGAAATCCGTGGGTGTAATTAGCCCGCCACATCGTTGCCCACCGGGTCGGATATCCGTGGATGGCTGAATCCATAGATAAAATTATCATCCTTATCTGCTAAAGATCTGCCATAACAAGGATAGTTTCCTAACAAAAACCGAAATATGGTGGTCATGTGACACTGCAACCCAAAGTGGTGGTTTTTTGTCATTTTCTCATTTGGTGCATGTGGGCATGAGTGATCCCGTTTTAGAAAACAAAATCATATTTCTGAATTTTAAATATTTTCAAAACAAATCATGATGTAGCCAATTATGTATCAATTTCAAATGCTTTATATTATGATCTACATAAAAATGACAAAAGTATGGATCTGAGTATGCATAGAGTAAACCGCACCGACGGTCCTAATTCTTTCTCCGCACCTTCAGTTTAGTCCTAGTTTTTTAAAATTGTATGTCTAGGTCCTAAATCTTTTATAAGTGATTCACGCGAGATCCTAAACAGATCTGACTAATATTGACTAGTGTCACGTCGATATTGGGGCCTAGGAAACGGACAGCCTAGCATGCATATTTGCAAATAGCCCCCTAAAATTGTATTTGTTCCAAAGCATGATCCCTTGACATGGCTTTGAGACTGCATCATCGTGTTGCGGCATCAACGTCTTGCCTGACTGCGGTGGTAGTCGCGATCTCGTAGGCAGTGAGCATAGCGAGCGTTGTGCCGATGCTGTGGCCGGTGACCGTGATATTCAACCGCGCCATGCCCTTCCCGTCGTTGTACTCACGGACGACCCTCTGCACGCTACGCACCTGGTGCTGCAAGCTGTCGTGCGCCTAGCCAGGGATTGTGAAGAGCCTGCAGGATCCGGTCTCCACCATTGGCTCCTCCTCGCCAGCAACATCACCCGATCACGGCGCCGTGGTGGTCGGGAGGCAAGTGAGAGTGGAGTGGAAGTTGTCCATCCACTCGCCGCATGTCGGCATGCAACAATACGCGATGATGGCGCTGCGACGCCCGAGCCGCCCGATCTCGCCCTCGTTAGCGCACACCGCCGCGTAGCCAATGTAACTCGAGCTGCATGTACACGACAACGACATCCAGTTCGGCACCGAGGTAGACGCCGCGGACTGCGTAGTCGGCCGCCAACATGCTTCCAGGGATCGTGTTTTGGAACAAATTCAGCTTCAAGGGGCTATTTGCAAATATGTGTGTCAGGCTATCCATTTCTTGGGCCTCAATGTCGACATGGCACCGGTCAACGCCGGTCAGACCCGTTTAGGATCTCGCGTGAATCACTTAGAAAAAATTTAGGACCTAGACGTGCAATTTCAAAAAACTAGAACCTAATTGAAGGTGCGGGAAACGAATTAGGACCGCCGGTGGGGTTTACTCGTATGCATATTTTCAATTCTCCAAATTTTATCAGTTTTTTTTCATTTGGCGTAACCCACAATATAAAGAATTTCTGGTTTCGATTTTGCATGCTAGTAGGATATACACCATTGGCTCTGCCAAAAAATTATTTTCAATTTTTTGAAAGTTATAAATATGTTTTTTTAAATAATAATCAAAGGGAGCACTAGAACTCTGGAGAAAAGAAACTTTCCGGATAAGCTGTAGAAGGAAAATCACTCGGAGGCTACTAGTGGGAGTTAAAGATTCACGACAATTCCAGGTTGGAGATGCGACAAGATTAATTAAGAAGGCTATGGTAGCCAGTCCGTGCGTGCAGTAATGCGTACACCAAGGCCCGGCCATACCTATCATATCCATGGATCGACGAACGGATCGATCGGTCTTGGCCGCCTGCGAGGCCACGCCACGACGTCCGTGGCAAGGGTAGGGGACAAATTAAATGTACCCATCTCGGGCCCCAGCCGGCGGCACTGTTGGGAGATTGGAACTTGTCGCCGGCGTGGGACCCCGGCGGAGATCGACGTCGACGGCCGATGGGGACGCACGCACACGGAGTCCCGGCCCGGCGGTGACGGGAAGCGGACGAGCTTGGTGGGGAATCGAACATGGGCGTGCGCATGCGCCTCTCCACGGCGGAAAGCTGGAGATATGGATCATGGACGGATAGCTGGTTGCGCCACTTGCGGCAACCGAGATATATTCCAGCTTCACTTCTTCACATGCCCATCCATCCATGCCGTATCTGCATATGTGCGTCCTTACCTTGCCAGGCTTCAGCAGTATATTTTTCAGCATGTTATAAGAAGAAGATCCAAATTAAGCATCACTGTAGTAGCACATAAATGGGTCCAAAGCGAGTGACAATAATGGTGTGTCTATCTATCACACAGCCTTGGGTGGCCACCACCAAATCTGACTGCATGCGCCCCTGGTATGATCATGTTCATGCATGTACGCGCGCGCGTAATTTTTCTGCGGCCCGTGTCGAGTGTCTAGCGTTTGTACCGTGCATGGGACTGCGGGTGGCATGTGCCAAGGGTTAACTCCACCGCCTGTACATGCATGCGGACTGTGTGGATCTAGTCCAAAAGTAAACAGTGCAGGCGTTCGACGCGTTTGGTAATGTATGTATAGGAATTTCGGCCAGGCGGGCATGGCCACGCGAGGAAAGGGTTTGGGCCAAGTTTTGCAGGTTGTTTGGTTATCGGATCCCATGTATTGTAACGGATCTATATAGCCTATTTGGTTGCCTGGCTTTTTCAGCAGATGTAAAGGAATTGTTGTTTGGTTGTCTCTTGGTTCCCTCCATTGCACAAACGAGCAAGACACAACCACATCTTTCAAATTTGATGAGGTTACCGTAGCAAATGAGCACACAGGTAGCATAGGTAGAAGTACATGCTTAGCAAGTGTTGATGGCTAATAATTGTTAGGTTTTAATCAGGTGCATCCCATGCCACCCTAATGGTACGTAACGACAGGGGTACACATCCTGACTCCAAAATCTCTGGTTTGATACAATATCTAATACACAGACTGATCATCAAACTAGCACTACAACTATCTAAAGCTCTAAATCCTCCTCCTCCTCACATGCGAGCTTTGGAAGATCACTACACAAGGCTTTCACATACGATTAATTGATATGTGTAGTTGAAAGCCCTGAAGAGAGTGACCTTGCAGCCCTTCTGCCTGCTGATGAACTTGAACGCAAGGACGTCGCCTACCCATAGCTTGATCTTCCGGATGAAATCATTCTAGGCTTTGTAGAATACCTCGCCCTCGTACATCTGTAGCTGGACACCGAACTCGCTGAAGTTGTCAATTTTCAGTGGCAGAGTGCTGATGGCAACAAATCTGTGTGTACCAACTCGTTGGGACTCAAAGTGCAGAGTGTTGTAGAAAACACATTTTCTCTATAAAGGTGACTCGAGGGTTTATATCAAACTCTCAGGGAATTGGCAAAGAGTATCCTTTTCTTCTCCTCTCAAGCAATCTACAAAACAAAGTTTTTGCCTTGTGTCCCCAACTCCATCATATGGTTGTCACGCATATATTGTAGCGGATCTATAGCTTATTTGGTTGCCTTGCTTTTCAGCAGATGTAACGAATAGTTGTTTGGTTATCTCTCGGTTCCCTGCATTGCACAAACGAGCAAGACACAATCACCTCTTTCAAATTTGATGAGGTTACCGTAGCAAATGAGCACACAAGTAACATAGGTAGAACTACATGCTTAGAAAGTGTTGATAGCTAATAATGGTTAGGTTTTAATCAGGTGTATTCCATGCCACCCTAATGGTACTTAACGACAGGGGTACACACCCTGACTCCAAAAGCTCTGGTTTGATACAACATCCAGTACGCAAACTGATCATCAAACTAGTACTACAACTATCTAAAGCTCTACATCCTCCTCCTCCTCACATGCGAGCTTCGGAAGATCACTACACAAGGCTTTCGCATATGATTACCTGCCGTGTGTAGTTGAAAGCCCTGAAGAGAGTGACCTTGAAGCCCTTCTGCCTGCTGATGAACTTGAACGCAAGGACGTCGCCTACCCATAGCTTGATCTTCCGGATGAAATCATTCTAGGCTTTGTAGAATACCTCACCCTCGTACATCTGTAGCTGGACACCGAACTCGCTGAAGTTGTCAATTTTCAGTGGCAGAGTGCTGATGGCAACAAATCTGTGTGTACCAACTCGTTGGGACTCAAAGTGCAGAGTGTTCTAGCAAACACATTTTCTCTATAAAGGTGACTCGAGGGCTTATATCGAACTATCAGGGAATTGGCAAAGAGTATCCTTTTATTCTCCTCTCATGCAATCTACAAAACAAAGTTGTTTTGCCTTGTGTCCCCAACTCCATCATGTGGTTGTCACGCATGTATTGTAGCGGATCTATAGATTATTTGGTTGCCTTGCTTTTCAGCAGATGTAACGAATAGTTGTTTGGTTATCTCTCGGTTCCCTGCATTGCACAAATGAGCAAGACACAATCACCTCTTTCAAATTTGATGAGGTTACCGTAGCAAATGAGCACACAAGTAACATAGGTAGAACTACATGCTTAGCAAGTGTTGATGGCTAATAATGGTTAGGTTTTAATAAGGTGCATCCCATGCCACCCTAATGGTACTTAATGACATGGGTACACAACCTGACTCCAAAAGCTCTTCTCTGATACAACATCCAATATGCAAACTGATCATCAAACTAGCACTACAACTATCTAAATCTCTACATCATCCTCCTCCTCCTACTCCTCACATGCGAGCTTCGAAAGATCACTACACAAGGTTTTCGCATACGATAACCTGTTGTGTATAGTTGAAAGCCCTGAAGAGAGTGATCTTGAAGCCCTTCTGCCTGCTGATGAACTTGAACACAAGGACGTCGTCTACCCATAGCTTGATCTTCCGGATGAAATCATTCTAGGATTTGAAGAAGAACTCGCCCTCGTACATCTGTAGCTAGACACCAAACATGTTGATGTTGTCAATTTTCAGCGGCAAAGTGCTGATGGAAATAACTCTTTGTGTACCAACTCATTGGGACTCCAAGTGAAGAGTGTTCTAGAAAACGTCTTTTCTCCACAACGGTGAGTCGAGCATTTATATCGAACTCTCGGAGAATTACCAAAGAGTATCTTTTCTTCTCCTCTCAAGCAATATACAAAACAAAGTTTTTGCCTTATGTCCCCAACTCCATCATGTGGTTGTCAAGCACAAGGTTTTGTATTAGTAATATGAAATAACAATAATAAATAAATAAAGTAAAACGATAATAAAATATGCAAGTAAAATAAATGCAATGGTAGAAGGTCTTTTTGTGTTTTGTTTGTGTTTGCAATTAAAGATTTTTTTGTTTTTTGAAAATAATAAATTGCAAAAAAATTAAATGATAGTATTAATGTTGGAAGGTTGTTTCTTCTGATAAAAGTTGGACCGGGGTTCATGGGTTCACTTGTCTACTCTCTTTTTAAGTTACAGTGGTCATAAAGCAATTCATCATCAACATAATATTGGTGAAACTTTAATATGTGTTTGATAAGGATTCATATGGGCATCACATTCTAACATAGAGATGATGCAACACATCTCTCTTATACTCCTCTAGAAAGGTAAAACTCCATTCAATCTAGAATTAAGAATTAACGGAGCATAGCCTTAAGTACTTTGATATGATGTTTGAATATCAAATATGCTACCTTGACCAAACAAAATTATCAAGCCATCATAAGATAATTATAGCACATGAATTCACTTAATCCCTAGTGAGGTAACAAAAGAAAGGTAAAAACCATAGTTGATCTTGAATTTGTTGTAACTATTCAATCACCACTGGAACAAGCAACGAGCTAATCTTTGGGGGTTGATAGATCGAAAATCTATCTACTCTAATTGCATTTCTCATGTTTTTTTTGTCTAGAACCTAACCAAAATTGGAATAAAACTACCAGAACTAAAAATGTTCTTAGAACAATCTATTTCTGTATTTTTCATGCAGGGAACGCATGAAATAAAATGCAACAAAAAGATGCCATTTTTATCCGAAAGAAGTCCAACATGCCAAAGAGGGGAGCCAAAAGGCCTACAAGGCACAAAGGAGGGAACACGACATGGCCATCCCTTCTAGTTGCGCTATGGTGGCCCCCATCCTCAGATCTAGCATCACCTCATTTCACACAACCATTCATACACAAGAAAATAATCATCCTAGGGTTACAGAGTCTTTCGCGAAATTGAGCGCCCTACCAGGATGATTTTTTTTCAGGATCAGATTTTGCACAGACATACCCCATATCCCCATACCCGGCATTTGTTTTGACAACCTAAGGGATAAGTATCTACAAAAGTTTTTTTACCCGGCGGATGAGCTCTCTAGGCGCCTATCAAAGGGGGCGAAAAAATATGTGTGGTGACAAACCATATACCGACACATAATCGTGCCATGGTAAGTGAGCGCAAACCCAACGCCAAGTAATGTTGCGGTGGATTTTTTAAGCGGAGGAAAATACTTGCTTCTATCCATTAAATAAAGAGAGAGTTATGACATAAAGTTTTAGCAAAAACAAAAAAAGTCGTACAAAAACAGAGAGATTGCTCTCCTGATATCGCACTCGCGGTGACCCAAAGCTTTGCCTCATTTTTTATGGTGTTTAGTAGAATAGTTATAGGGGCAGATTTGTTGCGGAAACCTCTTGCATTTCTTTCATGCCAAATCGTCCATGAGGTGAGCATAACAAGGGATGCCATGGCCTTGCGGTTTGGGATGTGCTTTCTTGGCATGTTGGTCCACCAAGAGCCACTGTATAGCTTCGTGATTCAACTAGATATGCTAATAGAAGGTATGCCAAGACAATATTTGATCATACCCCAAAGCTGCTTTGTGTAGCAGCTTTGGAAAAATGGTGTGCGACTTTCTCTTGTGTGTGCTTGCATAGATGACAAAGCCCGCAAGTTGGCCACCCTCATTTTTATAAGCGGTCCTCCATCCAAAGCTTATTTTGAATGGCTATCTAAGTAAGAATTTTATCTTGCACGGTGCCCAAACCTTCCAAACCATCTTGTTCATGTATGTCCACATGGATAAAAAAATTAGCCTTGTAATACGTGGTTGTTGAGTACTCTCCATTGGCGGTGATGTCCCACAAGATTGAATCGCCAGCCTCATTTCCTTAGCTCCAATGAAAGGTGGATGGAGACCCAGAGATGGGAAACAACCAAGTGGTTGTAGGGTTTCGTAGCATGGAAAACAAAAAATTTCTATCGCATACAAACAAACAAGCCAAGATCTATCTACTAGATTGTAGAAACGAGTCAATGGAATAACTTACCCTCGAAGATTCCAAAGCGTTTAACGAGAGCGGATTCTCGTGGGTGATTTAGTCGTACTCTTCCCGATCTCAAGATCGCGTAGACGATCCTTCCGGCGCTGCGTTCCGGCAGCGCTCCCTGATCGGTCACTGCGTTAAATTTTCGGAAGACCTTCCTCTCCTTGTTCCAGCAGGCGGAGGTTGTAGCACTCTCGCGATTCCGGCAACTGTGGCGGGTACTGCAAGTAGAGGAGATCTCGCGAGGCTTCCTCCCTAGGCGAGTATGGTGGAGTATGAGAGCTCCTCGGTGTTCTAGGGTTTAGACACACCAAGGAGGGGATGCTAGAGCCCGGCTGGGGTTCGGGACCCCAAGTCGGCTAGGGCAAAACCCTAGGGGCGGCGGCTATGGGCTGCAGCTTCTAGGGTTTGAGGTGAGGACTTGTGTGCTGGGAGGAGCCCCCCCTCCTTATATAGGTGGAGGGCCGGCCAAGGGGAGGGGAGTCCCTCCCAACTCGGCTTGGTGCAGGCTTGGGAGGAGGACTCCCTCCCAACTCGGTTTCACCCTCCTCCTCTTTCCACTTTCCAAATTTAGTTTGACTTTTCAATTTAGCTATTTGACTTTTCAAACTAGGATTCGATTAATCCTTTATTTGGAACAGCGATGACACTTAGTACATGATACAATCATACCAACTTTGATACAACACATTCATGTACCCTTCCCTCCGGAGTGGGACATTCGAACATTCTAGAACATTCCGATGAAAACACCTAATCATTCCCCAACTCAAACGGGACTTTCCTTATATGAATCTTAATCTCGGACCATTCGGATCACCTCGTGATATCCCGGATCCCATCCGAGACTCGAACAACATTCGGTCTCTTTCTCATAATACCATAACTACTCAAACAACGTCGAATCCTTATGTGTCTCCCTACGGTTCGTGAATTATGCGGACATGATCGAGACACTTCTAACAATAACCAATAGAGGAATCGAAATTCATATGGCTCCCACATATTTCTACGATTACTTTTGCAATCGAATGAACCACTTACGATACCAATTTCCCTTTGTCTCACGATAGTTTACTTATCCGAGGTTATGATCGTCGGTATCTCTGCATACCTAGTTCAACCTCGTACCGATAAGTACTCTTTTCTCGTCCGTGATATGTGATCCCTTGTGAGCCAGTCACATGCTTGCAAGATAATTGGATGACATTCCACCGAGAGGCCCAGTATATCTATCCGTCATATGGATGGACAAATCCCTCTTGATCCATGTGTCTCAACCAATACTTTCCGAACACTCAATGCCACCTTTATAGCCACCCGATTACGGAGTGGTGTTTGATGTCATCAAAGCATCCATCCGAAGGTGATATGCATGATCTCATGGTCGAAGGAATTAGGTTACTATGTATCAGAAAGCATATAGCAATTGAACTATTGAAATGACTTGATCTTTATGCTACGCTTATCTATAGGAGTATGTCCATCATATCATTCTCCTAACGATATGATCTTGTTGTTTATAACATCTCAATGTTCATGATAGGGAAACCACAATCATTTATCAACCAACAAGCTAGTGATGTATAGAGGCTATACTAGGGACTTCAAATTAAGTTTACAAATCACACAAGTATCAATGTTTCCTTGTTAATACTATTATAGCATGAATGTAAACATTTATCATAAACACAAAGATATAATAATAACTACATTTATTATTGCCTCTAGGGCATATCTCCAACAGTGGTTGTCCATTTTACTTCTGAAATCTAAGAATTTTCATGGAGGAAATCCTTGAAATTCCATATCTTGTTAGTGGAGGCAGCAAGAAATGAGCGGGGCAATGTCTTTGGGCGCCCTCTGCGATGACCCAACATACCACTGCATTATGTAGTATACTATAGTCGTAGATATAACACCAATGAAACACCCTTCACTAGTATTACATCCTTCAGAGTGGTATAACAGAAACATAGCGGGTCAAGGACATGAATTACAACACGACTCCTTACAAAAGATCCAGAGAACACTCTAGGTTATAAAGGAAGAAAACAACTCTTACAAGAAGAATCATAAATAAAAACTTAGATCTATTATACAAATAATACTAACATCTAAGTTATCTGGTTTGCAATTGTTGTTATTGCAATGTTCTACATAAGTAGGTACTTATGGCTAGTGATTATACTGTTATATAATTAGGAATTTCGCTTTCTCTTTAGTTGATGTATGTGTTGACTTTGTTGACTTTATTGTCTTTATCGAAGAACTAGAGCTTCCAGTGTCAATTCCTGGAGAATCAGTTATTGTTCATAACTTCTTCATTGACTTAATAATCTAGCAAGGGTCAATAAGATACGGTTGAGTACGAGCGTACTCAGCAAGTTCACTAACAAGGAGTGTATGATGCACTATATATAGCCACCGACCGTAGGTAGTAGGCTATGCAGGTTTTCATAAACATTTCTTCAAGGATTAATTTTATTCTGAAAGTTATGTCCATTAGCCTTCATAGGTTTACCAAAACTTCATGTAGTTCCTTTCCTGCCGCATTCGTAGCTTCTTTCCAGAACAGGGAGTAACATGTCACACTTTTGTACACTCTACAGAGGTGCGTTGCTTTACCTATAAGAGGTCCTTATCCATGTTGCACAACCGAACGATCTTTCCATTCACACTTCCTTTGGTGTGAGCCTAGTATAAGAATCCAAGCCGATCACTACCCTTCTCTATGACCCCACATGCAAACACGATCCTTCAGGCCAGCCACATCTCTTTTAATCCCTCTTTTAGGCAAGCTACACCTCTGATAGGCCCCCGAACACTCTATGAGCAGATGATATCCCTGGCAGCCCCCAACAAAGTGGCAGACCTACCTCCGATAGTCTCTCATACATAATCTAGATACCACGATCACGGGGAACTAAGGGGTCCCTCGATAGGAATACCAGTCTCACGAGATGGTCATCCGTCGACATGCGAAAGGAAGAAGATCCAGATGACTTCTTCGTCCCATTGCAAATCATATGGTTAACGCGTATTATACGTCAAAAGAAGCACTGGTGACATGGGTGATTACATCCTAGATGATACATTTCTATGCAATGGTGGTTCCATTGCCATTCATAATAGATTAGCCGATCACCCTGGATCAATAACCACTATTTGAAGTTACTTATGAAAATAGTGTTTTCTGTCATGTTTTTGAAATGCAGGTGATATCAATAGTAGATTCCAAATACTTGATAGAAAATAATCAAAATACATGAGCAAGTGTGAACTTGCCTTTGTGATTACAAGACTATGTAATGATGGTCTTCGAGATGATATAAGATCCAATATCTGAAATCATCATCATTGGTCCGGTAAGTACTAATGTTTAAAGAAGCAATATGCTATTATGCATAAGTAATTCTATGGATTTTAGAAACTCCTCGAAGTGAATTCCCCTTAGTGTAAGTGAGTTACACTTAGGTGCTTTATAGAAGATTAGATTAGTGTGTAATTGTACTTACTCATTAAATAGGTTTATAAGAAGTTTCATATTTATGGATACAATATACTTGTAGGGTGTGATTATAACCTATGATTAAGGTTAGCTGGCCTCATGTAACAATGATGAAAGTCCATGTTTTAGGTTATTAAGAGTTGAAAGTATTGCTATCTGATTGTTGTTTGAAGTGGCAAAAAGAATAACCTTCAAGAAAATGTTGATTATGTTAGGTTCATTAATCTTGAAGGTTGTTAGGATTAAAACTATGGCCTTTGATAGAGTATAATTAATGTTGAGTTATTATACTTTTAGTGGATTGAATAATAGACCAAAGTTAACTATAAAACATAAATAAACTACAAACGTGGTGTTTATGCTCTTTTAGACTAAATTTAACTTTAAAAATATGAATAGTTTTAGAGCATGATGTTTATTGTACTTTAGACTAAAGTTAAATTTAAAAATATGAATAAACTTCATACATGATGTTTATGATGTGCTTAAGGTCTATAGTTCCCTTAAGCTTAATTAGGGTTATAGGATTGGTTATCTTTAATAGCAATATATGTTAGCTCTTATCTTTTAGGTGGATACCTTTAATTATTTGTAAATGTTAGACTAGTATACAAGAAAGTTTGATAACTTAGTTGTTAAGTTGAAATTTGCTAAAGATTCAAAAGTATGTGGTTTGAGTTTATAATTTGTAAGTTATAACATAATTTGATTTGTATTTTAAATGTTTAAAAGTGACTTTGTTGGATATAGTAATTATTATTATGATTTTATCTAAAGAGAATGGATCATTTAACCTTCTGTACATGTTTTACCTAAGTTGTTAACGTAAAAGTAATTTTTTGATAGTAAGATTACTTTCTTTATAATTATTAAAGAGATAATATTATTTATGTTAGATATGGTTAAAAGAATCTTATTTGAATTTATAAGTGATAAGGAAAAATATATTTTATATTTTTGGTAAGTCCCAAGTATTTAGTTAATGTTGTTAAGGTTGTTGGGTTGCTTTATAAAACTTTATCTTTACTTTAATTTAATGATAGAAAAGGATTATAAAGTCAATTATAACACTGTTGTTTATAAATTCATTATTGACTTATATTTTTATAATTTAATAGATTTATTCTTATACACAAAAGTGATTTTTATTATTTTACTATCTTATATTTATTTTTATTATGATCTCTTAAAGGAATAAGTATTTAAATTTTATCATATTTAACATAAACTGATATTTTTCTTACATGAAGTAATTAGCTTGGATCTTAAAAATGATTTTTTAAGTATTATATTTATTTTTAGAAATTTCATAAAGGAACTATTGACTTAGAATAATCAAATTAAGATTAATTATCTTAAAACACAATTTAGTATTTTATATTGAATAACTTATATTTTTATGAACATTTAGAGATATCATTGGTATTTTTAGGATTTTTATATATTTTTCTAGGATCTAAATACCTTCAGGGATATTTTTGTAAATTAATATTTCATTATTTATTTCTTTTATTTTTAAACCTGGGCATGGCCCTTTGGGCTAACCAGGCCATGGTTCGGCCCGGTGGTTTAGGTTAGACCCACTGCATCGCCCCGGTCGGTCCGACCCAGACCAGATGCACTCGTCTTTCTCCTTCTCGTTCTCTCCTCTCGACAGCGCGTCGCCATTGATGTTTCCTTCTGATTCTGGTGAGCCTCGGCCTCTTCGGCCGCCACCGTGGTGCGATATGACTCAGTCAACGATGCCACGTCGACTGGTCCGACTCGATTTTCCGTGTGTGCGTCCTCTCGACCACTCTATTACCTTACTAGGGCTAGGGTTTCACCCCTTTCCGCGGTGTTGCGTTTCGGTGATCCTATGGCATCGCCCTGGTGTTCTATAGGTGCCTTGGCGTCGCCTTCTTCCTTGGCGATTTCCATGGGTTCGGTTTGGCGCGGGTCATAGATCCACTAGGTGCTCCCCATGCCGCCGTGAATTCAATGCCTACCTTCTCTCTCTGTTACCACTTCTTGTTGAGCAAGGTCAATAGGTGAATTTCCTATCCCTCTATCTTCTCTGTCTTTCTCTGAATCCTTCCCTAGAAAATATTCCTAACCTTAATTAGGGTTTGTATCTGTTCTAGGTTCGACCCTTTCTTATTAGAAATCATAACCCTAGTAGCCTTTGGATAAAACATGTTATACCCATGAATTTAGGATGGATTATCCTTGGCTTATTTCCGATGGTAGTATTATCTATGAAGCCTGTCTTTGGATCCTTTTACAGTGATGTTGATGCTTGACCTTGTTTATTCAGTACTGGTACCTATGTGATATTATCTGTGGCCCTAAATTGGAAATAGTGGTATGCTGTAGGTATCTTGTGGTTACTGCTATTGTAATATGGGTGATTATTTTATCCATTAGTCTCTGGAACATAGTGTTAAATGATTTGTGGCTTAATGTGATTGTGCATGATCTAGCAGTGATGAAAGATGTGAAATTTGTCCAAAGGACCATACATGTATGCTATATGATATAGGCCATTCATTTCTCTTATTTTATTTGCTATCTAGAGGGTGATTCCTGACTTTTAGTTAGGGAAATGATAATGGATTTTAGCATTGTGAATCAAAGCTTGCTATATTGGATTACTGGTATGATTTGGGAATGAACCCATAGATATAAAAATGATGGTTAAACCTTCAGTGAATGATTCTTGTGGTCAATTTACTATGATGTGGCTATCTTATGATAGATAGATAAATACTGATGATTCCTAGCATTCTAGGAAAATGATTCTTTGAGTTGATCTTTTTGGAACATGTTTTAGTTTTGGAAGGATGCCACTATGAAGCATCCTATGGATGGTACACAATGGTAAGCTCCACTGATTCATGTGGTTGCTTGATGGTTTGGTTGGATTTAAATACATGATGCAAAGTCTAAGATTTAATGTGTTGTCTAAATAAAGAATGGATTTTTTTAGTAGATTATACTCTCATGTGATGAATTTACACCCTATTTGGGTGTGTCTCTGAGGATGTTTCACTTCAACAAATCCTATTCTTATGATTGCTAAGATCAGATGCAAAATATGATCCTGTTGGTTATATTTCGCCAGCTGATGAGATGATTGATATGGTTGAGATGTTGTTTTTTCCTTTGCTGTTGAGATTTAGCTTGGTGACCTCGTTTCTATGATAGGCTTTCCCTTCCTCATTGTCCCTTTCCTCCTCCTGGTACCATATTTCCCTTGCCCTACACCCAGACTTCCTTCTCCTCTATGTAACCATCTTGGCTAGTTAGTCTATGACTTTCTGTGGTGTTGTATGGTTTGATCTGGTGGAAATCTGTTTAGGTGCTCGTGGTGTTCTTGCTAAGACGAGACTTTGGTTAGAAGGGAGAAGCTCCCTGTGTTGCTATGGCTATGATCCTTGTCCTTCCTTACTTCCTTTCTTCCTGGTGTCAACAACACTTCACTTTTGCATGTGTGACTGAGTTGTGTGCTTATGTGCTATCTATGTGGATCATATCAAGAAGAAATATCTTTTTTTACCTCTTTTACTTCTATCTACCTTGGTGAAACTTTCCCCTCTATGGTTAATGATGTTGTACTTAAACCTTGCAAATAAAAGAACAAATGTTGCCTTTGGTGAAATTTGCCCCAAATCATTCTTTGCTTAGTGAGGATATCCAACAGTGCACTTCACTGTTACATCTCAGAGCACTTTACTAACAATAACCCTTTTCTTTTAGTTTAGTTTTGTTTTCTTTCTTGTAGGTACTAATTGTTATCAAAGAAACTTGAGGAGATGAAGATTTAGAATTAGTTCTAAAGTAGCATATGGTTTTTACTTATTCTGTTGTAATTTTTCTTTTATTATACTATTGTAAGGACAATGTAATTTATATATTATTCAATAAAGTATTTATTTTCTTAATTATTTTCAATAATTACTTCCTATTGATTTGTCTCCTTTTACCTTCTTGTAAATATTGAATAAGAAAGAAATCAAGATTTCTATTTATTAGTTTGAATTACTTCAACATGTTAAATTACTTTGTATTGTTAAAGATTAATGTAATATGAGATATATATTTAAAGAATTCTTTTAATTTCTTGAAGTTTCTTTTATTGTAAAAGAATAATGTTATATGTTATGCATACCTTCAATAAATAATTTTCTTATTTTATTCTTGTAATTATTCTCTTTTTATTTAATCATGCCCTTAACTATAAACTTAATTTATAAGATTGTAAAATAAAAGTAAACCAAATATGATGATCTCATATAATTATTTACTTATCTTACATTTATAATTGTACAAATTAAATATTATATTATAATTAAGTATTTGGGATTTCCAACCTAATATATTTATAAATTTATATTTTAAGTACTTAATAACATAATATGAATCTCTATTTTATTCAATTTTTAAATTCATAATTTAGACACTTGTGAAATTGCTTCATAATTCAAAATGAGTAACCAAGGTCATGTCGAAACCCATGGCACTTGTTCTATCGTTTCTCAATAGAACAAGAGAGATATCGATCCCTCAATAGTATTTTAGTTTGCACGAAAATTCCCCGGATTTTCTTATGCATGAATGCAATGCACAACCATGTGTCTTTTCTATTTCTAGTCTCTAATCATGGGATGTTACACCCTCCCATTGAGCCATGACGCTTCCCAAAATGGTGCAATCTTCCCATTGCTGATAGTGATGGTAGTAGAGTCTTAGAAAAGACTCATATTCATAGAGTTGCAAGGGTTGCCCATGTCGACCCAAAGCATCTTGGGATCTTTCCACTCGTACCAAGGCCAATGAAGTTAAAGGGCCCAATCAAATTTCGAGGATTCCAAGGCTACCAATCTTAGTAGGCCTACAAACCGCCTCCAAATTTATTTTTGAATTTCCTCCACATATATCTTTTTTGCCCACCCAAAGGAAAGAATGCTCGATCTTATTAATGTTTTAAGGAATACCTAGGGGATGTTGAACGGGGTGAGGTGAAAGATAGCTTGTGAGGTGGGAACCGAGTTACAAGAGTCTCGCATACTTCCACATTGATGTTTTCCCATCCGAAGTGAGAAGTTTTTTTCCAATCTTGTCTTCAAGGGTTGAAAATCCACCCTCTTGAGTTTCCTAACCAACAGTGAGAGTCCAAGGTGCTTCATGGGTAAAGATATTTGGATCATTGATACGCAAGCAAGTAGCCCCTCGAGGTTAATGCCTTGACACCGAATGGGAGCCACCATGCTCTTTTGGAAGTTTGTCATAAGCCTGGTTTTCTCTCCAAACTATGCACATATGTTGGATAGGTTTCTGAATGTCCTATTTGTGTGGAGAAAAAATACCGCACTGTTTACATAGAGTGACATTCCAAGAATGGTTCCCCTTCCTCTTGTTTTGTGAAGAAGCTTGTGGTGAGTGGCTTGCTTGAGGATTTGTTGGAGGCGGTGAATGGAAAGCACAAATAGGAGGGGGACAGGATCGCCTTGTTGCAACCCTCGCCCATGCTTGATAGGTTGGCCGAACACTGATGTCTACGCACTTCTCTTCTTGTAGACAGTTGTTGGGCCTCCAAGTGCAGAGGTTTGTAGAACAGCAGCAAGTTTCCCTTAAGTGGATCACCCAAGGTTTATCGAACTCAGGGAGGAAGTGGTCAAAGGTATTCCCTCTCAAGCAACCCTGCAATCAAGATACAAGAAGTCTCTTGTGTCCCCAACACACCCAATATAGGTGCAATAGTTCAGCGAAGAGATAGTGAAATACAAGTGGTAACGGTGCTAGAAAAGAGCTTGACGGTGAGGTAAAGGCTAAAGCACGCAAACATGCAACAGATCTAGTAGCAAACGGTGTTTCAATGCTTAGAAACAAGGCCTAGGGATCACACTTTCACTAGTGAACACTCTCTCATATAAATATACTCTCTTCATGATACTACTCTTAACTACTCTCCGGTTGGACACTCTAATCATCGGTAGGGTTATAACAACACTCCTCAAAGTCCGCCTTCCCCAATCTCGATAACCCCACACTGTCACCTTGAGCGCTAGATGGATCCAACAAACACCACAATTTCATATAGACATCCAACTCCAAATATAACTCATAACAAATATTCAATCTAGACAAAGTGCCACACACGGTATGCACGCTGTCACTTTCACACACGTGGGGAAAAGCATATATCTATTAAAGCACAAAGAATATTTATGTAGACTCAAGCCTAAGTGCCACCATGGCATGCACGCTGTCACTTTCACACACATGGGGAGGGCAGAGATCTAATGAAGCACTTGAGTAGCAAGGTAGATCTACTTGATTACAAAGCTCATGACCACAAGATCATGCATAAAGAGAGAGATGAACACATAGCTACTGGTAGAGCCCTTAGCCCTGAGGAAGAACTACTCCCTCCTCATCATGGGAATCATCAACGGTGATGGATATGGCGATGGAGATGGATCCGGGGGCACTTCCCCGTCCCGGCAGGGTGCCAGAATAGAGACTTTCTGCCCCCCAAATACCCCCTTCGGTGGCGGCGGAGCTATAGAGGTTTTCGTGGATTTCTTCTTGATGCCCTAGGGTTTTTGAGTTGGAGGCTTCTTATAGGCGCAGAAATCAAGGTCGGTGGGGGTCCAGGGGGCCCACCCCCCTCCAGGCGCCCCTAGGGCTTTCCCGCGCCTAGGGGGTTTGGCCACCCTGTGCCCCCCCTCCGGCTCTGCTTCGTGGTTCCGTGTTGCTGTGGGAAAAATAATAACTTCGGATTTTGTTCCGTCCAATTCTGAGAATATTGATTTTTTGCCTTTCTGGAACCAAAAGCAGAAGAAAACAGGCAACTAGCACTGTGGCAACTTGTTAATAGGTTAGTTCCAGAAAATATATAAAAACACCTCAAGGTGTAGACAAAACATAAGACAAATGATATAAAATAAGCATGGAGCATCAAAAAATATAGATACGTTTCCGACGTATCTAGCATCCCCAAGCTTAACTCCTGCTCGTCCTCGAGTAGGTAAGTGATAAAAAGAATAATTTTTGAGGTGACATGCACCATCAAAACCAAGATCAAACCATTTGCAAGCATTGAAAGCTGGGAACAAAGAACTCTAAACATGTGCATGAAAGATGGAGTTCTAACAATAGGACATAGTAACTATGCATGCAACATGAAAGGTTACAAACAAAGATTATGAATAACATGCATTGAAAAACGTTTGTTTGTTTCACATACAAAAAACATGGCATAGTGGCAATTAGCTTGTCCCTCATAGAGTAGCAATATAGATGCATAGTACACCTTCAAAGTTCACAAGGGTGACTAGAAACAAATAGCACAAGAACAAGTAATATCACAATATGCATCAATCAATAAGCTTTGGAACACTGCACACAGAATGACAACTATACTCTCTTAATGGTGCCTAAAGGTAGAAGGTGGAGACTCAATAATGGTGGAAGAAAGGCCTTTTTTATAAAGGAAGCAGGGATTACAAGTTTCAAAAATAGGTTCCAAAAATTATGGTACTTGTTAGCTTCCAGCCCTCATTGCCCCTATCATAAGCATCTTGAAGTGATTAAGGTTAAAGTGGCAAAGATGGTGTATATGCTTGATGAAGTATAAGTTGGCAATCTCAAGTCCCTTGAATACGAGGGCCACACCTCATGCATACTCAACTTTGGGTCCAGGTAAGTTCTTGTCACTGTATGTATTTGCATATCATTGAGAACCGCCAATGGGGTACCCCTTGCACATGGTACAGGAGCTTTCCCATAACCAAAATGACAAGGCAAGCAGATAATGAGCATCTCAACAATCTTTTTATTTACCATATGCATAGCTTTTTATTGAGGATGCTTCATAGATAGCTCATTATGGTGATGCTGCAAGTTTCCACCATGATTAGGCATGGCTTAGGCTAGCAGCCCAGACGTTTCTCTAACACAGAATACAAACTCCATGGACTTACAAGTTCCCTCTTTATTTCATACCGGTGACATCCATAGACAAAAGAGCATGATATCAACTGAGTACAAAGTACAAGTGCAATGTTGAAAACGTTCCCCGTGACAGCATGGTTCTGCTAATTCCAACTTATAAGTGCAAGCATATACAACAAATTTGTCACAATGGTTCAAGTTTATTAGGGGCAAAGAATATAAAGTGTGCCATAAAGTTCGTGAGGGCTTTAATCACTAAGTTTTCACATAACAAAATAGTTTTTAATTGGAAGATAGCTGAAAACAAGAATATACTTGGAATGGTGTAACACACCATGCATAGGAATTTATAGTGGACAATATGAAATAACTTGGTTTCTTGGGAGTTGCAAGCATGAGTAGAGCTTACTCATACAAGTGTAGGCTAGGCAAAGACTGGGAGCAACCAACTAAGAGAGCAATAATGGCCATAATCATGCAGAGCGACAAAACATTACTAATCAAAGCATAGAGTGGTACTACAAGTCAAGGACTAAATGATCATAGAGGCTATGGTGACTTGTTCATAGTCATAACATGGTGTGAGCATGTGCCAAGTCAACCCAAACAAAGCATCAAAGGAGAATACCACAATACTATGCTTTTGTATGCTAAAACAATGCATGATTCATTCAAGGCACATTAAGCAATCCTAATTGTTTGGAACAAGTCATGCTGCAACAATAATCACTAAGCATAAGGTCAAAACACCTAGCATGACATGCTAAAGTCTAAGTCACAGTCAATGCAAGCTACTCTTGCACTCACAAGCAAGAACTTACTACTCCTTTCCAACACCAATCAACCTATTTAAAACAACTCACAATGATAATAATCAATAAAGATCAGTGATATTGTCTCACAAATCCACAAAGAAGAATTAAAAAGTTCTAAGTTGAAAGCACAAGAAAACTAAGGCTGAACGCAGTGCTGGCAAAAGTGAACACTCACAAAACAATAAGAGTGAAAACTAGAGTGTTCTAGGCAAGGGAAACAGAGTGTGTCTCTCTCCAAAAGAAGTTTGGTGTAACCAAACTTCTTACAAAAGCAAACTAAGCAAACTAAAACCAAAAATAAAACTAAGATGCTCCAAGAACAACACAACAATGCATGAAACAATAAAAACGAAGTGTCTAGAAAGACCTGAGATTTTTATTGATGAAGAAGGGGATGCCTTGGGCATCCCCAAGCTTTGACGCTTGTACCTCTTGAATAATTCTTGGGGTGAAACGGGGTGGCATACCCAAGCTTAAGCTTTTGTCCATTCTTCATCTCATTGCATCATTCTCTCTCTTCACCTGAAATTTTTCCTTCATACAAAACTTCACACAATCTTCATTAGCAACATTAGTGTATTCAAAAGATATTAGACCTCTGGAAAAGCTTTGGAACAGAAAGGCTTTTCACTAAGAACACAAGCTACTATAGTAACTCCTTCAAAAAGCTCAATTAACCTAAAGAGAACTCAAAAAGAAATCAATAAGAAGCAAATGCAAATAATGGCAGAAATTTGTCAAAACAGACCAGCAGGTAGAAACCGATTTTTTTGAACATCTTCTGTTGCTCAAATAAAAAATTGTTGAACTAATGAAAGTTAGCTAACATACTGGGAGATTTATTCGTAAATTTTCAGCTCAATCCGAGTTACAAAGACTCCTCACGAATTTTTATGGTGGAGGGAAGAAATCTGTTTTAGGACAGCAACTCCCCAAATCTTACTTCTCTCTCATTAGAGGTCATTCTTGGCACAAAAAGCATAAGGAGAGGTCATTACAGAGGTAATAACTTCCAAGACTCAAGGAAACTCTTAGGTTATCTCCCAACAAGTACTTTTCTTTAACGCCTTTAAGTTAGGCTTGATAGTTTGAGAAGATGCTCACATAAGAAATATGAATTGAAGTAAAAGGGAGTATCAAGAAGCAAATTAAAAACAAATTTAAGTCTAACCCACTTCCTATGCATAGGAATCTTGTAAAGAAACAAGTCATGAAAGCACAAAGCAACAAGCATAGGAAAGTAAAACAAGTGCAACTTCAAAATTTCCAACATAAAGAGGGGAAACTTAATATTTTTGAGATACATAAAATCAGGTTTCCCTCTCTCATAATAACTTTCAGTAGCATCATGAATAAAATTAACAATATATCTATCACATAAAATATTCTTATCATGAGCCACATGCATAAAATGATTATTACTCTCCATATAAGCATAGTCATTCTTATTAATCATACTGGAAGCAAATTCAACAAAATACTAGGAAGAAATCTGTTTTAGGACAGCAACTCCCCAAATCTTACTTCCCTCTCATTAGAGGTCATTCTTGGCACAAAAAGCATAAGGAGAGGTCATTACAAAGGTAATAACTTTCAATACTCAAGAAAACTCTTGGGTTATCTCCCAACAAGTACTTTTCTTTAACGCCTTTAAGTTAGGCTTGATAGTTTTAGAAGATGCTCACATAAGAAATATGAATTGAAGTAAAAGGGAGTATCAAGAAGCAAATTAAAAACAAATTTAAGTCTAACCCGCTTCCTATGCATAGGAATATTGTAAAGAAACAAGTCATGAAAGCACAAAGCAACAAACATAGGAAAGTAAACCAAGTGCAACTTCAAAATTTCCAACATAAATAGGGGAAACTTAATATTTTTGAGATAGATAAAATCAGGTTTCCCTCTCTCATAATAACTTTCAGTAGAATCATGAATAAAATTAACAATATATCTATCACATAAAATATTCTTATCATGAGCCACATGCATAAAATGATTATTACTCTCCATATAAGCATAGTCATTCTTATTAATCATATTGGGAGCAAATTCAACAAAATAACTATCACTATTATTCTCATCACCATAATCATTATAGGAGGCAGATTGTAATCACAATCACTTTTATCCTCAATAGTAGGTGGACCAAAAGTATCATATTCATCATTCTAATCATCATATATTGGAGGTTTGGTATCATCATAAGAAATAGAATAGCTATCTTCCAAAGCTGGGGAACTAAAAAGATCATTTTCATAAAAACTAGATTCCCCAAGCTTAGACTTTTCCATAGCATTAGCAATAATGGTGTCCAAAGAATTCATACTAATAACATTTCTATTAGCATGCAAATAAAGTTCCATAGGTTTTTGATTTTTTTCAAACCACTCAAGTTCTAACTTAGGAAAAATACTAAAAAGCTCTCTATTTTTTTGTTGTTTTCCATTAAGCCTAACTAGTGAAAACAAGAAACAAAAAAACAAAACTGCAGAATCTAAAGGAAATACCTTCGATCACTCACACCGGAGGATGTGAGTACCTTTTACCTTACCTCCCCGGCAACGACGCCAGAAAAGAGCTTTCTGGCTTACTGTTGTCGTGGGGTAACGTGTGTGAGTGCCTTTTATCTTTCCTTCTCGGCAACGGCGCCAGAAAAGAGCTTGATGTCTACGCACTTCTATTCTTGTAGACAGTTTTTGGGCTTCCAAGTGCAGAGGTTTGTAGAACAGCAGCAAGTTTCCCTTAAGTGGATCACCCAAGGTTTATCGAACTCATGGAGGAAGTGGTCAAAGGTATTCCCTCTCAAGCAAACCTACAATCAAGCTACAAGAAGTCTCTTGTGTCCCCAACACACCCAATATAGGTGCACTAGTTTGGCGAATAGATAGTGAAATACAAGTGGTAACGGTGCCAGAAAAGAGCTTGACGGTGAGGTAAAGACTAAAGCACGCAAACATGCAACATATCTAGTAGAAAACGGTGTTTCAATGCTTAGAAACAAGGCCTAGGGATCATACTTTCACTAGTGAACACTATCTCATATAAATATCCTCTCTTCATGATACTACTCTTAACTACTCTCCGGTTGGACACTCTAATCATCGGTAGGGTTATAACAACACTCCTCAAAGTCCGCCTTCCCCAATCTAGATAACCCCACACTGTCACCTTGAGCGCTAGATGATTCCAACAAACACCACAATTTCATAGAGACATCCAACTCCAAATATAACTCATAAAAAATATTCAATCTAGCCAAAATGCCACACACGGTATGCACGCTGTCACTTTCACACACGTGGGGAAAAGCATAGATCTATTAAAGCACAAAGAGTATTTATGTAGACTCAAGCCTAAGTGCCACCATGGCATGCACGCTGTCACTTTCACACACATGGGGAGATCAGAGATCTAATGAAGCACTTGAGTAGCAAGGTAGATCTACTTGATTACAAAGCTCATGACCACAAGATCATGCATAAAGAGAGAGATGAACACATAGCTACCGGTAGAGCCCTTAGCCCCGACGAAGAACTACTCCCCCCTCATCATGAGAATCAGCAACGGTGATGGAGATGGCGATGGAGATCGATGGAGATGGATTCGGG
Source organism: Avena longiglumis (assembly GCA_030063025.1). Lineage (NCBI taxonomy): Eukaryota > Viridiplantae > Streptophyta > Magnoliopsida > Poales > Poaceae > Avena > Avena longiglumis. The sequence goes on along the minus strand of CP125973.1, from coordinate 56,217,134 downwards.
GGCACTTCCCTATCCTGGCAGGGTGCCAGAACAGAGACTTTCTGTCCCCTGAATATATCCTTCGGTGGCGGCGGCGCTACAGAGGTTTTCGTGGATTTCTTCTTGATGCCCTAGGTTTTTTGAGTTGGAGGCTTCTTATAGGCGCAGGAATCAAGGTCGGTGGGGGTCCAGGGGGCCCACACCCCCTCCAGGCGCCCCCAGGGCTTGCCCGCGCCTAGGGGGGTTTGGCCACCCTGTGTCCCCCCTCCGGCTCTGCTTCATGGTTTCGTGTTGCTCCGGAAAAAATAATAACTTCGGCTTTTGTCCGGTCCAATTCCGAGAATATTGATTTTCTGCCTTTCTGGAACCAAAAACAGAAGAAAACAGGCAGCTGGTACTGTGGCAACTTGTTAATCGGTTAGTTTCAGAAAAGATATAAAAACACCTCAAGGTGTAGACAAAACATAAGACAAATGATATAAAACAAGCATGGAGCATCAAAAATTATAGATACGTTTCCGACGTATCAAACACCCCTTTGAGGAGGACTTGCAAAGAGGAGGAAATAAGCAATGCGGCTATCAAATCATAATCTTTGCAGGAACCCATGTCCCTTGAGAAGCTCTAGGATAAAATCCCATCTCACAGAATTGAAGGGTTTGCAAATGCCAAGTTTGAAGAGGAGAGTTGGAATTTTGCTTCTGTGAAGCCTTCTTGCAAGGTTGCCCATGTTCATAAAATTATTGTCGATACTTCTCTTATTTATGAACGCACTTGAGGCTTTGGAGACAATGTCATTCATGAGTGGCACGAGGCAAGGAAAATCTTTTTGGCTATGATCTTGGCAATGGTGCCGTTATGTATTGATAGTGGGAGTTATCAGTGCGCCATTGATTGTAGTCGATATGTTGATAGTAGCCAATCACATCACATTGACTGGTGTGATCCACCACTACAAAATTATTCTACTTAGATTGTTTACACTTTACAACAATCCCTCTATTTTTTATAGATCCAGAGCTCAAATTCAAATGTTTTATTCCATATTTTTCTAAGTATGGAGATAGTTCTTGTAAAAGAATAAAAGCCGGCGGTATTTAATGTCTCATAATCATGTTCCTAACCCTTGTAAATCTCCACACATGTTAACATTTCATTTTTCCTCTCTCGTAATTAAAGACCGATAGTGTGTGGCCTCCTATCATCATTCTGGATGCATATAGTTTTTTTACTCGCAATCGATTGGTGGTGGAGGCTTGGAGGGCGTCGTTTATTTCCAAAAATTAGGGAGTAGACAAAGAAGAAAAATAGGAAAATAGAATAAACATTTAAGAATTTACTTTGAGTTATTTCTGGATGGAACCCACGAAGGGGAGGACCCACAAGTAGGTGACTCAAAGTAATCTAACTTCGGGTGGCTAAAGGAAACAAATTCATTCCCGGATTATACTTTATGGGTCCTTTGAAAAAAAAATTCCCAAAAAGCTAGACGCCTGGACCACACTTGCTCCAATGGCTTGGACTTTCCTCTCCTCACTCCCACTCTCCGTATAATAGAGGGAACAACATACCTAATTTGTTTACTGTTGATTTTAATCAATTTTTTTTATGCTAACACAGAAAACAAATATGCCGCATCATATGTGTAGAATACACTAAAATTTGTGTCGGGTGTTACTGTACTGAGGCACATAGACCCTGTTGCCACGCAATATAGACCGCACGGTGGATCCAATATGTTGCGTGAAAAAGGAGCAATGCATTTAGTTTCTCTGACGCAGTTATTTTGGTGCCTCTTTTTACCACATAAGTATGAGCGCGGTGATAAGGGTGTGCCTCGATATTTATAACCGCTAGGGCCCGCTTGCTCTATTGTAATGATGTCATATTTAGTTCTTCTAAAAAATTAACATTTAACCCCTAAAATAGTTCGAACGTTACATGTATATTTTGAAAAACACACAGTGGACTGGGTTGTGAGGAATTGTGGTTGAGAGGGCTATATTTAGGGTTCAGGAGGCTGGAATATGGCGGGAAACAATGAGAGGGAAAGAAACAATGAGAAATCAAAAGGCAGGAAGCTGAAATACACTCGGCAAATACATCTTTGCCGTGTGTTTTTTGTCAATATACTCGGCAAATGTAGGAGAAAAGATCGGGAAAATGGGAAGAAAAATGATGGCTTAATTGCCGAGTGTGTTGCCAAGAACACTCGGCAAAAACTTTTGTCGGTAAAACCTACCTTTGTGTGGCTTGCCGAGCGATAATATTTGCCGAGCGTGTTATGGTTATTTACCAAGTTGGTTTTGTTTGCCGAGTGTTAATTCTATTTAACGTTGCTTAGTATGATTTATTTTCCAAGTGTATTTTACTGATTTTGCAGAGTACCTCGTGTTTGCGGAATGTTCTTTCTTCTGACACTAGGCAAAACATCTCTTTGTCGAGTTCCAAACTTAATACACTCAGCAAACAGTTGGATATCCATGAAAAACGATTTTCCGATCCGTGGCCTCTTTGACCAAAACAGCTATTAGTAGCACGTTTTGAATTTTACACTTCTCCTTCCTTGCATTTGCTCTCTTCCATGTGGATTCTTTAATCATGTGCAACTTTAGCACCCTGTGTTTGCAAGCAAAGGCACCAAAACCTAGGTAGTAGTTAGTATACTTAATGCATTCGATCTCCAACGGCCGTCTTGATGGAGTGTTTCTTTCAGTACAGTGTGCTGCTATTTTGGCTTGCCTGGCTATGAAAGATTGCCTAAATTAGCTAATTTGCCCACATGCTTAAGCGTGTTGTTGGATGGTGATCTGACATGACAGTTATGTTTGAGCAGCTGGAACAGTATGCCGATGTTGAGGCACGCATCATTAGGACTGTTATTTTTTTGGAGGCCATGAGATAAGCATGCTGACGTATATATTATATAAGGTAAAAAGGGAGTTCAATATACTTTTATTAGGTTAAAATCTTCATTATGAAGACTTACGTTAACATGTTTTTTCTAAGTAGCAAGTTTGTATGCTATATTACAAAAAAATATGTTACATATCTAAATTAAAGATATGCTATAATAGGTGATGCGTAATCTTAATCTCTAAAGATATGCTATAGTGGGGACCTTTTGCTTTCGAATTCCATGGAGCTCCTTACTTACAAAAATAAAATAAAAGTATGTTTACAACATTGCGAGAAAACTCCAAAGCAGATCTAGCATGTACATGTTACAATGCACAATTCTGCTAATTTTGTAATAAATGTTTTCAAACCTAGCCAACACAAAAAAGAAAAAAATCCCCTCAAAAAATTATATGGTGATTATAGATTATCATATTTTATTTCTATCATGCACTTCACAACTAAAATCATTTTCTTTATAATTTTTCACAATCCATACTTTATTCTCTCATTTGCACATAAGATCTTTTTTTATTTTAAAGTGTGTTTTTGCATTTTATTACGGGAAGTGCTTACTATAGCTTCGGAGCCAAAAGTAACAACTGTCTCTTTGTATATACATACAAGATTTTGAATAGTTTGTTCAAGGGGGCACACCGAACATCGTCCGAAAGGGTTAATTTAATTTCTCTCGGGTACTTTTGGGAACCCGTTGTCTTCAAGGAAAAGACAAAGAAAGCTATGTCTTTCATTATCAGCATAGTACTTCTCGAAACATACTTTCATCTCTCTTTATAAATAAAACCAAACGTCCAAAGTGATACACATTGATGATATATTCCTCTTAAAAGCAGATTGAAGATAAACAACAAAAACAAGCATCGAGCTTGCACCGAAGACACCATATCGAGACTAAGGAGATCTGAGCTTCATGACAATGCCCCAAGGAGGTGACGACGCAACCAAGCGCCACCATCACCAAGACCACAAGGTCTAGGGTTTCCACCCGGAGACCTAATGCGGAGAGAGTATCCACAAAAAGGCCCTCAAGAGGGCACGTCAACAGCACGCGCCGGTGTCATTGGCACCCGAGCACTAGGATTTCGCTGAAAAATCCTCGCCACACTTCGTTCCTGAGACCACCAACTCTCCTCGAGCCGAGCTTCCAACACACGGTCTGTGCGTTGACCACGCCGAGGCACCACACAAGCCCCCGATGCCCACTCCTCGCCGTCCTCATGGTCCAAAGAGAAAGACCATCGCCACTGCCACATCTCTTGCCATCAAGATTCTCGTGCAATCCACCTTCCGGGGTCGTTGCCCAGCATTCGCGAACTCGCGCCCAGGTTACGAGGCCCATCATGTGAACTGCAAGGCGAAGGAGGTAGGTAGGTTTGAATCGGAGGGTGGCAACATAACTACCACCCGGAGGAGACCGTCCTCCACCGACGTTGGTGATTGGTGACCGGGCGCGGTATCACAGACACACCGGGACTAGAAAGGCCCTATCAGACCCATAAAGTTCCCTCCGCCACGCTGCAGAACGTAGTTCGCCGCTGGTACCCCTTGCTCGAGACACACCACCGCAACCATCACTAGGGGAGACATCATGGTGAACAGACCGGCTCACCTAGACCTAGATGGGGCCCACATGTCTTAGATCAGGGCCAGTGGAGCACTGCCTGGCTGCCACCTCTGCGCCGCCCCGGCACCGCCACATCGCCACCAGGCCAACCCGAGCCGAGCCACCTGAGATGCACTAGGCTAGAGAGACCCTGACCACCCTCTTGGCACGCAGGTAGAAATGGTGCTCCACCGCTTGCGCCACTCGGGCTTTACCATGTGGACCTTGCCGGCGGCGGCGAGGGGGAAGGAGGGAGGTGATGGAACCTCGGGGTTGAGAGAGGAGAGGTGCTCCATCACCCTCGGGGAGGGGGATATGGGGGGAGGAGGAGCACGGAGAAGTTTCTGATCAACATCCACTTGACATTTCCTAACAGAGATCTTTGCACGATACACTAGTTAATGTTTATTCTCATACTAAATAGCAAGAATCATTTGGTAGTGAAGTCAAGGTAAGAGACAAAAATATAGTTTTTTTACCAAGATCCCAAATGACATCTCAAGAATGTTTTTGCTTCCCACTAGCAAGAAGCTAAAAAATAAAGATGCATGCACCAACAGCTGACATAACCAACGTTGTTTATGTCCACCGCACCGCACTTCTGCTTCTACGGATGAATCGGTCGAATTATTTTCCTTCTTTAATTTCAGAATCATGACTCAGTTTTTTTTTACTCAAGTTATGTATGTGGCAATCATTGGATTGTGAGGTTGATGCATGAGTGCCCACAACGTCATGGCCATGGCTTCTTAATTATTTAATTAGTTGGCAAGGTGACCATGGCCCGAAGCATGCCTCCAGCTAACCCACAAGTAATTTCTGAAGCTATATAATATGCATATGAATATTATTGTACTTTTCACCATGCATGTTACCTTTTCCTAACATGCTCCCGTCTTCTCCAGTAAAGTAACTAGAGCAGGCACTACATAGCAACAAAAGAATATACCCTGTAAAGCTCCACTCGAGTTTATCCATAGCAGCTTAATAGTTATCCAATCATATAGTATAACAGTATGAACATGATAAATAAACTAGAGTTAAGAAGGATCGAGCTACAAAGTCAACAAGGCAACACAAAGAATAATTTGGAACTAACGAACACAATTATAAAACCCAAAAGTAATTAACAAGGATCTCTTCTTATAGTACATTATTCACTCCACAATCATCACTTGATAATGCATGGTATCCTATCATTTGGCCTATTAACAAAACAGGATGAGGAATCTTATGATCAAATTAGTCAACAGAGGGAATGATCGCGGATTTGTGCATACGATTTATACGAATTTCGGACGGATGTAGGCTATCTTTTCTCATCTTGTGACCTGGAAGATGCAGCATCTCTGGCCTGTACGTTACAGGAACACTCGTGCGGTCTTGCATTCTTTTGTTTGTATTTGTAAGGTGGGACGCAATTATCACCAAATCATTCTTTGGCAGCGGGTCACTACATTTGCCATATTCCGTTCCTACTATTCTGACTTGCTCCACATATCTAATTTTCAGTACTTGTATAAATTTAATAGCCTGTTAAATGTTGCTACACTAGCATAGGGATGTATCACCTGCTTCTAATTTGTTAAACACTTGTTTTCTTCGATGAGCTAACATTGTGTGTGGCTGTTGCTCGGTGTGGAGCTAGCCAGGGGTTATGACTTATGATACATATTCAACGGAGCCCTGAAAGTCGAGGAAGCATGGAAGGTGATAGCCCATCCACAACGGCATAGAGATAACCTTGGTTTGTCTGCTCCTATAAGTAATGAAAACACATGGATGTATAATAGATGTTGTTTAAAAAACGCAGGATTTTGTTTGCTCTCATTGTTGTTTAAAATAAGATGTTGTTTAAAAAAATAATAGATGTTGTTTAAAATAAGATGTTGTTTTAAAAAATAGATGTTTGGCTGCTCCATAGAAAAACGCAGGATTTTGTCTCAAGCATTAGGTGCATGTCATACTTATCATTGAAAAAGAAAAAAACTTCATGATGATCGGCCTAGTGAAAATTTTCCAACGGATATGCATGCAAAATAGCCCCTCTGAAAAATTGTAGGGTTCTAATTCTACATACCAGAAAACCTCTATAGCACAAATCCAAATGAATGAAATAAAATATTTTGGCAATAATAAAAAAATTATAGTCCCAAAATGTTACTGTAGAATAATACATACATAACCACATACAAAAAAAGTTCTCCAATTGTCTAGAAGCCTAACATCACATCCCACGGGACAGCACTCATAGTATAAATTACTTATTAAAAATCATTAGCAACAATATTGTATAAATACGATGGTAAAAAAATAGTGCGCTAACGCTATGACGTTATAGCGCGACATAACATGCTATTTCGAAAATAGTGGCACGGTGAGCAAAATTAATAAAATTTAGCGTGAGATCTACAGAGATGACATAGAGCGTTATTATCGTTGAAATAGTGCGCTATTTTTTCCATGACAAAAACATGTAGATGACTCATCATTACATTCACTTTCCAGGTGTTATGAAAATATTCACTTTCTTATGGATGTGAAAAAACAAAACAAGCTATGTTTTCATACTAAAAAAAAGGTTTTTTCGGCTCTCATTGTTGTTTTTTCATGTAGATTAAAAATATATATTTTTTGTTTACCTAAACTTGAAAGAATGTGATCCACTCTAATCCTAACGGCAGATTGTTTTTTAGATTTACTTTCCAAACCCATCCTTAGATTTTTTGTTTTGAGAAAATAAAACATGTGACCCCGAGTGCAAAAAATTTGAGAACTCAAGACAAAAGAGGCATACATCACACAATAGTTTCAACCATTCGAATTTTCGAAATTGTGTTTAGTATGTTTTTCCTAAAACTTTGCGGTCTCATACTTCTCTAGTAGAAAAAATGGATCGTCATTTACAATTTGTGTTCCTAATTTGATGGCAGTCATGCATCATATTTAATTTAGCTTGTGGCATCTGCTGTCCTACAAGGGCAGGCAGACATTTCAATCACACATGATTTATGACTTGCATCAGTCAAAGCATGGCACACTTAATTTTCTCCAAAGGCTCCTCACCCCACCCAATCGGACCCTCTCTCTCTCTCTAAATTATTCTGGGCCCCTGAAGTGTAGACACATACATGCTCTGTTTGTGCATATATGTACGGTCAATTTCTTCTCTCTCTCTCCCCTCCCATTTTAATCCCACCAATTATTCATGCTCCCTAGCCAGCCACCCATATTGCCCTCTCCTGCCTATATAGCTCACCCAAAAAAATCTGAGGCATATAACCTCTAGAGAGAGAATTTGTGTGCATGTGTTAGAGAGAGAAAGAAGAGCACAAAAAAAAAACTTGCATAAATAAAAGGGGCAATAACTGGAGAGAAAAGGAGAGAGAGACAGAAGTGAAGAGGGGAGAGAAGAAGTGGTCACTGCAGACAGAAGAGAAGATCAAAAGAGATCGGGCGATGCAGCACGAGATTGGAGGGCAACAAGAAGAGCAGCAGCAGCAGCAGCCGGCAGCAGGAAGGGCAGAGCAACACCAACGGCTTCCACTACTCCTCTCCCTGATCTGATCTCCCTCGGCTTCGTCTTCTTCGGGAGCTAGCTAGCTAGCTCCGCCGCCCAATCGAGAGAGGAGGCGGCCGGAGGGGTCGACGGCGGCGGTTGCCATGGACGACACGCTCAAGTCGCTGTCCATGGACTACCTCAACCTGCTCATCAACGGCCAGGCCTTCAGCGACGTGACCTTCAGCGTGGAGGGCCGCCTCGTGCACGCGCACCGCTGCATCCTTGCCGCGCGCAGCCTCTTCTTCCGCAAGTTCTTCTGCGGCGCCGCGGCCGACCAGGCCGCTGCCGCCGCTAGCGCCGCGCCCGGCGCGCTCCTCATGGACCACCTCAGCCCGCGCTCCCCCTCGGGCGCATCGGCCTCGTCCCCGCGCGGCGGCGGCACCGGCTCGGCTGTAGCGCCGGCGCCGGGCGCGGTGATACCCGTGAACTCGGTGAGCTACGAGGTGTTCCTGCTGCTGCTCCAGTTCCTGTACAGCGGGCAGGTGTCGCTGGTGCCGCAGAAGGGGGAGCCCCGGCCCGGGTGCGGCGAGCGCGGGTGCTGGCACACCCACTGCGCCGCCGCCGTCGACCTCGCCCTCGACACCCTCGGCGCAGCCCGCTCCTTCGGCGTCGAGGAGCTCGCCGTCCTCACCCAGGTAATCCTCAAATTATTCCCAATTGCGATTCGTCGCCACCTCTTCTCTCTTTTTCTCAAGTTTATTTATATTCCTAAAAGAAATTCATCAAGATATGAAAATTGACTTTTTGCGAATCGATTGCTTGGATCAAGAACGGTTGGTTATGTTGGGATCGGCGAGCATTCTGAATTCTGCAGCAACATTCATGATTTGATCTCTGCCTGTACCATGCACATCTCCCATTTTAAATGAAGTTACTCAAGTGCAGTAGTAGTAGTAGCTGTGGAGCTGTACAGGTAGCTTGTCTCGTCGTTCGTCGTCGCCGTCGACCCGTCGTGTCGTCGTCTGCCGGCTGTGCACGCGTGCGTGCGTGCGTATATATGTACCTACGTTAGGAACGAACGTACGTGTGCGCTTTCTTCTTCCTCCTGCGCGCGGTCCTGCTTCTTCTTTCTTTCTCTCTTTCTGTCTGTCACCCATCTTTCTTTCTTTCTTTCTTTCATGCATCATCCATCCACACCACCATTCATGCTTTCTTGATCTGCTTGTTAGCTAGGGTTCGTTAATGGGAAATTTCTCCTTTCCTTTTTGCCACTGTTCCTCCTCTTGCCGGCCGTCTCCTACTGTTGCGGCACGGACAGCCTAGTCTGTTTGTGTGTGTGTAGTGCAAGTAGCGATTCTGCATTCCAGGAAAGATACAAGCTTTCTTCATTGCTTTACTTGATTTTGCGATTTTGTTCTAGGGTTTCTACTTTTCCCTCGACTTTTTTTGGCTCCCAATCTCTTTAATCCCTGTCCCCAATCAGCGCCATGATGCTAACACTGTTGCACCCTTCTGTTCCTCCCCTCCTCCCCCCTTATATTTTATGCACAGGAACAATCCACTATGTGTCCATATATAGCTAGATAGATCTCTTTTCCTTTACATCGCTCACTCCATACCTGTGAGCTGTGAGCTTTTGCAAGTGGAGGTGAGCGAGAGCAGCCAAGCATTGAGCGCTCGATCGCAGCCTAGCTAGATTTGTGTTTTGGTGATGGTTGTGCGTTTAATTTGCAGAAGCAGCTGGTGGGCATGGTGGAGAAGGCGTCGATCGAGGACGTGATGAAGGTGCTCCTGGCCTCGCGCAAGCAAGACCTGCAGCAGCTCTGGTCCACCTGCTCCCACCTTGTCGCCAAGTCCGGTCTCCCGCCGGAGGTGCTCGCCAAGCATCTCCCCCTCGACGTCGTCGCCAAGATCGACGACCTCCGCCTCAAGTCCTCCATGTCCCGCCGCTCCCCCTTCCTCGCGCACCACCAGCAGCACCAGCACCAGCACCAGCACCACCAGGGCTCCGTCGTCGACGCCTCGGCCGCCGAGCTCGACGACCACCACAAGATCCGCCGCATGCGTCGCGCGCTCGACTCCTCCGACGTGGAGCTCGTCAAGCTCATGGTCATGGGCGAAGGGCTCAACCTCGACGAGGCCCTCGCGCTGCACTACGCGGTCGAGAACTGCAGCCGGGAGGTGGTCAAGGCCCTCCTCGAGCTCGGCGCTGCCGACGTCAACCACCCGGCGGGGCCCGCAGGCAAGACGCCGCTGCACGTCGCTGCCGAGATGGTGTGCCCGGACATGGTGGCCGTGCTGCTCGACCACCACGCCGACCCCAACGTGCGCACCGTCGACGGTGTCACGCCGCTCGACATCCTCCGCACGCTCACCTCCGACTTCCTCTTCAAGGGTGCCGTGCCGGGGCTTACCCACATCGAGCCAAACAAGCTCCGCCTCTGCCTTGAGCTCGTGCAGTCGGCCGCCATGGTCATGTCCAGGGAGGACGCGGCCGGCAATGCCGCGGTGCCCATGTACAGCGAGCACCATCCCGGCAGCGGCGGTGGGGGCGTGTACAGCGGCGCCGGTGGAGCGAGCACAGCCATGAACCTGAGCCTGGACAACAGGATGGTGTACCTGAACCTAGGGATGGACGTGATGAACCACGGCGACGGTGACGACGGCGGGAGCAGATCAGCGCAAGGAGGGCCGTCCTCCTTGTTCTCCCCACATGGCTTTCCATGAGACACACATGGCTGCTCTACTATCTCCTTGTAAGCTTAGAACTAATTAATCACATGTTATTTAAATCCACATTATTACAGGAGATTGATCGATGGGAATGCATGATGATCAGATGATCCTTTTGGGATGTTGGCTAGTGTCTTTTGCTGAGAGATAGTATCATGCATGCATGGATTGTGAATTGCAAGAGTTTCTTGGTGAGTTGGTCTGTTAGCTAGAGTCTAGATTCATCTTTGTCTTTGTTAATTTGTGAGATGTTCTTTTGAGAATTTTAAGAGGTGATGACTTGGAGGTACAAACAAAATGTTCTATTGTGTGCATGTGTGTGTCTTGGTGGGTCATGTTCAATGATGCATTGAAACATGGACAAGAAAGCTCCATTAGTACTTGATTTCCTATCATGTCCTACTTTTTGCATCAATCCTTTTGATATCACAGAAGGCTGAGTTGTAAATTTGATTATATGGTCTTCCTTTCCTCAATCCTTTTGAAATCACAGAAGGTTGAGTAATATGTTAGTGTGTGCTTGTTTATTTGTTGCTGCAATCATTTGCTTTGTATGGCTTGCTTAAATTTGTTCTGCCAAAATGTTATATTTTCTGCCAATACACCAATAAACACACTCCTTAATTTAGTGGAGCAAAGTACATGTTACTAATTAATTAAGAAACAATTGTCAATAGTTTGTTATTGCAACTGATGGTAGTGTTGTCTTTTGGAGTTATTTGAGGCTGAGATTTTTTTGAGATTATTTCGGCAGAATGGGAGGGAGTGGTAGGGGTACACAAGCATGTGGGGGACGATATGAAGAGGGAGACAACGAGAATCTAACTTGAGCTTATGAATGATGGAAGCGATCGATGCTAGTCAATGCTTTAACCCCACAACCCCTCCCCGTTTGTTCTTATTGCAATTTTGGTCTTCTACCATGTTACTAGGACCTATGCAAATGGGCAGAGAGAGAAAAAGAGTGGGGAGAGCAAAAGGCAAAACTCTTCCATTTTTACAGTCCCTTTTCCTCCTTTTTCTTTTGTTGGTCTTCCTGTTAGTTTTCCTGTCTTTGGAGTTATTGTGGGTGCCCTCTACACATTACACATTTACCTTGTCTTGGCTTGGGTGTACCATGGTATATGGAGTAATGGAGAGAAGAGAGAGGTAAGGCTAGCAAGCTAGCTAGCATTGGGACAATGGCAGTATATCTTGACTCTTAAGTCTTAACAATGAGCTGGCCATATAATAGCAAGTGAGGGGGAGAGAGAGAGAAAGGGTTGTCCCCCCTTCTCTCACACACCCTCTATCTCTCTCTCATGGATCTATAGTGCATGACTATTGCATGGTATTGATTGTCTCTCTTTCTCTCTCTAGTGCATGCAACGCTTTCCATGCAACAATGGCCTATCTATCTGTCTTTATGGCCTAATAGTGCTTGGGCTTGCCTCACGCACTGCCAGACACATGCACATTACCCATCCCACGCACAAAATAGTATAGTGGGGTTTGCACACACAGCTAGCCGTGGGACAAATGTATCCCTTGTCTTGCATGGGTGCAACACTGAGTAGTGTGACCACACACCAGTCACAAAAACACACCTATCTATATATATGTATGTGCTGCTACAGACAGTATATACTTGCATGCATGTAGATGTGCATCTCTGCATTTGATTTGACATGGCTGCATCAACATGGATTTCCCTACCCCCTGATATCTCCATTCACGTATGATGACCTGCTAGATGCTGGTCTATTCTTTTCCTGGTCTTAATTTGCTCCCATCCACTTTCCAGTTTTTGCTTTCAGTTGGCATCATATATAGCCTGCACCACCTGGGCTTCTTGTATGTTTGGGGACTCAGCAGCATTCCCTATTTGTCTGTCTAGATGGCCACTGTTCTCCGGTCCATAGAATTGTTTCTGTAGTACTGACCCAGCAAAGTTAGTTTTGAATGTGTTTGGCTCTTCTCTCATTGGAAAGTATATTTTCCTTCTGTTCATTCCTTGTACTCCCTCAGATCCAAATTAATTGACTTAAGTTTATCTAGATTCGGATGTATCTAATACTAAATATGTCTAGATACATTTAAATCTGACAAATCTAAGTCAATTAATTTGGATCGGAAGTACTTTGTTTTGAGTTTTCTTTCTTTACTGTCGGTTGAGGGTTTCCCCTTGGTTCTTTTATTGGTGACAGATGGCAGAGCTCCTCTTCTTTCTTCTAATATATACCATTGAAAAATTGTAGGAGTACCAAGATTGAGTAGGTGTATGATCAACGCGGTGTGTATAATATATGTTTGCATTCTAAGAGTATAGTAATCCCTCTGATCAAAAATAATTTACTTTAATTTGTCTAGATTCGTATATATTTAGACATGTTTTATTGTGTAGGTAAATACGAATCTAAATATATCAAAGTCAGTTATTTATGGACTAAGGGAGTATTATGTTTGTAATACAACAGCAAGCCGAGAAATGATAGAGACAATGCAGTGTCGTATATATCCTTCTTAGCTAACTATATACTATATTATGCTTGCTGTAGGTCTTCCCTGCGGTCTCAAGCTCCTAGCTAGCTAGTAACATTATACTAGTAGCATTGTACCTTAAGATTTGTGGGCATTGGCGTTCCACCGGGAATGTTTTTGAATGTATGGACATCTCGAGAAGGCACTAGACATATGCGGTACTCCTGATGAGTACGATTTGTTTTTTAGAGAGAAATACATGTATGATTTGATTTGACATGCATGCATGTGGTTCTAAACTTATACTATATAACTAGATGTTGTCCCCTAAAGATACAAATGCATGTGACCAGCACCTCAATAATGGCGAGATTCATGTCACTAGTGTTTCTGTCTCATTTACCACTTGGTTTGATCTAAGATATGAATATCTTTAATAGTTATACATGGTCAATACACTTATTCTACTAAACAAATACAAATATGGAGTTTTAATGCCTCAATGTATATGATTCGATCACTCATTTGACATCAAATTATTTTTTCCCAAAACCTAAGTGTACAAAAGCTAGAGGATTATCAAAAGAATATTTCTATTGGAACCACTTATAAAGTTTTATTGGCCCTATTTTTCCTTTGAATGTGTTATCTTATGCGTAGATGCACAAAGCCTCGAGGCTGTATGGTCAAATTCCAATTAGGTGAAAAAATATTGTTACTAAATTAGCAAAGATACATTTCTCAAGTATTATACGTTAACCTCACACATTTGGATTGTTTAATTGATAGTCGTGTGGAGACAAACAACACAAAGGCCACTACAGTGGAAACGATAAGAAATTAATCATGGAAGGAGAATAATGGGCAATTAACCAATTAATATGGTTGATCGTGATAGTTAATGCCAACCTAACACCGTATTTCTAAGATAGATTGGATTCCACAATTTTGTGTGTTCTATGTTCATATGGATAATAGAAATCCAAGAGCAACTCTGACAAATTTCTTAACCTTATGTTCCTTGTAATGGTTATCAAGTAGATCACACATGTTGTCATGATCCCCCATAGTGTCTTGTGATCCCATAACCGACCAGGGTCATGCACAATTGCAAAACGTGCTCGCAACACCCCAAAATATCTATTAGTGTCCTTCCTTATTGCTTTTTGAACCTTGCCAGAGTGGACTCTATTGTTAACGCGAGGTTTGATATTTCAAAAAAAAGGTGGAACCATGCGGGCTAGAAGCTATCCGCTAGCCCCATGTTGTTTTCATGACTATTGACACTAAAGTTGCAAGGTGGAGCATCCCCAGAAGCTTGGCTTGTAAATGTAGGAGATTTTTGAAAGTTGCTGGTTTCATTGTGTGAGACCGGCATCCCAAAATTACAATGGAAAATCCATATATTCTCGGACGCCATAGCTTCAAGTATGGGTTTTTGGGTCATGGCCTTGCCCAATGAATTGCCCATGCCATGTCACATGATAGTTCTACCATCTCTAGTGCATAAAATCACACCTTGAAAGCATCCCGAGGGCAAAACGAGGTGAAGCATAGACGCGATAACTAAAAGTGGGCGGGAGCATAGCTTTTTTATCGGAATCAATGAGTGTGCATATGCCTTTGCATGCATTAGACACTAAAATAAATAAAATTAATTAAGGCGGAAGGTGGTGTGGCAGCATCATCAGCGAGGAGGGCAGCAACTTCTTCCTACCAACGGCTCGGTGCTGGTAGGACACACCAGTCAGCCAGATGCACACGACTAGTCAATGGAACGTGCCTGACTAGTCTCCCATCATGAACCCACTATACACATCAAGTAGGTCCATTATATGTAGTAATGTGTGCCTTTGTTCAACTATCATACCATTTACATGCACCACTCTTGATTGCCACCTATCCTAGTGTAGTTTCGTGTGCAAGTACAAAATCTACCACGAGTGCATGTCTATGCACTTGCTTTGCTAGGAGCCGTGAGAAGTGGATCTACCGGGAAAAATTACATGATACTTTAAGGTTGAGTAATCCTGGCTAAACTGCCTCGATATGACTTAAACTCTTATAGTATCTGCAGCCCCAACACTGTGTAAGAACATACATATATTATGTCATGCATTTTTCATATATATTGCTAATTCTATTTCACATACACATTATAGATATAAAAAAGGTCAATAATAAATCCGTCAACTTCTACACATATCAAAGGAAATATAAAGGAGAACATTAGTTATAATATGTTGAACTACATAGAAGGGAAGTTTGGATGAGATTCTTATAACCTTCTCATAAAATTCCCCTTCCTATGGTGTTTCTAAAACTAGAAGAAAGCCTTGTCGAGTACTTCCTTGATATCCGTGTTCCAATCCATGCAAAATACCTATATTTTCAAATTTCAGTAAATAAAAAAAGAACACCTCTTTCCAAGCCCTACAAATAACCTATATTTTCAAATTTATCCAAGCGATGTAGAACACCTTGTTCCAGGCCCTGCAAATTACCAGAAGAAGCAATTGTTGATGCATACACGGTAGAAAAGGGGAAGTTAAAATCACTTACCAGGGGAAGTTAAAATCGCTCCTTGTGTAATCTCTATGCCTTCACAATGTACCCTATGAGTTTGTATTTCTCATAAAGGATATGGTGACAATTGGATATACAAGGATCCATAAATCGCCACCTTTGTGCGCTTCACCTCTTTGGCTAGTAATTACAAACATAAGGAAATATGCCCTAGAGTCAATAATAAATGTTATTATTTATTTTCATATTCATTATTATTAAGGTTTTTTCTTTATACTATGGATGCTATGGTTCTTGAATATGAGATTCGAATGAATCATAAGCACATGTAGAGAAATAAAGGCCAAATTTCTCCTAGTCCCACCTCTAGGACTAGATTATGTGTCTCGTATGATGAATACATTTTCCTGATAATGGCATAGTTATGATAACAAAGATGCATATGGAATGAGAGCACACTGTTAGAAGAACAAGAGTGCTAAACCGATCCAATTCTATAATATGCTATGAGATCATTTTGTCACACATTGTTAACATTATCACCATGACATTATCATATGCACAAGCCCTTAAACCATGAGAATATCGAGTGTCCTCATACAAGATGTAATTTGATTGTCACCAAACGTTACATCTAACAAGGAGATCATAACGGTGATCTTAAGGTTCATCGGAAAGCGTGTCTATGAACTTGGATATTAGAAGAGTAGGATTGTGTTCCTCTTAATGATGAAGAGGTACGCTCTAGGCTCTCTCCGTACTATGATGTCACCCAATATTCTGGTTAGACACATCGTGATCATGATTATGAGGACATATGACTATGTAACGAGGAAAGAAATTGAAACTTCAATGATGATAGCAAGTATAGTGAGCAAAGTGTTGAAGCATGAGGATGCCAAAGTCTGGCCTCGGGTTGTCATTAGTATCGCAAAGAACTAGGATTAGTGCTTGAGTAATGCAAGGTTCACACGATGTTATTCATCTGTGCACAAGAGTCATCACAAGAAAGTACTATGGGGTCATTTATGTGAATTACCTAAGTTTTTGAGTCACACGCTTAGGGATAACCAATCTTTTAAGTACTAGAAGTGCCAATGTCATCAAAATATTTTTTTGTGAGAAGGAAATAGTGTTTAGGAGATGTCGGAAGTGTTCCAAAGTTATTGGAGAATGTTTTTGAAATTATGGAATTATCTAAAACATTTGAAATAGTTCTGGGAGGTCCCATAGGCCTCCCATTTGGCTAGACGAAGCGGGCGTAGCAGAATGGGCCAAAGGAAGGACCAAAGGGGGAACCCATTAATTGGTGGACTATGAAAGGAAAGTGTGTGGGCACCAAGATCTTCCCATCCCCCTGTGCGCCTTCCCTGAAGGGAATATGCCCGAGAGGCAATAATAAAGTGGTTATTATCTTATTATTTATTTATGATAAATGCTTATTTTGCATGCTATAATTGTATTAGTAGGGAAACGTTAGTACATGTGTGTTTAATAATCAAATAGAAGGTTCCTAGTTATGCCTCTCTTATAAACTAGCTCATTGATTAATAAGATAATCAAAGGTTTCCTGATCATGGACATTGGATGTTAATAACAAGGTCACAACATTGTTGGAATGATATGATGAACATTCATCCAAAGTATAGCATTACGATCAAAGTCATTGTGTTTATATTGCTATAACACCTTACGAAGTAATCCTAGTCCTTAGACCATGATATCATATCAATCACTAACACTGGAAGAATATCTTGATAACATCAAACATCACACCGTAACAGGGTGACTATAAAGGTGGGTTTAGTGCTATGAATGTGTTATGTAGAGGCTCATGGATCAAGAGTGAAATTTGTCCATCCTGATGACAGATAGATATACTCTGGGCCCTCTCGGTGATATCACATTAGTTAGCTTGCAAGCAAGTGATATGATCACTAGAATGTTATATCAGTGGAATGAGAAAAGAGTACATGTCGATAACGAGATCAAACTAGGTATGGAGATACCGATGATCGAATCTCGGATATGTAATATATCGCGAGACAAAGGGATTGAGTTACATGCGTAAAAGGTTCACACGATCATAGAAGTCATCGTTGAATGTGTGGGAGTCAGTACGGATCTCCAGGTCCCATTGCTGATTATTGATCGGAGAGGGGTCTCGATCATGTCTACAGTATTCGCGAACCGTAGGGTGACACACTTAAGGGATACCAACACCATTTGGTGCAAATAATATGCCAGAGAAATAAAAAGAAAGCGCATGAATTATTTCAATGGAAACCGGAATTGTTTCGGGTGAAATTGCTGAAACTGATTCTGCATGTGAAATTGAAATGTTTCAAGGGGTTTTATGTGAATGTTTGTTAATTAATATACTTAACAAAATTCTAAATAAATAAATAAATAAAAGGAGTTTTATTTAATGAGAGATTGCATTAAATTTGGTGGAAATTTAATGGGATTTGAGTGGGATTTTGAGTGGAGGAAATGGAGGGGCATTTGTGTGAGTGGGAGCTCCACTCACATGAATGGAGGAAGAGGTGGGGGCACCACCTTGGCCGCTGGCCTTGGCTTGTTGGTTGACCCTCCTCCTATAAAAGGATCCCTCCTCTCACTTCTTACTCACACCTCCTCGCGAAGGATCTCTCTCCTCCCTTTAGAAAATCCCCCTTTTTTGGAAGGATTTGTTGATTTTGCTGCTTTGCTGGAGCGACGCGGAGGTTGTCGGTATACTCGAACGTGTGTGCGATCACGGATGCACCACTGCTTTGCGGTGCTGGACTTGATGGTGGTGGACCTACTGGACCGGTTGGACTTCTTCTCGATCTTGAGATCGGCAAGCGTTCGACTACATCATCTATGAGTACAACCTCGTTAAAGCTTTTCGGTCTTTGAGGGTATGTATTCTATGGATGTATATCCACCTGTTGCTTGTATCTAGATAGATCGATCTTGGTGCATATAGTTCCCATGATAGGAATTTTTTTGTTTTCTATGCTGCGAATCCTACAGTGGTATCAGAGTTGGATCTATGCGTAGATGCTTTGCATGGGTAGTACACATATGAGTATGTGGGTGATGATGATCATGTTATTGCTTCTTTTTTATACTTTGGATATTGGTGGCATAGTGGGGATGAAGCGGCCCATACAAACTTTACATGTCCTCGCACATGAGACCTGTTCCACGCTTGACATGCAACTAGTTTTGCATAAGTGGCTAGCGGGTGTCTGCCTCTCCTACTATAGTCAATATATAATTTACAACGAGTTGTTAATAATTTGATTATCCTCGATGTGGCTCCATGTTCGTAGGTAAGAACGGTTCTATCTCCGAAAGCTCTTAGCCACGTAAAACATGCATAAGATAAATTAGAAGCGTCTAGTTTTTGGTTTTGCCGGGCAAGTACTATGATATCGTAGTGTTATAATTTGTAGTATGGACTGATACTATTGAAAATTATAATATGACAAAGTGTAATTTCTATAGACCTTGGACTTACACATATAGGAATGATAAAGATCATTCCACGATGCACAAGATAGTGATCAAGTGCAAGAACCATACCATATCACTGTAGAATATGATGTTTGTTTGCATCTTATATTGCTTGTCTAGCGTTTCAAGATAAAAATGTGTTCTCCCTTAAGTATGCACTGATTATGTTTCGCCACTTCAAGACATCACGTGATGATCGGGTGTACTTGAATCCACGATCATATTTCGGGCGTAAGACAGTTTTACACACGAAAATACTAAGGTTCTTACTTGGCGAGCCTAGAATGTACAGACATGGCCTCAGAACACAGACCAAAATGTTAAGCATGAGTCATATAGTTGATATGATGCCCATTTATATGCTCGTCTTTAAAGCTACACCGACTCACGTGATGATCGGACTTGGTGTAGTGGATTTGGTTCATGTAATCACCAAAAAGACACGAGGGATGTCATTTTTGAGTGGGAGTTCATTTCTAATTTTGATTAGTCGAACTCAATTTATCATAAATTAAATCAAAGAGAATTTGCATAATCTGTTGTAGTCATTGGTATTCGTTCACCACCTTATGCTTAGTTGTAATTGAGATAATAGAAGTATAGAATTCTGGATATTTACTTTACGAACTGGTATCATATTGTTTTAAGTGTCAATCTAAAGTTTAAATTCCTATTGCAAACTTTCAGCAAACTCCATGAAATTTAATAATTAGTATTAAATCGAGAGTGACAATTCCAGTGTTAGTATCTAAAGTATCATGTTTGCCTCCATGATTCTTGATATTCAAAAGTTGTTTTAATATCGAGGTTATCTAGGTTATGTGTAGTTGTGAGCGATGGATTTCAACTTCATATGCTTTCTCCAGAAAGTTGAGTGAATATTCACTTAATGAGGAAGAAGTATGAAATATTTGAAAATGTTCAAAGACTTTCAAGATGAAGTGGAAAATCATTGTAACAAGAAAATAAAGAATTTATGATTTGATCATAAAGGAAGATATTTGAGTTACAAGTTTAGCAAAACACCTAAAGATTTGCATTTCCTGAAACACCATAGGAATATGGAGTGTCCGAGATATGTAATGAAACATTGTTTGACATGGTAAGATCAAATGTTTCATTTATAAAACTGCCATTATTTTTTAAAGATTAAAGCTTTAGATACTACCACTTTTACACTGAAAAGAGCACCATCGTGATCCGTTGAAATGACACCATAAAGGTTATGGTTTGGGATAAAACCAGCGGGGTCTTTTCTTAAATTTTGGTATGATAAGCATAAGTAAGATGTTTACAACCAAAGTCGGATGAGCATATCTTTGTAGTCGTTGGGTATTCTTCCATAACACCAAAGACAAAAGTGTTTGTCGCTTAGAACGTCAAGTTTCTTGAGAAAGAATTTTTCGTAAAATTTAAGTGGGAGGACAATAGAACTTTGATAAGGTTAATGAACCTTAGCTATATGTGCTAAGTTGCGCAGCGCCGAAGGTTCCGGAGGCAGCCATAATGCTCATAGCTTATGTGCCTCAAAGGTTGTGGTCACAGAGATCTAAGTTCCTATTGAACCAAGTAGGTCGGGTAAAAAATCAAATACTAAGATTTGAGAGTAAATCATTGTTGTTTACCAATTATGAACCGACTACATGCAAAAAAGAAATGATGGGCCCTGACTCCGTCAAATGGCTTGAATCCATAAAATCCGTGATAGTTCCATACGCGAGAAATCAAGTTTTTGAACTTGGAAGACCCTCCGGAAAGGTGTATAATCTATCGGTCATATTTGGATCTATAAAGAAACAGACATGGAAGTTTCACATCTATGAAATAGTCCACATGTCGTAAATTATTTTACGAAAATGTTCAAGGAGTTGACTATGACAAGATTTGATCTTTCATAGCGATATTTAGTCTAGACGGATTAATGTAGCAACCACTACATATAATTTTGGTATATGGTTGTAAGGTTCCCAACCTTTAATAAGGTAGAGATCCCTGTGTTTACAATGCTAGTCTCTGGATCAATAGCTAGCATCCACAGTTAAGATGTAATATCAAGAAACAAAGGTCATAATACAATTTTATAACCAGGAATAAAATAAGTTATTACATCTTACATAGATCATTTGGCTATTACATTACATTGCAGCAGAATATCTATAAACATGGGGTCCTTCATCTTCAAAGTGCCACAGGCAGACATGTTGGTTGTAGGCTTGTAGTCCTAATCATTAAACTTCACTAATATCAATCAAACCTGCAACATAACAAGTTACAGCCACAAGGGTCAATACATTTGAATTGTATTAGCAAGTGATACAATGGTAGAATAGTAGTATCTGTCATCTATATGCATTTGGCTAAGTGGAGCTTAGGCTTGCATTGCTCAAAAATAGATTTTTCCTTATCATTTGAAAACACTAAGTTTTTGTTTGGCAAAAATCACCCAAGGAATCTACCAATCAAAGATTGAAGATCCTTTAACCCTTGTTCATGTAGGGTTCGCAGCATAGAAAACAAAAATTTTCTTACGATGTGAACTATATACCAAGATCTATCTACTAGATACAAACAACGGGCGGATGTATATCCGTAGAGAACATACCCTTGAAGACCGACAAAGCTTAAAGAGTTCAACTCGTGGTTGATGTAGACGATCTCTTGCCGATCTCAAGATCGAGAGGAAGTCCTAGCGCCACAAATCAGCAGCGCATCCGTGCTCGCACACACGTTCGAGGCACCGAGCAACCTCCGCCTCCTCGCCCGGATGCAGAAGCACAACTCTTTCTTGCCGAATAGCCACCGGGAACATGTATCTCGCTAGTCCGAGACCATGGGGATAAATTCTAGAGGGGAGAGAGATCCTTCACGAGGAGGTGTGAGAGACAAGTGAGGAGGGGCTCCTTTTATAGGAGGAGGCACCCAAGGGGTGGCTGGCCATGGGGCTGCCCTCCTCCTTCATTCATGTGGGTGGACACTCCACTCACAAAATTCCTTTAAAATCCCTCCACTCAAAGTCCACTCAAATTCCCATTAAATTTCCACCAAATTTAATGCAAACTCTCATTAAATAAAACTCTTTATTTTATTCAGAATTTTGTCAATTAATTTAATGACAAACATTCACAATAACCCCTTGCTAGAATTATATTTCACATGCATAACCACTTTATGCAATTTCACCAAAACCTGTTTTGGTATCTAGTGAAATAAATTCTGCGCTTGTTCATTCTTCGGCATGAAACATTTGCTCCAATTGGATGTCGGTGTCTCTTAAGTGTGTCACCCTACGGTTCATGAATAATGCGGACATGATCGAGACCCCTCTCGGATCAATAATCGAAGCGGGATCCGAGACCCATACCGACTCCCACACATTCAACGATGACTTTCTTGTGATCGTGGAACCTTTACGCTAGTATCTTAATCCCTTTGTTTCACGATATATTACATGTCCGAGATTCGATCATCGGTATCTCCATACCTAGTTTGATCTCGCACGACATGCACTCTTTTCTCGTTCTGTGATATAACATTCTAGTGATCAAATCACTTGCTTGCAAGCTAATCAATGTGATATCACCGAGAGGGCCCAGTATATCTATCTCCATCGGGATGAACAAATTCCTTTGTCGATCCATGAGCCTCAACATAACACTTTATTAGTTCTAAATCCATCTTTATAATCACCTGTTACGGTGTGACGTTTGATGTTATCAAGAAACTCTTCCTGTTAGTGATTGACATGATCTCATGGTCTAAGGATTAGGATCACTTCGTAAGTTGTTATAGAAATATAAACTCAATGACTTTGATCGTAATGCTATACTTGGATGAATGTTCATCACACCATTACACTAATGTTGTGATCCCGTTATTAACAACATCCAATGTCCATGATCGAAACCTTGATCATCTTGTTAATCAACGAGCTAGTTTATGAGAGAGGCATAACTAGGAACTTTCTGTTTGTTTATTAAACACACATGTATTAACGTTTCCGTATTAATACAATTATAGCATGCAAAATAAACATCTATCATCTACTTGGAATACACATAATAAACACTTTATTATTGCCTCTCAGGGCATATTCCTTGATCTCCCACTTGCACTAGAGACAATAATCTAGTTACATAGTGATAAATCTAACACCCATTGAGTTCTGGTGTTGATCATGTTTTGCTCTAGGGAGAGTTTTAGTCAACGGATCTGCTACATTGAGATCCGTATGTACTTTACAAATCTTTATATCTCCATCCTTGACATGCTCGCGGATGGAGTGAAACCGGCGCTTAATATGCTTGGAATGCTTGTGAGACCTTGGCTCTTTGACATTGGCAATGGCACCATTGTTGTCACAATAGATCACCATTGGGTCCAACATGTTTTCCACCACTCCTAGTTCGGATATGAACTCCTTCATCCAAAGCTGCTCGAGCCGCTCAAGCAAAGCAACATATTCGGCCTCCGTTGTTGATCCCGCTACCACAGGTTGTTTGGAGCTCCTCCAACTAACCGCTCCGCCATTCATGAGAAATACGTATCCGGATTGAGACTTAGAGTCATCCGGATCGGTGTCAAAGCTAGCGTCGACATAACACTTAGCGACGAGCTCTTCTTCACCTCCGTATACAAGAAACATATCCTTAGTTCTTCGTAAGTACTTAAGGATATTCTTGACCGCTATCCAAAGGTTCGAACACGGATCCGATTGGTACCTACTAGTCAAACTAATAGCATGTGCCACATCCGGTCTTGTACATAGCATGGCATACATTATAGAGCCTATGGTGAAGCATAGGGACTTTGTCCATTATCTCTCTTTCTTCCATGCCGGACTTTGAGTTTTACTCAATGTCTTGCCTTGCAACATAGGTAAGAACCCTTCTTACTTCGTCCATTTTAAACTTCTTTAAAATCTTATCAAGGTATGTACTGCGATAGCCCTATTAGGCCTAGATCTATCTCTATAGATCTTTATGCCTAATATGTATGACGCTCACCTAGGTCCTTCATTGAAAATTTCTTTGTTTAGATAACTTTTAACACTGTTTAAAGATCTATATCATTTCCGATCAATAATATGTCATCCACATATAATATCAGAAATGCCACATTGCTCACTCACTTTCTTGTAAATACAAGCTTCTCCATAAGTTTGGACAAATCCAAACTCTTTGATCACCTTATCAAAGCGGAGATTCCAACTCCGTGATGCTTGCTTCAATCCATAGATGGATCTCTGAAGCTTGCACACCTTGTTAGCATCCTTAGGATCGACAAAACCCTTTGGTTGTATCATATACAACTCTTCTTCAATATTACCATTGAGAAATGCGGTTTTGACATCCATCTGCCATATCTCATAATCGAAATATGCAATTGCTAACATAATCCTAATCGACTTTAGCATCGCTACGGAGAGAAAGTCTCATCGTAGTCAACTCCTTGAATTTTGAAACCCTTTGACAAGTCGAGCTTTATAGACGGTCACATTACCATCAGCATCAGTTTTCCTTTTGAAAATCCATTTGTTCTCCACGGCCTTTCGGTCGTGAGGTAATTCCACCAAGTTCCAAACTTGATTTTCATACATGGATTCCATCTCGGATTTCATGGCTTCTAACCATTTGTTGGAATCCGGGCTCATCATTTCATCTTCATACGGTGCAGGGTCATCATTTTCATCAACCATGAAATTCATGACAGGATTTCCGTATAGCTCGGGAGCTGCACGCGTCCTGTTTGACCTGCGAGGTTCGGTAGTACTCTCTTAGACCAGAATGGACGCGTTCCAACCTATCAAACCCCTACCACCAACTGTCCATTTGGCTTAAGTTCTTGCAACCTATATGATCCAGGCAGAGCCCATAATGCCAAGTGGTTGCACTTGAAGCTTCTCAACATTTGACATCTCAAATCTCTTTGTTCCTGGGTGGCTTTCCACAAGTAAGATACACAAGGTTCACCAGTCCCCTGGCCTTGTGTAACGACTCAACACAAACCATTCCTTCCATTCCACCCAGGTGATTCATTTACTTAGTTGTTTTATTAAACAAAACTCAAGTCCTCAGACTTAGAAATTTTCCATAGCATGAATATATATTCCACCCTTGTTTTCTATTAGCTAATCTAAGCATGATAGTAGTAGGAATCTTAACTTAGGAAAATTCTACTAAGGTTTCATCTACTAGGATTTCCCATAGCATGGTTTATACTTAGCAAAAATTCCATGCAAGTCCTACTTAGAAATATCACTAATGCATAGTGAAAATAATGGGACAAAAGTATGAAGCATCACTTGCCTTTTGGTATAGGGTATAAGTTTACTTCGTTGTTCTTTGCAATGTTCACTCACTTTAAATCACTACAATTCAATCAAGCAAACAATATTTCAAACTACCATTCAAGCAATTCATCACATAAAATGATACAATCAAAGTAATGCATGCAAGCATGCAATAGGTTGTTTTATTTGTAAAAGTGTTTTCTAGTAGGTTGTAAACATTTGGAAACACCTATTGGTCATTTTATAAAGTGGCAAAGTCATTTGCAATAGGTTTCACTTTATAAACCATTTTTAGAACAAGGTATCATTTTATGTGGTGTAGAAATGTTTTTAATAAGGCATTAATCTATAGGGTTCACAAAATATGTTTTCAAACCATAAAACCTTGTGTTTAGGGTCAGAGAGTTTAAAACAAAACATTTCCCAAAGGTTTTCTTCCAAACCATTTTTAATAAATAAACCATATCTTTATTTGACTAGAATTGGGTTTAAATCCAAAGTTCATTCTTTTGTTTCACCAAATACATTTTTGAAACCACAATTTGTTTCCTAGGGTCAGTAGGTTCAAAACAAACCATTTGCAAAAGATTTTATCCCCAAAATCATTTTAGAACAATTTTTATAATCTAAACAAGCATACATAAGTTTCTGCAAAAACAAACATTTTACCAGAAACTTTTTACTAAACAAATTGCATTGTTGGCTAGGGCTTGCTTTTCTGAATCCATTGATATAAAGTTTGTAAAATTTGGACGTGTGGATCGAAAGTTATGCAATTTACAAATTTGATCATCTAATAGATCAAATTCTGTTTTTAAAACAAAATCTGGGCCATGTGGAATGTTTTGATTGGCCAAAAACGGTTCGCGAGGATTGAGCTCTGTGGAGCATCGGATTAAAACAGATCGAGCAGCACAGGATCACTCGTACCTCTTCGTTAAGTGGATCTATCGTGTGCATAGGATCGTGATCTAACGGGTCACACCGTATCAGCCAAGAACTGGCGGCGCTGTGATGGTGGTCGGCGGCGGCGCGCTCTGCTCGCGATGGTTCTGGTGATACAGGAAGATGGAGAGAGGGAGAGAGGGCTCACCGAGGTCTCCTCGTCGTGCTGAAGCTCAACGTACCCGCCGTTTGTCGAGGGGCACACGAGGTAGTCCTGAATCGCTCACCGGAGTTGTGCTTCACCTCGGGTGCGGTCAGATGTTGTCGGAGGTGGGCGTCTGGGGTGCAAGCGAGCAAGAGATCATGTCAGGAGGATGTGCAAGTTTGTACAGGTTGAAATGGAACTCACCATAGGGAAAGGGGCACACGGAGTTGACGACGAGCTCACGGGCGAGCTGATGCAGCGGTGGTTCCCATCGAAGAAGGCGAACAGAGGGCACGAGCAGACAAGTGGGAGGTACTGGAAGAAGCGCACGGTGATGGTGAACGAGCTCGTAGCATCCAAGGGGCAAGGAGGCGTCTTGGCTGAATTGGCAGACTCGTCGAGCGAGGGCGTTCAGTCGAAATTTGCTCGGCACAAAGGAGGGTGCAACGTAGGAAATGGAGGAGGAGGAGCGGTGGTTTATTACGCGGTCGCGGCGAGGTTAATGGAGATTAACGCGATTGATGGTGCCTTCATTGGCGAAAGCGACGGAGGATTTGGGGGCGGGTCGTCAGCATGAGGGAGACGATGACTCGGGGGTCTGTTGTCAGCGAGAGGGAGAGAGGAGGAGTGGGTCCCGGTTGTCTGTGACTGAGTGGGTTCTTTCCGCGGTGCGAAAAGGGTTAGCTCGGGTGAGAGGGTGAGGTGGGTTGCTGGGCCTTAGTGGGCTGCCAGATTGGGTTGGGTCTGTTTTATATTTTTTTGTTTCTGTTTCTTTTTCCCCCATTCTGTTTTGATTTTTGTTTGTCCAATTCAAGCATTCATTTGAATTCAAAACCTTGCCAAAATTTGAGTAGGTTCAAATACTGATCAGTAGCACATTCTGATGTTAATTTTGGAAATTTATTTTATTCTTTTTGGGATCTTTTTAATTAATAAAAAGGGCCCTTGTTTCAAATCAAAATAGGATTTAATAATGTTTTTATTTCCATTTTATTTCTAAATTCTTTCAAAACCTTTCAGTAAGTTTTGTTTACTTAAAAGGGTGTCAAATAATTCATCTTGAATTATTTGGAAAAGTTTTTAATAAGATTTATTAATCATTTAAAATTTGGGTTTGTCTTTATTCTAATAGGATTTCGTTTATGCCATTTTATTTTGTTTTGGAAATTCTTTATCCTTTTAAAGATCTTTAGGATTATTTGCTCTCCATTTGGTAGGGATTTTAGATATGGGCTTGATTAGCTTTGGGAATTTAATTCCTTGTCTTAGTTAAATTCATAAGATTTTATCTTATGGCTCCAAATTAGGTGAAACCAATTTCTATGGTCTTATAATATTTTTGTTTGTATTTCTTGATCCTTTGTGATTGTTTGTTGATCAATTTTTACATGGATCAAATCCATGGATTTGGAGATAACTTGGAAATGATTTTAGTCCAATAGGGTTTAGGGTTTTGGATTTATTTTCCAAGTGTTTAAATTTCCAGATACATTCATTGAGGAATGCATTTCTCTTGATTTGGATTTTGTTGGATTCAAACTTTAACCAAAGTTTGTTCAAGATGGGATTTTAAGTTTTTTTTTGAAACAAAAGTTTCTTTTCACCCTGATTTTCAACAAAAAATTATTTTGTTTATTTTATTTTTCATATTACAAGATTTGGAAAATCTTGGGATGTGACAATGGTAGTTGAATAAATAAAACAAAGTTATTCTGATAGAATGGTTACCTAGGACGTGTACATGACACAGTCCAAAGGGTTTCGTTAATTCAAAGGATGCTAAAAAGGGCGTGCAAACTTCAATGGTTGAAGTAAGCATCGTGGAGTTGGAATCTTCACCATGATGAAACTGTTAAAGGAGTTTAATTTCATCGGAGACGATGAAGATGCTTGCATTTGTAAGAAATTAAGTGGGAGCGCTAAGACACATTTCTAATACAATATGTGGAGAACATATTGTTGATTGGAAATGATGTATCTTTTATTGACAAAGGTTAAGAATTTCATTTCAATGAAAGACTTAGGCAAAACTCGAATATTGGGCATGAATGTCTATATGGATATAATGGGACGCTAATATGGTTGTGCCAAACATATATATATATATATATAAGATATTGAATGAGTTCAATATGGAAACGACGAGAAAAGGTTCTTGTCGCATGAAAAATAATTGAATCAAGATTCAAGTGTATTGACACTTGATAAGTGAAACAAGAAACAAGATTCAAGTGTTTTGACACTTGGTGAGTGAATCACAAGAATATTTTGATTCCATGATGTATTTGGATGAATTCCAAAGTTAGGACATTGTGACGGATACTACAATAAAAGGCTAAGTAAATGATTGCTATAGTAGCATCAAAGGAGGATATTTGTGTCAAGTAGTTCCACCTTGGACTACGGGTCCATGTAGTAGCTAGATGGTTGTATCTCCTCCTTTGTGCTTTCATGTATAGATCTTGTGAGCTCCGTTCATGATCAAGATCTCATCTATTTGTAATCATGCATGTTGTGTTTGCGGGGATCTGATGGATATTGAGATTACTATGTCAGATTGATTAATGGTTTTGTCTTATTGATTCTATCATGTCTGTGTTGTTTGTGATCTTGCATGCTCTCCATTGTTAGTAGCTATCTTGGCCAAGTAGTTGCTAGTGACTCCAAGAGGGGGTATTTATGCTCGATAGTGGGTTCATGCCTCTATTTAATCTAAGGGAAGTGACAGAAATCTCTAAGGTTGTATATGTGTTGTTGCTGTTAGTGAGAAAACAACGGTCTCTTGTTCATGTAACAAGTGGATTGTTTACCTTACACACTTTGCTTAAAGAAGTTGTATGTTGCTTGCAACTTAATACTGGAGGGGATTTAGATGATAACCCAAAGGTGGACTTCTAGTCATAGATGCAGTTGGACTTCTAGTCATAGACCTGTTCCACGCTTGACATGCAACTAGTTTGCATAAGTGGCTAGCGGGTGTCTATCTCTCCTACTATAGTCAATATCTAATTTGTAACGAGTTGTCAACAATTTGGTTATCCTCGTTGTGGTTCATGTTCGTAGGTAAGAACGGTTCTATCTTCGAAATCCCTAAGCCACGTAAAACTTGCAATGGATAAATTAGAGGCATCTAGTTTAGATTGTTGTTGGGCTACTGTTATGATATGGTGATGTTGTAAGTAGAAGTATGAGATGATACTCTTACAACACACATAACATGTAAGTTCCATATACATTGGCCTTACACATAGAGGTATGATAGAGATCATACCACGGTGCACATGATGATGATCATATGCGGGAATCATATCATTTCACTTATAAACATGTGATGTTTGATTGCATCTTATATTGCTTGTTTGGCGTTTTATTAGCATAGTAAGATGATCCCTCATTTAAATATCAATATAAGAATGTGTTCTTCCTTAAGTATGCACCGATTATGTTTCGTAGCTCCAAGACATCACGTGATGATCGGGTGTTCTTGGATCCACGACCATATTTCGGGTGTAAGTCAGTTACACACGTGAATACTAAGGTTCTTACTTGGCGAGACTAGCATGTACATACATGGCCTCGAAACATGGACCGAAAGGTTAAGCATGAGTCATATGGTAGATATGATGCTCATTTGATGCTCGCCTTTGAAGCTACACCGACTCACGTGATGATCGGACTTGGTGTAGTGGATTTGGTTCATGTAAACACCAAAAAGACACGAGGGATGTCGTTTTTGAGTGGGAGTTCATTCGTAATGTGGATTAGTTGAACTCAATCTATCATAAACTTAGTCTAAACTTTACAAATTTTGTTGTAGATGGCACCACCTGCTTTTAATTTCAATGTGTTCATGGAGAAAGAGAAACTTGCAACAAACGGTAGAAACTTTACCGAATGGGCCATGAATTTGAGGATTCTCCTCTCTGCTGCACAAAAGAAATATGTGCTAGAAGAATGTCTATCAAACTCGTCAGGAGGACCACAACTTAGTTCATTGTTGCATATTGTATGGGCTAGAGCCAGAACTTCGAAAGCGTTTCGAAAACGGCAATGCATTTGATACAATGGGTGAGTTGAAAATGATTTTCGACACACATGCTGCTGTAGAGAGCTATAATGCTTCAGAAAAGTTCTTTAACTGCATGATGGAAGAGCACAACTCCGTAAGTGAGCATGTACTCAAGATGTCGGGTTACGCCGATAAGCTTGTGTCCTTGGAAATATCGATTCCCATTGACTTAGGCATCCATCGTGTTCTGCAGTCTCTGCCACCTAGCTATAAGAGCTTCGTGATGAACTATAATATGCAAGGCATGAAGAAGTCTCTCCCCGAGCTTCTGTTAATGCTTAAAACTGCAGAAGTGGAGATCAAGAAAGAACATCAAGTGTTGATGCTAAATAAGAACACTGGTTTCAAGAAGGACAAGAAGGGAAAACAAAAGGGAAGTAAGGGCGTCAAGCCGGTTGCCGTGCCTGAAAAAAACCCGAGTTGGACCTAAGTCTGATACAGAGTGCTATTATTGTAAGGGGACTGGCCAGTGGAAGCGCAACTGCCCCAAGTATTTGGTAGACAAGAAGGCCGGGAAGGCAAACAAAGGTATATATGATATACATGTTATTGATGTGTACTTGACTAGTACTCGCAGTAGCAACTGGGTATTTGATACCGGTTCAATTGCTAATATTTGTAACTCGAATCAGGGGTTGTGGAACAAGCGACCGCTAGCAAGGGGTGAGTTCAAGATGCGTGTCGGCAATGGATCAAGTGTTCATGTGATCATCGTTGGAATGCTACCTCTCCACTTACCATCGAGATTAGTAATAAACATTGTATCTGGATCATGTTTGATGCAAAGTGGTTATTCATTTAAATCCGAGAACAATTGTTGTTCTATTTATATGAATGAAATCTTTTATGGTCATGCACTGATGATGAATGGTTTATTTTTGTTGGATCTCGATAATAGTGTTACAAATATTCATAATGTTGATGCTAAACGGATTAAACTTAATGATGATATATCTGCATATATGTGGCACTGCCGGCTAGGTCATATTAGCGTTAAACTCATGAAGAAGCTCCATTCGGATGGACTTTTGGAATCAATTGATTTTGAATAATTTGGTACATGTGAGCCATGCCATATGGGCAAGATGACTAGAATGACGTTTTCTGGTTCAATGGAACGGCGACAGATTTATTGGAAATCGTACATTCTGATGTATGTGGTCCAATGAGTGTGTCGGCGTGAGGTGGATATCATTATTTTGTTACTTTCCCGGATGATTTGAATAGATACGGTTATATCTACTTGATGAAACACAAGTCAGAAACCTTTGAAAAGTTCAAGGAATTTCAGAATGAAGTGGAAAATCATCGTAATAGAAAGATCAAATTTCTACGGTCAGACCGTGGAGGAGAGTATCTAAGTTACGAGTTTAGCACTCATATGAAAGAGTGTGGAATTGTTTCACAACTCGCACCTGCCAGAACACCACAACGAAATGGTGTGTCAAAACGTCGTAATCGTACTTTATTGGATATGGTTCGATCTATGATGTCTCTGACGGACTTGTCGTTGTCATTTTTGGGATATGCACTAGAAACTGCTGCATTCACTTTAAATCGGGCACCATCTAAATCCGTTGAAAAGACACCGTATGAATTGTGGTTTGGAAACAAACCTAAGCTGTCATTTCTTAAAGTTTGGGGATGCGATGTTTATCTGAAGAAACTTCAACCGGATAAACTCGAACTCAAAGCGGAAAAATGCGTCTTCATAGGATACCCTAAGGAAAAAATTGGGTATTCCTTCTATCAAAGATCCGAGGGCAAGGTTTTTGTTGCCAAGAATGGATCCTTTCTAGAGAAAGAGTTTCTCGCGAAAGGTGTGAGTAGTCGGAAGGTAGAACTGGAAGAGGTTATTGAACCTTCTCTTCAAAGTATGGCGAGTAGCGCAAAACCGGAAGGCATTCCGGAGTTGACTTCACCAGTTGAATAGGGAACTAATGATAATGATCATGAAACTTCAAAAGAGAGTACTATCGAACCTCGCAGGTCTAGCAGGACACGTGCAGTTCCCGAGCTGTACAGAAACCCTGTTATGAATTTCATGGTTGATGAAATTGATGATCCTGCGACGTATGACGAAGCGATGATGAGCCCGGATTCCACAAATTGTTAGAAGCCATGAAATCCGAGATGGAATCCATGTATGGAAATCAAGTTTGGAACTTGGTGGACTTACCTCACGACGTGAAGGCCGTGGAGAATAAATGGATTTTCAAAAGGAAAGCTGTTGCTGATGGTAATGTGACAGTCTATAGAGCTCAACTTGTCGCAAAGGGTTTCAACAAATTCAAGGAGTTAACTACGATGAGACATTCTCTCCCGTAGTGATGCTAAAGTCAGTTAGGATTATGTTAGCAATTGATGCATATTTTGATTATGAGATATGGCAGATGGATGTCAAAACCGTGTTCCTCAATGGTAATATTGAAAAAGAGTTGTATATGATACAACCAAAGGGTTTTGTCGATCCTAAGGATGCTAAGAAGGTGTGCAAGCTTCAACGATCCATATATGGACTGAAGCAAGCATCACGAAGTTGGAATCTCCGCTTTGATGAGGTGATCAAAGAGTTTGGATTTGTCCAAACTTATGGAGAAGCTTGTATTTACAAGAAAGTGAGTGGGAGCAATGTGGCATTTCTAATATTATATGTGGATGGCATATTATTGATTGGAAATGATATAGATCTTTTAAACAGTGTTAAAAGTTATCTAAACAGCAAATTTTCAATGAAGGACCTAGGTGAAGCGCCATACATATTAGGCATAAAGATCTATAGAGATAGATCTAGGCGCCTAATAGGGCTATCGCAAAGTACATACCTTGATAAGATTTTAAAGAAGTTTAAAATGGACGAAAGTAAGAAGGGGTTCTTACCTATGTTGCAAGGCAAGACATTGAGTAAGACTCAAAGTTCGGCTATGGCGGAAGAAAGAGATATAATGGACAAAGTCCCCTATGCTTCAGACATAGGCTCTATAATGTACGCCATGCTATGTACAAGACCGGATGTGGCACATGTTATTAGTTTGCCTAGTAGGTACCAATCGGATCCAGGTTCGGAACACTGGATAGCGGTCAAGAATATCCTTAAGTACTTGCGAAGAACTAAGGATATGTTTCTTGTGTACGGAGGTGAATAAGAGCTCGTCGCTAAGTGTTATGTCGACGCTAGCTTTGACACCCATCCGGATGACACTAAGTCTCAATCCGGATACGTATTTCTCATGAATGGTGGAGCGGTTAGTTGGAGGAGTTCCAAACAACCCGTGGTGGCGGGATCAACAACGGAGGCCGAATATGTTGCTGCTTCGGAAGGGGCTCAGGAAGCGGTTTGGATGAAGGAGTTCATATCCGAACTAGGTGCGGTTGCAAGCGCGTTGGACCCAATGGTGATCTATTGTGACAACAATGGTGCCATTGCCAATGCCAAAGAACCAAGGTCTCACAAGTATTCCAAGCATATTAAGCGTCGGTTTCACTCCATCCGTGAACATGTCAAGGACGGAGATATAAAGGTTTGTAAAGTACATACAGATCTCAATGTAGCAGATCCGTTGACTAAAACTCTCCCTAGAGTAAAACATGATCATCACCAGAACTCCATGGGTGTTAGATTCATCACTATGTAACTAGATTATTGTCTTTAGTGCAAGTGGGAGACTAAAAGGAATATGCCCTGAGAGGCAATAATAAAGTGTTTATTATGTGTATTCCAAGTATATGATAGATGTTTATTTTGCATGCTATAATTGTATTAATATGGAAACGATAATACATGTGTGTTTAATAAACAAACAGAAAGTTCCTAGTTATGCCTCTATCATAAACTAGCTCGTTGATTAACAAGATGATCAAGGTTTCCTGACCAGGCACATTGGATGTTGTTAATAACAAGGTCACAACATTAGTGTAATGGTGTGATGAACATTCATCCGAAGTATAGCAATACGATCAAAGTCATTGAGTTTATATTGCTATAACAACTTAGGAAGTGATCCTAATCCTTAGACCATGAGATCATGTCAATCACTAACACTGGAAGAGTTTCTTGATAACATTAAACATCACACCGTAACTGGGTGATTATAAAGATGGGTTCAGAACTACTAAAGTCTTATGTTGAGGCCCATGGATCGAGAGTGTAATTTGTTCATCCCAATGACGGATAGATATGCTCTGGGCCCTCTCAGTGATATCACATTGGTTAGCTTGCAAGCAAGTGATTTGATCACTAGAATGTTATATCACGGGAACGAGAAAAGAGTGCATGTCAGTTACGAGATCAAACTAGGTATGTGAAGGGTTTCGCGGCATAGTAAATCAAAATTTTCTACGGATGCGAACAGAGGGAAAGCCAAGATCTAATCTAGGAGATGCAATCAACGAGAGAGATTGGATTAGATCTTCATACCCTTGAAGATTCAAGACAAGTGAACGTTCGTCGAACGTGGGTGATGTAGTCGTACTCGCTTCCTCCTCGCGATCCGATCCGATCTAGCACCACAAGTGGCGGTGCCTCCGTGAGATGCACACGCAAAGACCTCGATGTCTCCTCCTTCCTCGGACCAGCAAGTAGGGTGGAGAGATAGATTGGATCTACAACACGACGGCGTGGTGTATATGGTGGAGAATTTCTGCTGCAGGGCTTTGCCTACAAACAATCGGGAGGGAGAGAGGAAGGGTAGCAGGGCAACCAGGTTTTGGAGGCAAGGTGTGGGGAGTTGGTGCGCCCCTACCCCTCTTTATATAGAGGGGGGGCGCAGCCCTAGCCCCTCCCCCAAGCCCAAAGGATAAGGAGTGGGGGGCATGGACTCTCCCCTCTTCTAGAAACCCTATCTCTAGTTTAAACGATTTAAACTCTCTAGGATCGGCTGGGCCCTATGGGGCCTTGTGCCCCTGGCCCAAAGCGGCCAGGACACTCCCTCATAGGCCCATGCCCCTCCCGGAAGGTGGGGCCACGTTGGTCCCCTTCCGGAAGGTTCTAGAAGCTTCCGGTACAATACCGATTAACCCGGAACAATTCCGAACTCCAAAACTGCCGCCTTATATGAATATTATTCTCCGGACCATTCGAACCTCTCGTGATGTCCCGGATCCCATCCGAGACTCAACAAAAATTCATAAACCAATTATCCAATCTATCCTAGCGTCAAGACACGTTAAGTGTGTGACCTCGGGTTCGAGAATATGCATATGATCTTCTATCAATAATCAACAGTGCAGGCACCCATATTGACTTCACACATTCATCGATGATCATATCGGATGAACCACGATGTCGAGATTCAAACAATCCCATATATATATTCCTTCGTCTCGCGATATTTTACTTGCCCGAGATTCGATCGTCGCATGGTCATACCTAGTTCAATCTCGCTCACAAAGTACTTTACTCGTTCGTAATCCGATATCACTTTGTGATTAACTCCTTAACCACATGCTTGCAAGCGGTGTTGATATCGATTACCGAGTGGGCCCAAGTATCTCTCCGACTTGGGAGGGACAAATTCCATCTCGATACATACAACCCAACAGATACTTTCCGATCACCTGAGAGACACCTTTATGATCACCCTCTCATAGGATGACGTTTGATGACCTCAAATCTTTCTTCCGGTACCAGGGAGTTGCATTATCTCATGGTCTAAGGAATACAATATTTGACATAGGAAAAGCTTCGCAAAGATGAACACGATGAAACGATCTAATTGCTTTGCTTAGTTTGGGTCTATCCATCATATCATTCTCCCAATGATATGATCTCATTATCAATTGACAACTCATGTCTATGGTTAGGAAACCTTAACCATCATTGATCAATGAGCTAGTCCTTAGAGGCGTACCAGGGACACGGTTTTGTTCACAAACCACACAAGTATTAATGTTTCCGCTTAATACAATTCTAGCATGGAATATAAACTTTATCATGAACAATAATTATAATAATAACATCTTTATTATTGCCTCTAGGGCATAATTCCAACAGTCTCCCACTTGCACTAGAGTCAATAATCTAGTTTACATCTGGCAACAATCTCACACCCATGGCACTGAGGTGTTGATCATGTTTTACATGTGGAAGAGGTTTAGTCAATGGATCTGCGACATTCAGATCCGTATGTACTTTGCTAATCTTCAGATCTCCATCTGCTATATAATCTCGGATTATATGAAACTTGCGGTTGATATGCTTGGTCTTTGGATGATATCCTGGTTCCTTAGTGAGTGCTATGGCGCCAGTGTTGTCACACAATATCTCCAGTGGGTCCAATGCACTTGGAACCACGCCAAGCTCAGTGATGAAGTTTCTGATCCAAACTCCTTCACTTGACGCTTCTGCAGCCATGTATTCCGCTTCCATCAGATCCCGCGATCACGCTTTGCTTGCAGCTTCTCCACTCAGCCTCCATTCAAAATATAAACGATCCCGTGCGAGATTTGGAATCATCCTTGTCGGTGTCAAAACTAGCGCGTCGACGTAACCTTTACGATAAGTTGTTCATCACCCCATAGACTAAGAACATTTCTTTAGTCCTATTTAGGTACTTTAGGATGTTCTTCACGACCGTCCAAGGTTCCACTCGGATCACTTTGATATCTCGCTCACAAACTAAGAGCATTGGACACATCCGTCTAGTACACAAGATGGCATACATGATGGAACCTATGGCCGAGGCATAAGGCACTTTGCTCATAGCTTCCCTATCATTTACCGTGAATGGACACCGAGCCTTGCTCAATATCTTACCCGACAACATAGGTCTTGAACCTTTCTTTGCCTTATCCATTCTCGAACCTTTTCGTAACTTTGTCTAGGTATGTACTCGCTTAAAGCTATCAGCGTCTTTGTCTATCTCTATAGATTTTGATGCCCAATATATAAGCATCTTCACCTAGGTCTTTCATTGAAAACACTTGTTCAAATAACTCTTCACATCGTTAAGCATGTTGATGTCATTTCCGATAATCAATATGTCATCCACATACGCATCGTAAACGCCACCGAGCTCCCACTCACTTTCTTGTAGATACAAGCTTCAGAGCAATTTGGAACAAATCCAAAACTCTTGATCACTTGATCAAAACGAAGGTTCCAACTCCGAGATGCTTGCTTCATCCATAAATGGAACGCTGAGTTTGCATACTTTACTAGCATCCTTAGGATCGACAAAACCTTCGGGTTGCATCATATACAACTCTTCATCAATGTTCCCATTGAGGAAAGCAGTCTTGACATCCATCCATATTTCATAATCATAAACGCAGCAATTGCTAATAAAATCCGAATGGACTTAAACATCGCTACGGAGAGAAAGTCTCATCGTAGTCAACACCTTGAACTTGTCGAAAACCTTTGCGACAAGCCGTGCTTTATAGACGGTAACATTACCACCAGCGTCGCTTTTCTTCTTGAATATCCATTTGCACTCAACGGCCTTTCGGTCGCTAGGAGGATCCACCAAAGTCCATACTTGGTTTTCGCTCATGGATCCCAATTGATTTCATGGCTTCCACCATTTCTCGTAGTCCGGCTCATCATCGCTTCCTCATAGTTCGTAGGTTCACCGTCTTCTACCAACAAGACAACAAGACAGGTTGCCGTACCACTCGGGAGGGGCACGCGACCTTGTCGACTGCGACGTTCAAGAGACATCGTCCAAGCTTCATGATCCTTGTCATTAGCTTCCTCTATTGTTGGTGCGGCATGGAACAATTTCAAAGCTGCGCTACTCTCCAATTCAAGAGAAGGTTTAATAACCTCGCCTAGCTCTACTTTCCTCCCACTCACTTCTTCGAGAGAAACTCCTTCTCAAGAAAGGAACCGTTCTTCTGACAAACACTTTGCCTTCTTACGTGATAGAAGGTATACCCAATAGTTTCCTTAGGGTATCCTATGAAGACGCATTTCTCCGCTTTGGGTTCGAGCTTGTCCGCATCAACTTCTTGACGAAGCTTCGCATCCCCAAACTTTAAGAAACGACAACTTAGGTTTAGCACCAAACCACAGTTCATACGGTGTCGTCTCAACGGATTTAGATGGAGCCCTATTTAAAGTGAATGCAGCGGTTTCTAATGCATAACCCCAAAATGATAACGGCAAATCAAGAAGAGACATCATTGATCGGACCATATCTAATAGGGTTCGATTCGCGTTCGCACACACCATTGCTGTGGTGTTCCGTGTATGGAGTTGTGAAACGATTCCACTTGCTTTAAGATGTGTGAGAAAATCATAACTCAAATATTCACCTCCACGATCGGATCGTAGAAACTTAATCTTCTTACGATGGTTCTCCACTTCATTCAAATTCCTTGAACTTTTCAAATGTTTCAGATTTATGTTTCATTAAATAGATATACCCATATCTACTTAAGTCATCGGTAAAAGTGAGGAAATAGCGATATCCACCGCGCGTCGAAACACTCATCGGTCCGCATACATCGGTATGTATGATTTCCAACAAGTCCGTTGCTCGCTCCATCATACCGAAGAACGGGGTTTTGATCATCTTGCCCATGAGGCATGGTTCGCATGTGTCAAATGATTCAAAATCAAGAGACTCCAAAAGTCCATCAGAATGGAGTTTCTTCATGCGCTTTACACCAATATGACCTAGACGACAGTGCCACAAATAAGTAGTATTATCACTATCTACTTTGCATCTCTTAGCCTCAATGTTATGGATGTGTGTTTCATCCCTTTCGATATTTACAAGAAATAAACCATTCACAAGAGGTGCATGACCATAAAATATGTTACTCATATAAATAGAACAACCATTATTCTCCGATTTAAATGAATAACCGTCTTGCAATAAACACGATCCGGAAATGATGTTCATGCTCAACGCAGGAACATAATAACATTTATTAAGGTTTAAAACTAATCCCAAAGGTAAAACTAAGGAGAGCGTGCCGACGGCCATCACATCAACTCTTGATCCGCTAACGCCGCATCGTCACCTCATCCTCGCAGCCGCCGTCATTCCGTAGCTCCTGCTTCGAGTTACAAATATTAGCAATCAACCGTATCAAATACCTGTGCACTACAATGAGGGCTAGTAAGGAAAACATCAATAACATGTATATCAAATATACCTTTGATGGTGCCACCTTCTTGTCCGCTAAGTACTTGACGGTTGTGCTTCCAAAGGACCCTTGTCCTTGCAATAGAAGCACTCAATGTCCCATTAGGACTAGACTTGAGCTTCTTCTCGCAGGGCAATGGCTTGCCGCGCCTTCTTGAAGGGCTTCTTTGCTCCCTTACCTTTCTTAAAGGAGGGCTTGTTGACCATCAACACATGATTATCTTTCTTGATGTCCACCTCCGCAGCCTTTAGCTTTTGAAGAGCTCGTGATCGATCAAGGAGCCAATCTGATTATGAGTCACTATAAAACTTTTGTAGCCGGGAGGAGTGATTGCAGAACTCCATCAATCTTGAGCTCCTCTGGAATCGTGCATTCCAGCTTGCTCAAGGCGTTGAGTGTAGCCCGACATCTTTATGGCGTTCTCACTAACGGAACTCCTTCCTCCATCTTGCGCTAAAGAACTTCTCGAGATCTCATATCTCTCGAACGGGCTGAGTCTGAAACATGGTTTTCAGCTCCTCGAGAATCTCAAAGGGCCCGGATACTCTTCAAAACGATTTTGAAGCTCGGTTCCATAGCAAACAACATGGTGCTCTTAATCACACCATAATCATCTTTATGCGCGATCGAGACTTTCTCATCACCGGTGCAGCTTAAGGGGGTCACCTAACGCTTCCCAAGGACATAGTCCTTTTGTCCGCCAGAGTAATGATTCTTAGATTGCGGAACCAATTGGTGAAGTTAGACCCATTGTTTCTAAGCTTTTCTTTCTCAGAAAACGTTGAAGTTGAAGTTGGACTTGGCCATGTGATCTACAAGATTTGCAAGTACAATTTAGACTATGTTCATGATAAATAGTTCAACTTAATCAAATTACTAGATGAACTCCCACTAAATTCAACATCCCTCAAGTTGTTTAGTGAACACGATCCAAATTCACCACACCTAATCCGATCATCACGAGAAGAGATGTGGTTTCAATGGTGGACAACAAAGTGTTGATCATATCACTCATATGACTCATGCTTAACCTTTCGGTTCTTGTGTTCCGAGGCCATGTCTGTACATGCTAGGCTCGTCAAGCTAGACCCAAGTATTTATGCGTGTGCAAAACTGGCTTGCACCCGTTGTATGTGAGCGTAGAGTCTATAGCACCCGATCATCACGTGATGCTTGGACACGACGAACTTTCGCAACGGTGCATACTTGGGGAGAACAGTTTTTATCTTGATCTTTAAGTGAGGAATCATCTTATAATGCTACCGTCATGATCTAAGCATAATAAGATACATAAAGGATAAACATCACATGCATATAACTTTATGTGACATGGTATAGCCAATCCTCGCAATGATCTCCATCTTGTGCGTTCGGCATGATCTCCATCACTCCACCATGATTGCCTCCACCACGAATAGCAACTACAACTATTGCTAACTACTTAGCGATAAAGTAAAGCTATTACATGGAGTATAAGAAGTTGACACAGATCATACACAATTATAAAGACAACCATATGGCTCTCGCCAGTGTACTCATCGACATGCAAGTCGTGAAACATTACAAAACATGATCATCGCATACAATATACACATCACATCTTGGGCCATACCATATCACAGAAACACTCCTGCAAAAACAAGTTAGACGCCTCTACTTTGTTGTTGCATGTTTTACGTGGCCTATGGGAGTAGATGCTAAGAACGATTCTTACCTACGGAAAGCCACAACGGTGATATTATGGTTGCCAAACTCCGTGTTAATCCCATGACAACTATAGTGAGAGAAACCGACATCCACTCACCGCATGTGGAACAAGCCACACGTCAAGTGCGGAGCCGGTCTCATGAACGACATCGCGTAAGGTTGGCCGACCGCTTCAATCTCACTATCCCGTCATAAGAAGAACACAAACAAGAGGCTTGCAACAGAAAACATCAATGCCCGCAACAACCATGTTGCGTTCTACTCGTGAAACACATCTACGCAGATCTAGCTCGATACCAATGAAGGGTTTCGCGGCATAGTAAATCAAAATTTTCACGGATGCGAATGAGGGAAAGCCAAGATCTAATCTAGGAGATGCAATCAACGAGAGAGATTGGATTAGATCTTCATACCCTTGAAGATTCGACACGGAACGCTCATTTAACGTGGGTGATGTAGTCGTGCTCGCTTCTCCTCGCGATCCGATCCGATCTAGCACCACAAGTGGCGGTGCCTCCGTGAGATGCACACGTGCAGCACCTCGACGTCTCCTCCTTCCTCGGACCAGCAAGTAGGGTGGAGAGATAGATTGGATCTACAACACGACGGCGTGGTGTATATGGTGGAGAATTTCTGCTGCAGGGCTTGGCCTACAAACAATCGGGAGGGAGAGAGGAAGGGTAGCAGGGCAACCAGGGTTTGGAGGCAAGGTGTGGAGAGTTGGTGCGCCCCCACCCCTATTTATATAGAGGGGGGCGCAGCCCTAGCCCCTCCCCCAAGC
Source organism: Avena longiglumis (assembly GCA_030063025.1). NCBI lineage: Eukaryota > Viridiplantae > Streptophyta > Magnoliopsida > Poales > Poaceae > Avena > Avena longiglumis. The sequence continues at coordinate 56,174,876 of CP125973.1, read as the reverse complement.
CCAAAGGATAAGGAGTGGGGGGCATGGACTCTCCCCTCTTCTAGAAACCCTATCTCTAGTTTAAACGATTTAAACTCTCTAGGATCGGCTGGGCCCTATGGGGCCTTGTGCCCCTGGCCCAAAGCGGCCAGGACACTCCCTCATAGGCCCATGCCCCTCCCGAAGGTGGGGCAACGTTGGTCCCCTTCCGAAGGTTCTAGAAGCTTCCTGACAATACCGATTAACTTGAACAATTCAACTCCAAAACTGCCTTATATGAATCTTATTCTCTGACCATTCCGAACCTCGTGATGTCCCGGATCCCATCCGAGACTCAAAAAATTCATAAACCAATTATCCAATCTATCCTAGCGTCAAGACACGTTAAGTGTGTGACCTCGGTTCGAGAATATGCACATGATCTTCTATCAATAATCAACAGTGGGTCTGGGCACCCATATTGACTCCCACACATTCATCGATGATCATATCGGATGAACCACGATGTCGAGATTCAAACAATCCCATATATATTCCTTCGTCTCGATATTTTACTTGCCCGAGATTCGATCGTCTTGCAGTCATACCTAGTTCAATCTCGTTCACGGCAAGTACTTTACTCGCTTTAATCCGATATCACTTTGTGATTAACTCCTTAACCACATGCTTGCAAGAGGTGTTGATATCGATTCACGAGTGGGCCCAAGTATATCTCTCCGACTTGGGAGGGACAAATTCCATCTCGATACATACAACCCAACAGATACTTTCCGATCACCTGAGAGACACCTTTATGATCACCCTCTCATAGGATGACGTTTGATGACCTCAAAGCTTTATTCCGGTACCAGGGAGTTGCATTATCTCATGGTCTAAGGAATACAATATTTGACATAGGAAAAGATTCGCAAAGATGAACACGATGAAACGATCTAATTGCTTTGCTTAGTTTGGGTCTGTCCATCATATCATTCTCCCAATGATATGATCTCATTCTCAATTGACAACTCATGTCTATGGTTAGGAAACCTTAACCATCATTGATCAATGAGCTAGTCCTTAGAGGCATACCAGGGACACGGTTTTGTTCACAAACCACACAAGTATTAATGTTTCCGCTTAATACAATTCTAGCATGGAATATAAACTTTATCATGAACAAGAATTATAATAATAACATCTTTATTATTGCCTCTAGGGCATAATTCCAACAGTATGGAGATACTGATGATCGAATCTCGGACATGTAATATATCGCGAAACAAAAGGATTAAGATACTAGCGTAAAAGGTTCTAACGATCACAAGAAAGTCATCGTTGAATGTGTGGGAGTCAGTATGGGTCTCCAGATCCCGCTTCTGATTATTGATCGGAGAAGGGTCTCGATCATGTCCGCATTATTCGCGAATCATAGGGTGGCACACTTAAGAGATACCGACATCCATTTGGAGCAAAACTTTCATGCCAAAAAGAATAACAAGCGCAGGAATTTATTTCACTAGATACCGAAACAGGTTTTCGGGTGAAATTGCGGAAAGTGTTTTTGCATGTGAAATGAAATACTATCAAGGGGTTATATGTGAATGTTTGTCATTAAAGTAATTAACAAAATTCTGAATAAATAAAAGGAGTTTTATTTAATGAGAGTTTGCATTAAATTTGGTGGAAATTTAATGGGAATTTGAGTGGGATTTTGAGTGGAGGGAATTGAAAGGCATTTGAGTGAATGGAGTGTCCACCCACATGAATGAAGGAGGGGAGGGGGAAGCCCCCATGGCCGGCGGCCACCCCCTTGGGTGCCCCCTACTCCTATAAAAGGAGCCCCCTCTCCTCTCTCTCACTCACACCTCCTCATGAAGGATCTCTCTCCCCCTCTAGTATTTATCCCCCATGGTCTCGGACTAGCAAGATACATGTTCCTGGTGGATATTCAGCAAGAAAGAGTTGTGTTTTCATTGCATCGCTGAAGCGAGGAGGCGGAGGTTGCTCGGTGCCTCGAACGTGTGTGCGAGCACGGATGTACTGCTAAGTTGCGGTGCTAAGGACTTCCTCTCGATCTTGAGATCAACAAGAGATCGTCTACATCAACCACGAGTTTGACTCGTTAAGCTTTGTCGGTCTTCAAGGGTATGTTCTCTACGGATATACATCGGCCTGTTGTTTGTATCTAGTAGATAGATCTTGGTACATAGTTGTTTCCATCGTAGGAATTTTTTGTTTTCTATGCTGCGAACCCTACAGCTTGTTCTTGTGCTATTTGTATCTAGTCACTCTTATGAACTTTGAAGGTGTCCTATGCATCTCTTTGCTACTCCATGAGGTAAAAGCTGAATGCCACTATCCCATGTTTTCTGTATGTGAAACAAACAAACGTTTTTCAATGCATGTTTTTCATGAACTTTGTTTGTAGCCTTTCATGTCGCATGCATAGTTACTTTGTCTTATTGTTAGAACTCCATATTTGATACGTCCAAAACGTATTTACTTTCTCAAACACTTTGCTATTGTTTCTCCTCTAAACTTGTGTGATTTGGATACAATTAACACGAACTGACGTTGTTTTTAGCAGAATTACCTTGGTGTCTTGTTTTTGTGTAGAAAATCAACTATCAGGAAAAATCCCGGAAAATATGTCAAAAATTATATATCACCAGAAGATCCACGGAGCCAGAAGACGAGACGGAGAGGAGGCCTGGGGGCCCACACCCACCACATGCACGGGCCCACCACTGGCCGCGCCTAGAGGGGGTGCAACCACCCCAGGCACCCCCTCGGCCTCCCTCTGCGCCTATAAGTTGCCTTTCGACCTAAAAACCGAGGGGGGTTTGATAGTTTTCTAGAAAGAGTTCCGCTCCGTCGTCGCCACCAGAAACCAAGATTCGGATCCAGAAACTCCGTTCTGGCACCTTGTCGGGGCGAGGAATTTGGAGAGGATAATCGCCATCGTCATCACCAATGCATCTCCATCAACCACCGATGTTTCCCTCATCCATGAGTGAGTAATCCCCCGCTATAGGCTTGGGGATGGTAGGGATTGGATGAGTTCTATCATGTAATCGAATAATATCTATCAGGGCATAGTGCCTAGTATCTCTATTAGTGCTATTTGACTTTGTTGCAACTTGTTGTGCTTAATGCTTATCACTAGGGCACGAGTGCCATGATATCAGATCTGAACTTATTATTGAATCATTATGATAGTATTGTTTGTGATATTATCTGCAAGTTGTGTACACATATCATTGTTCAGATCCAAAGGCCCCAAAGTGACAATAATTGGGACAACCTGTAAGGTTCCCAACCTTTAATAAGGTAGAGATCCCTGTGTTTACAATGCTAGTCCCTGGATCAATAGCTAGCATCCACAGTTAAGATGTAATATCAAGAAACAAAGGTCATAATACAACTTTATAACCAGGAATAAAGTAATTTATTACATCTTACATAGCTCATTTGGCTATCTCATTACAATGCAGCAGAATATAACAATAGCATGGGGTCCTTCATCTTCAAAGTGCCACAGGCAGACATGTTGGTTGTAGACTTGTAATACTATTTCACTAATATCAAACAAACCTGCAACATAACAAGTTACAGCCACAAGGGTCAATACATTTGAATTGTATTGGCAAGTGATACTATGGTAGTGTAGTGGATTCTATCATCTATATGCATTTGGCTAAGTGGAGCTTAGGCTTGCTTTGCTCAAAATAGATTTTCCTTATCATTTGAAAACACTAAGTTTTTGCTTGACAAAAATCTCTCCCAAGGCATCTCCCAATATAAATTGGTGATCCTTCAATCCCTTGTTCACCCACAAGATTTTAACTTAGAAATTGGGATGAGGAGATTCTTGATAGCTTCCATGTCTTGATGCTCAAATTTTCCTTTGCCAGGGACATGGCTAAGTACTTAGATTTTTCACTCTGCAGAGGTGGTGCACTTTCCCCACAAGACTTGGTTTCACCAAGACAAGATCTTTCAGAAGCCTTCCCTTAGACCAGAATGGACGCGTTCCAACCTATCATCCCCTACCACCAACTGTCCATTTTGCTAAGTTATTGAAACCTATATGATCCAGGCAGAGCCCATAATGCCAAGTGGCTGCACTTGAAGCTTCTCAACATTTGACATCTCAAATCTCTTTGTTCCTGGGTGGCCATCCACAAGTGAGATACACAAGGTAAACCATAGAAATGGTCCTTGTGAACCACTCAACACAAACCATTCCTTCCATTCCACCCAGGTGATTCATTCACTTAGTTGTTTTATTAAACAAAACACAAGTCCACAGACTTAGAAATATTTCATAGCATGAATATATATTCCATCCTTGTTTTCTACTAGCTAAGCTAAGCATGATAGTGGTAGGAATCTTAACTTAGGAAATTCTACTAAGGTTTCATCTACTAGGATTTCCCATGGCATGGTTTATACTTAGCAAAAATTCCATGCAAGTCCTACTTAGAAATATCACTAATGCATAGTGAAAATAATGGGACAAAAGTATGAAGCATCACTTGCCATTTTGGTAGAGGGTATAGGTTGACTCCTTTATCTTGCTATATTCACTCACTTCAAATCACTACAATTCAATCAAGCAAACAATATTTCAATCTACCATTCAAGCAATTCATCACATAAAATGATAGAAACAAAACAATGCATGCAAGCATGCAAAAGATTGTTTTATTAACAAAAGTGGTTTATAATAGGTTATAAACATTATAAAACACTTAATGGTCATTTTATAAAGTGGCAAAGTCATTTGCAAAAGATTTCACTTCATAAACCATTTTAAACCAAGTCATTATTTTATGTGGTTGAAAATGTCTTTAGTAAAGTAGTAGTTTTATAGGGTTCACCAAATACATTGTCAAATCATAAAACTTGGTGTTTGGGGTCGGAGAGTTTAAAACAAAACATTTCCCAAAGGTTTTCTTCCAAAACCATTTTTAATAAATAAACCATATTTTTATTTGACTAGAATTGGTTTAAATCCAAGATTCATTCTTTTGCATCATCAAATACATTTTTGAAACCACCAATTCATTTCTAGGGTCAGTAGGTTCAAAACAAACCATTTTCCAAAGATTTTATCCTCAAAATCATTTTAGAACAATTTTTATATCCTAAACATGCATACACAAGTTTCTATAAAAACAAACAATTTAACAGAAGATTTTTACTAAACAAAGTGCATGGTTGGTTAGGGCTTGTCTTGATGATTCCATTGATATAAAGTTTGCAAAATTTGGACGTGTAGATTAAAAGTTATAGATTTTAAAAAATCTAGCATCTAATAGATCAAATCTGTATTCAAAATATCAGGCAGGGCCACGTGGCGTGTTTTAATTCGTCGATACCGCTTCGTGCGGATCGTGCAATGGCAGCCATTGGATTTAAGTGGGATCACACGGCTCAGAAGCTAGCGTACCCTTTCAGTTAAGTTTCTATCGCACACGTCAGATCCAGATCGAACGGCTATCAGCAGGCTTGCCAGAGATGGGCGGCGCTGGCGGCGGCTGGTGGCGGCGGCGTGTCTGGTGGCGGTGGTCCGGCGAGTCTAGGAAGCGAGGGGGTGAAAGGAGACGCTCACCGGGTTCGCCGTGGCGTGGGGAAGCTCAAGGTGCTCACGAGAAGGCAAGGGGCGCACGGTGGTGGCGTGGATTCCTCGCCGGAGTTCACGAAGGCGTCGGGTTCGGTCAGTCGACGTCGAGGGCGACGCTACGGAGCACAAAAAGACAAAGTAATCACGGCATTAGCTGCGCACGAGGTTGGCGATCATGCGTGCATCATCGAGAGGAAGAAAGGCGGTCAGCACTCACCGGGAAAAGTTGACGGAGCGGAGGCAGACGCCAGCAACGTTCAGTTGAGGTGGTTGCCCAGGTTCTGGGTCAAGCGCGGGCAAGCTGATGCTGCAGAGAGAAGCGCGAGGGGGTGGAGGTCACACTCGGGTGCTCGAGGAGGCGAGGGGCGGCAGGGTTTGGCCGGAATTGTCGCCGGAGCTTGTCGGAGACAGAGAGGTCGTCGCGAGCAATACGGGCAGCCTGAGGGCTCCTGTGGGGTGGCGTCTGGGGGGAAAGAGGGAGAAGAGGGAGGCGATTAAGAGGGCGGTGTCGCGGCGAGGATTAAACGCAGCATTATGGCGAATTGATCGCGAGGATTCAACGGCAGAAAACGGCCAGGCGTGGGTGGAAACGATGAACAGCGCTGTGGGGTCCGACGGTCAGTGAGAGAGAGTGTGGGAGTGGGGTCCTCGCTTCAGCGACCTTGCGGGTTTAAATGTGGGTGCGAATCGTTTTTCTGCGGGGGAGGAGAGGAACTGGGCTGGACTGGGCGAGGTGGGCTTAGCTGGGCTGGGCTGGCTAGATTCATTTTTTTTGTACTGCTTTGTTTTTCTTTTTCTATTTCTTATTTCTGTTTTGGTTTTGTTTAATTAATTCAAGCACTCATTTGAATTCAAAACTTTGCCAAATTTTGTGTAGATTCAAATACTGATTATTGGTATAATCTGAAGTAAATTTTGGAATAAAATTTTATTCTTTTGGGATCTCTTTAATTATTCAAAAAGGCCCTTGTTTTAATTCAAATAGGATTTAATAATAATTCAAACACCATTTAAATTCTTTAAACTTTCCAAATATTTTTCAGTAGGTTTTTATTTGTTTATTTGGTTTCAAATAATTCATCTTGAATTATTTGGAAAGTATTTAATATGATTCATAATTCATTTGAATTGGGTATTTATTTTAATTCCAATGGAATTTAATATAATTTTAATTCCCTAATTTTTATTTGGAAGTTTTCTTTAATCGTAATTAGGTTGAATTAAACAACTTTTATTTCACTTGGGTAAATTCCAAAATACTATTTTCTCATGCATTATATAATTATTCTTATTAAAGATTTCTCTTTATTAAAATAGGGATAGAATGGTTAATGCCATTTTATTTTATTTTGGAAATTCTTTATCATTTTATTTTATTTGGATTTTGGATTTATAATTCATTCCATTTGCTTATGGTCTTGGACAAGTTTTTAATTTGGTCTTTAAATATTCTTTATTTAATATTTCCTTCTTCATCTTATAAAATCCATATCTTTTTATTTCGAGGTCCAAACTTAGTGACTTCAAATTTGTAAATCTTGTTTAATATTTTTTTATCTTTTTAAATCCCTTTAGGATTATTTGCTCACCATTTGGTATGGTTTTTAGATAAGTGTTTCATTAGCTTTGGAAATTACTTTTCCTTATCTTATTTAAATTCATAAGATTTTATCCATGGTTCCAATTTATGTGAAACCAATTTATATGGTTTTATAATATTTCTATTTATCATTCTTGATCATTTGTAAATGTTTGTTGACAAGATTTTATATGGATCAAAACCATAGGCTTGGAGATAACTTGGAAATGATTTTTATTCCATTAGGGTTTAGGGTTTGGATTTATTTTCCAAGTGTTTAAATTTTCAGATGCATTTTATGAGGAATGCATTTCTCTTGATTTGGATTTTGTTGAATTCAAATTTTAATTAAAGTTTGTTCAAGATGGGATTTTAAGTTTCCATTTAGAAACAAAAAGTTTCTTTTCACCCTAAAATTCAACAATAATTTATTTTGTTTATTTATTTATTTTTCACATAACAAGATTTGGAAAATCTTGGGATGTGACAGGCTAACACCCTTAAAATAAATCTCGTCCCGAGATTTGGGAAGGCTAGGGGTTACAAGTTGGCTCAAAGCATCTAGGGTACTACCACCCTTAAAAAATTTCCAACTAAATTACATCTTGGCTTGCTTGGGATCTTGATGAAATCTCTCTGGGCAAACATCTGGATAGTGTCCTTTGTTTCCACACTCGAAACATGTGACAAGGCTGAGATCCTTCATAGGCTTTATCTTGTGCTTCATCTTTTCTGGACAATTGCTTGCATAATGTCCTTGGTTACCACAATTGTAACATGTGATAAGATTGAGTTCTTCACGTATCTTCTGTGGACAAGTTGCTACATAATGACCTTGCTCTTTGCAGTTGTTGCACCACACTCGGCTAATATCCTTATACTTCTTCTTCTCTGGACATTCATTGGCATAATGTCCCATTTCTTTGCAATGACCACATTGCACATGGCTTTTGTCCTTCTTTTTCTTGGGTTTCTCCAAAGCTAAGAGTGCTTCTAATTCATGTTCTTCATATGTTATCTCAAAGGTAGGAACAGTTCCTGGTCTCCTTGACCTTCTATTATTCCTTGGATAATACATATGTCTCCTCTTTGGTCCTTTAAATTGGGTCATATTGCATGGAGGTGCAAGCTGAGATTTTCCCTTGTCTTCATCCTTCTTGATAGACTTGGCTCTCTCATGGTAATCTGCAATCAGTTGTTGCACTCCACCTTGTTTCCTTTGTTGAACTATGGAATAGATGGGGCATTGGATAGGGACATGATTATTTCCTTCACATAGGTAACAAGTAGATTGAGATGTGGGGCATTGGTCAATTGGATGTTTCTCTTCACAGTTAGGGCATTGATCTTCATGCTCTTTGGAAGTGTGATCCTTGTCTCCACAAATATTGCAAGCTTGGATTCCTTCTAGAATAACATCTTTATCATCCTTGTTGTCACAAACTCCTTTGGAAGAGTTGTTTCCCATGTTGATCATTTGATCTGTCACCTTATGCAACAATTGGGTTTGGGTTTCCAAAAACCTTTGCATGGTTGGATCTACCTCACTGGTGTTGTCTATAAATTGAGTTGTCACTTGGTTCAACTGGGTTTGGGTTACTATGTGTCCTCTCATGTTGATCTCTTGGTTGTTGTTGTCACCATCCTTGATGTTGGAGTCTCTTGGAGAAGTCATCTGTTTGGATTGGGATTAGAATAGGAAAAATATTTCTAAGGAATCAATTCTAATCACACACATCACTATTCACACAAGCAATGTGAAAGCAATCACAAACAACCATTCCACTCAAACAACAAGTTTCAAACACATTTTTAGGCAACCAAAAATATTTTTGTTACACCATATAAGTTGGTGTGTTTAATTTAAACTAAACATGGTGGTCCAACTATATGGTTCACTTGAGATCTTTCCATCTTTCTTAGTTGATTCTTCATGAACAAGATCTTTGTATCCTTGGAGAATTTCTTGAATCTAGGTCACAAAATTTCAAAGTGATGATGGTTCCTTCTAAGTTGTGTTTCCTTAGTCTTCAAGTCTTGAGTAATATTTCTTGTCTCACTTGTAGTCCTTAGTGATATCCAAGGTTGAAGTCCTTGTTGAGAATAAGGTTGAACTCACTTGAAGATGTTGAAGTCATTAGAGTTGATGAAGTCCTTTGCACATGGTGAAGTCTTTGGCCATGGGGTAGGCTTGTCCATCAAGTTTGAAATAAAAGATATGTAGAATAAAAACCAAAAATGGTTGAGGAAAGAGTTTACAAGATTGTTTGTAAATAAGTTTTGGAACAAATACAACTCCTATTTTCTAAGGGGTTTTGTCCAATCCTAGGGTTACAATCCTACAGACAACACAATGCTCTGATACCATCTGTAAGGTTCCCAACCTTTAATAAGGTAGAGATCCCTGTGTTTACAATGCTAGTCCCTGGATCAATAGCTAGCATCCACAGTTAAGATGTAATATCAAGAAACAAAGGTCATAATACAACTTTATAACCAGGAATAAAGTAATTTATTACATCTTACATAGCTCATTTGGCTCTCTCATTACAATGCAGCAGAATATAACAATAGCATGGGGTCCTTCATCTTCAAAGTGCCACATGCAGACATGTTGGTTGTAGACTTGTAATCCTATTTCACTAATATCAAACAAACCTGCAACATAACAAGTTACATCCACAAGGGTCAATACATTTGAATTGTATTGGCAAGTGATACTATGGTAGTGTAGTGGAGTCTATCATCTATATGCATTTGGCTAAGTGGAGCTTAGGCTTGCTTTGCTCAAAATAGATTTTCCTTATCATTTGAAAACACTAAGTTTTTGCTTGACAAAAATCTCTCCCAAGGCATCTCCCAATATAAATTGGTGATCCTTCAATCCCTTGTTCACCCACAAGATTTTAACTTAGAAATTGGGATGAGGAGATTCTTGATAGCTTCCATGTCTTGATGCTCAAATTGTCCTTTGCCAGGGACATGGCTAAGTACTTAGATTTTTCACTCTGCAAAGGTGGTGCACTTTCCCCACAAGACTTGGTTTCACCAAGACAAGATCTTTTAGAAGCCTTCCCTTAGACCAGAATGGACGCGTTCCAACCTATCATCCCCTACCACCAACTGTCCATTTGGCTAAGTTATTGCAACCTATATGATCCAGGCAGAGCCCATAATGCCACCAACTGTTCACCAAATACATTTTAAAATCATAAAACTTGGTGTTTGGGGTCAGAGAGTTTAAAACAAAACATTTCCCAAAGGTTTTCTTCCAAAACCATTTTTAATAAATAAACCATATTTTTATTTGACTAGAATTGGTTTAAATCCAAGATTCATTCTTTTGCATCATCAAATACATTTTTGAAACCACCAATTGATTTCTAGGGTTAGTAGGTTCAAAACAAACCATTTGCCAAAGATTTTATCCTCAAAATCATTTTAGAACAATTTTTATATCCTAAACATGCATACACAAGTTTCTATAAAAACAAACAATTTAGCAGAAGATTTTTACTAAACAAAGTGCATGGTTGGTTAGGGCTTGTCTTGATAATTCCATTGATATAAAGTTTGCAAAATTTGGACGTGTAGATTAGAAGTTATAGATTTTACAAAATCTAGCATCTAATAGATCAAATCTGTATTCAAAATATCAGGCAGGGCCACGTGGCGTGTTTTAATTCGTCGATACCGCTTCGTGCGGATCGTGCAATGGCAGCCGTTGGATTTAAGTGGGATCACACGGCTCAGAAGCTAGCGTACCCTTTCAGTTAAGTTTCTATCGCACACGTCGGAACCAGATCGAACGGCTATCGGCGAGCTTGCGAAGATGGCGGCGGCGGCGGCGTGTTCGATGAGTCGAGTCTAGGAAGCGAGGGGGTGAAAGGAGACGCTCACCGGATTCGCCGTGGCGTGGGGAAGCTCAAGGTGCTCACGAGAAGGCAAGGGGCTCGCGGTGGTGGCGTGGATTCCTCGCCGGAGTTCACGAAGGCGTTGGGTTCGGTCAGTCGTCGTCGAGGGCGACGCTAGGGAGCACAAAAATACAAAGTAAGCACGGCATTAGCTGCGCACGAGGTTGGCGATCATGTGTGCATCATTGAGAGGAAGAAAGGCGGTCAGCACTCACCGGGAAAAGTTGACGGAGCGGAGGCGACGCGGCGGCGTTCGATTGGTGGTTGCCCACGTTACGGGTCAGCGCGGGCAAGCGATCTTTGAAGCGCCAGGTGGAGGTCACGCTTGGGTGCTCGAGGAGGCGAGGGGCGGCAGGGTTTGGCCGGAATTGTCGCCAGAGCTTGTCGGAGACACAGGGGTCGTCGCGAGAAATACGGGCAGCCTGAGGGCTCCAGTGGGGTGGCGTCTGGGGGAAAGAGGGAGAAGAGGGGGGCGATTAAGAGGGCGGTGTCGTGGCGAGGATTAAACGCAGCATTATGGCGAATTGATCGCGAGGATTCAACGGCAGAAAACGGCCAGGCGTGCGTGGAAATGATGAACAACGCTGTGGGGTCCGACGGTCAGTGAGAGAGAGAGTGTGGGAGTGGGGTCCTCGCTTCAGCGACCTTGCGGGTTTAAATGTGGGTGCGAATCGTTTTTCTACGGGGGAGGAGAGGAACTGGGCTGGACTGGGCCAGGTGGGCTTAGCTGGGCTGGGCTGGCTATATTCATTTTTTTTGTACTGCTTTGTTTTTCTTTTTCTATTTCTTATTTCTGTTTTGGTTTTGTTTAATTAATTCAAACACTCATTTAGATTCAAATACTGATTATTGGTATAATTTGAAGTAAAATTTGGAATAAAATTTTATTCTTTTTGGGATCTCTTTAATTATTCAAAAAGGCCCTTGTTTTAATTCAAATAGGATTTAATAATAATTCAAACACCATTTAAATTCTTGAAACTTTCCAAATCTTTTTAAGTAGGTTTTTATTTGTTTATTTGGGTTCAAATAATTCATCTTGAATTATTTGGAAAGTATTTAATATGATTCATAATTCATTTGAATTGGATATATATTTTAATTCCAATGGAATTTAATATAGTTTTAATTCCCTAATTTTTATTTGGAAGTTTTCTTTAATCTTAATTAGGTTGAATTAAACAACTTTTATTTCACTTGGGTAAATTCCAAAATACTATTTTCTCATGCATTATATAATTATTCTTTTTAAAGATTTGTCTTTATTAAAATAGGGATATAATGGTTAATGCCATTTTATTTTATTTTGGAAATTCTTTATCATTTTATTTTATTTGGATTTTGGATTTATAATTCATTCCATTTTCTTATGGTCTTGGCCAAGTTTTTAATTTGGTCTTTAAATATTCTTTATTTAATATTTCCTTGTTCATCTTATAAAATCCATATCTTTTTATTTAGAAGTCCAAACTTAGTGACTTGAAATTTGTAAATCTTGTTTAATATTTGTTTATCTTTTTAAATCCCTTTAGGATTATTTGCTCACCATTTGGTATGGTTTTTAGATAAGTGTTTCATTAGCTTTGGAAATTACTTTTCCTTATCTTATTTAAATTCATAAGATTTTATCCATGGTTCCAATTTATGTGAAACCAATTTATATGGTTTTATAATATTTCTATTTGTCATTCTTGATCATTTGTAAATGTTTGTTGACAATATTTTATATGGATCAAAACCATAGGCTTGGAGATAACTTGGAAATGATTTTTATTCCATTATGGTTTAGGGTTTGGATTTATTTTCCAAGTGTTTAAATTTTCAGATGCATTTTATGAGGAATGCATTTCTCTTGATTTGGATTTTGTTGAATTCAAATTTTAATTAAAGTTTTTTCAAGATGGGATTTTAAGTTTCCATTTAGAAACAAAAAGTTTCTTTTCACCCTAAAATTCAACAATAATTTATTTTGTTTATTTATTTTTCACATAACAAGATTTGGAAAATCTTGGGATGTGACAGGCTACCACCCTTAAAATAAATCTCGTCCCGAGATTTGGGAAGGCTAGGGGTTACAAGTTGGCTCAAAGCATCTAGGGTACTACCACCCTTAAAAAATTTCCAACTAAATTACATCTTGGCTTGCTTGGGATCTTGAAGAAAGCTCTCTAGGCAAACATCTGCATAGTGTCCTTTGTTTCCACAGTTGAAACATGTGACAAGGCTGAGATCCTTCATAGGCTTTATCTTGTGCTTCATCTTTTCTGGACAATTGCTTGCATAATGTCCTTGGTTACCATAATTGTAACATGTGATAAGATTGAGTTCTTCACGTATCTTCTGTGGACAAGTTGCTACATAATGACCTAGATCTTTGCAGTTGTTGCACCACACTCGGCTAATCTCCTTATACTTCCTCTTCTCTGGACATTCATTGGCATAGTGTCCCATTTCTTTGCAATGACCACATTGCACATGGCTTTTGTCCTTCTTTTTCTTGGGTTTCTCCAAAGCTAAGAGTGCTTCTAATTCATGTTCTTCATATGTTATCTCAAAGGTAGGAACAGTTCCTGGTCTCCTTGACCTTCTATTATTCCTTGGATAATACATATGTCTCCTCTTTGGTCCTTTAAATTGGGTCATATTGCATGGAGGTGCAAGCTGAGATTTTCCCTTGTCTTCATCCTTCTTGATAGACTTGGCTCTCTCATGGTAATCTGCAATCAGTTGTTGCACTCCACCTTGTTTCCTTTGTTGAACTATGGAATAGATGGGGAATTGGATAGGGACATGATTATTTCCTTCACATAGGTAACAAGTAGATTGAGATGTGGGGCATTGGTCAATTGGATGTTTCTCTTCACAGTGAGGGCATTGATCTTCATGCTCTTTGGAAGTGTGATCCTTGTCTCCACAAATATTGCAAGCTTGGATTCCTTCTAGAATAACATCTTTATCATCCTTGTTGTCAAAAACTCCTTTGGAAGAGTTGTTTCCCATATTGATCATTTGATCTGTCACCTTATGCAACAATTGGGTTTGGGTTTCCAAAAACCTTTGCATGGTTGGATGTACCTCACTGGTGTTGTCTATAAATTGAGCTGTCACTTGGTTCAACTGGGTTTGGGTTACTATGAGTCCTCTCATGTTGATCTCTTGGTTGTTGTTGTCACCATCCTTGATGTTGGAGTCTCTTGGAGAAGTCATCTGTTTGGATTGGGATTAGAATAGGCAAAATATTTCTAAGGAATCAATTCTAATCACACACATCACTATTCACACAAGCAATGTGAAAGCAATCACAAAAAACCATTCCACTCAAACAACAAGTTTCAAACACATTTTTAGGCAACCAAAAATATTTTTGTTACACCACATAAGTTGGCGTGTTTAATTTAAACTAAACATGGTGGTCCAACTATATGGTTCACTTGAGATCTTTCCATCTTTCTTAGTTGATTCTTCATGAACAAGATCTTTGTATCCTTGGAGAATTTCTTGAATCTTGGTCACAAAATTTCAAAGTGATGATGGTTCCTTCTAAGTTGTTTTTCCTTAGTCTTCAAGTCTTGAGTAATATTTCTTGTCTCACTTGTAGTCCTTAGTGATATCCAAGGTTGAAGTCCTTGTTGAGAATAAGGTTGAACTCACTTGAAGATGTTGAAGTCATTAGAGTTGATGAAGTCCTTTGCACATGGTGAAGTATTTGGCCATGGGGTAGGCTTGTCCATCAAGTTTGAAATAGAAGAGATGTAGAATCAAATCCAAAAAATGGTTGAGGAAAGAGTTTACAAGATTGTTTGTAAATAAGTTTTGTAACAAATACAACTCCTATTTTCTAAGGGGTTTTGTCCAATCCTAGGGTTACAATCCTACAGACAACACAATGCTCTGATACCATCTGTAAGGTTCCCAACCTTTAATAAGGTAGAGATCCCTGTGTTTACAATGCTAGTCCCTGGATCAATAGCTAGCATCCACAGTTAAGATGTAATATCAAGAAACAAAGGTCATAATACAACTTTATAACCAGGAATAAAGTAATTTATTACGTCTTACATAGCTCATTTGGCTATCTCATTACAATGCATCAGAATACAACAATAGCATGGGGTCCTTCATCTTCAAAGTGCCACAGGCAGACATGTTGGTTGTAGACTTGTAATCCTATTTCACTAATATCAAACAAACCTGCAACATAACAAGTTATAGCCACAAGGGTCAATACATTTGAATTGTATTGGCAAGTGATACTATGGTAGTGTAGTGGAGTCTATCATCTATATGCATTTGGATAAGTGGAGCTTAGGCTTGCTTTGCTCAAAATAGATTTTCCTTATCATTTGAAAACACTAAGTTTTTGCTTGACAAAATTCTCTCCCAAGGCATCTCCCAATAGAAATTGGTGATCCTTCAATCCCTTGTTCACCCACAAGATTTTAACTTAGAAATTGGGATGAGGATATTCTTGATAGCTTCCATGTCTTGATGCTCAAATTGTCCTTTGCCAGGGACATGGCTAAGTACTTAGATTTTTCACTCTACAGAGGTGGTGCACTTTCCCCACAAGACTTGGTTTCACCAAGACAAGATCTTTCAGAAGCCTTCCCTTAGACCAGAATAGACGCATTCCAACCTATCATCCCCTACCACCAACTGTCCATTTGGCTAAGTTATTGCAACCTATATGATCCAGGCAGAGCCCATAATGCTAAGTGGCTGCACTTGAAGCTTCTCAACATTTGACATCTCAAATCTCTTTGTTCCTGGGTGGCCATCCACAAGTGAGATACACAAGGTAAACCATAGAAATGGTCCTTGTGAACCACTCAACACAAACCATTCCTTCCATTCCACCCAGGTGATTCATTCACTTAGTTGTTTTATTAAACAAAACACAAGTCCACAGACTTAGAAATATTTCATAGCATGAATATATATTCCACCCTTGTTTTCTACTAGCTATGCTAATCATGATAGTAGTAGGAATCTTAACTTAGGAAATTCTACTAAGGTTTCATCTACTAGGATTTCCCATGGCATGGTTTATACTTAGCAAAAATTCCATGCAAGTCCTACTTAGAAATATCACTAATGCATAGTGAAAATAATGGGACAAAAGTATGAAGCATCACTTGCCTTTTTGGTAGAGGGTATAGGTTCACTCCTTGATCTTGAAATATTCACTCACTTCAAATCACTACAATTCAATCAAGCAAACAATATTTCAATCTACCATTCAAGCAATTCATCACATAAAATGATAGAAACAAAACAATGCATGCAAGCATGCAAAAGATTGTTTTATTAACAAAAGTGGTTTATATTAGGTTATAAACATTATAAAACACTTAATGTTCATTTTATAAAGTGTCAAAGTCATTTGCAAAAGATTTCACTTCATAAACCATTTTTAAACCAAGTCATTATTTTATGTGGTTGAAAATGTCTTTAGTAAAGTAGTAGTTTTGTAGGGTTCACCAAATACATTTTCAAATCATAAAACTTGGTGTTTGGGTTCAGAGAGTTTAAAACAAAATATTTCCCAAAGGTTTTCTTCCAAAACCATTTTTAATAAATAAACCATATTTTTATTTGACTAGAATTGGTTTAAATCCAAGATTCATTATTTTGCATCATAAAATACATTTTTGAAACCACCAATTGATTTATAGGGTCAGTAGGTTCAAAACAAACCATTTTCCAAAGATTTTATCCTCAAAATCATTTTAGAACAATTTTTATATCCTAAACATGCATACACATGTTTCTATAAAAACAAACAATTTAACAGAAGCTTTTTACTAAACAAAGTGCATGGTTGGTTAGGGCTTGTCTTGCTGATTCCATTGATATAAAGTTTGCAAAATTTGGACGTGTAGATTAAAAGTTATAGATTTTACAAAATCTATCATCTAATAGATCAAATCTATATTCAAAATATCAGGCAGGGCCACGTGGCGTGTTTTAATTCGTCGATACCGCTTCGTGCGAATCGTGCAATGGCAGCCGTTGGATTTAAGTGGGATCACACGGCTCAGAAGCTAGCGTACCCTTTCAGTTAAGTTTCTATCGCACACGTCGGAACCAGATCGAACGGCTATCAGCAGGCTTGCCAGAGATGGGCGGCGCTGGCGGCGACGTGTCTGGTGGCGGTGGTTCGGCGAGTCTAGGAAGCGAGGGGGTGAAAGGAGACGCTCACCGGATTCGCCGTGGCGTGGGGAAGCTCAAGGTGCTCACGAGAAGGCAAGGGGCTCGCGGTGGTGGCGTGGATTCCTCGCCGGAGTTCACGAAGGCGTCGGGTTCGCCGATCGATCGTCGTCGAGCACAAAAAGACAAAGTAAGCACGGCATTAGCTGCGCACGAGGTTGGCGATCATGCGTGCATCATCGAGAGGAAGAAAGGCGGTCATCACTCACCGGGAAAAGTTGATGGAGCGGAGGCAGACGCCGGCGACGTTCAGTTGAGGTGGTTTACCACGTTCTGGGTCAAGCGCGGGCAAGCTGATGCTGCAGAGAGAAGCGCCAGGGGTTGGAGGTCACGCTCGGGTGCTCGAGGAGGCGAGGGGCGGCAGGGTTTGGCCGGAATTGTCGCCATTTAAATTCTTCAAACTTTCCAAATCTTTTTCAGTAGGTTTTTATTTGTTTATTTGGGTTCAAATAATTCATCTTGAATTATTTGGAAAGTATTTAATATGATTCATATTTCATTTGAATTGGGTATTTGTTTTAATTCCAATGGAATTTAATATAGTTTTAATTCCCTAATTTTTATTTGGAAGTTTTCTTTAATCTTAATTAGGTTGATTTAAACAACTTTTATTTCACTTGGGTAAATTCCAAAATACTATTTTCTCATGCATTATATAATTATTCTTATTAAAGATTTGTCTTTATTAAAATAGGGATATAATGGTTAATGCCATTTTATTTTATTTTGGAAATTCTTTATCATTTTATTTTATTTGGATTTTGGATTTATAATTCATTCCATTTGCTTATGGTCTTGTCCAAGTTTTTAATTTGGTCTTTAAATATTCTTTATTTAATATTTCCTTCTTCATCTTATAAAATCCATATCTTTTTATTTAGAGTTCCAAACTTAGTGACTTCAAATTTGTAAATCTTGTTTAATATTTGTTTATATTTTTAAATCCCTTTAGTATTATTTGCTCACCATTTGGTATGGTTTTTAGATAAGTGTTTCATTAGCTTTGGAAATTACTTTTCCTTATCTTGTTTAAATTCATAAGATTTTATCCATGGTTCCAATTTATGTGAAACCAATTTATATGGTTTTATAATATTTCTATTTGTAATTCTTGATCATTTGTAAATGTTTGTTGACAAGATTTTATATGGATCAAAACCATAGGCTTGGAGATAACTTGGAAATGATTTTTATCCCATTAGGGTTTAGGGTTTGGATTTATTTTCTAAGTGTTTAAATTTTCAGATGCATTTTATGAGGAATGCATTTCTCTTGATTTGGATTTTGTTGAATTCAAATTTTAATTAAAGTTTGTTCAAGTTGGGATTTTAAGTTTCCATTTAGAAACAAAAAGTTTCTTTTCACCCTAAAATTCAACAATAATTTATTTTGTTTATTTACTTTTCACATAACAAGATTTGGAAAATCTTGGGATGTGACACAACCGGAGGGGATGGCTGTGGTGTGAGTATCACATGTGTTCAGAGAGTGTTAATGCTTTGCTCCGGTGCTCTATTAAAAGGAGCACCTTAATTGCCAGTAGTTCCCTAGAGGCCCCGCTACTGCTCACTATGGTGATGCCGCAAGTTTCCACCATGATTTGGCATGGCTTAGGCTAGCGTCCCAGGCATTTCTCTAACACATATACATAACTCCATGGACTTACAAGCTCCCTTTTTATTTTACATTGACGACGTCCATAAACAAAATAGCATGATATCGACTATGTACAATGTAAAAGTGCAATGTTGAAAGCGTTCCCCATGATAGCATGGTTCTCCTAATTCCAACGTATAAGTGCAAGCATATACAACATAGATGATACAATGTTTCAAGTTTATTAGGGGCAAGAAAAATAAAGTGTGTTGGAGATATGGCCAAGAGGCAATAATAAAGTGGTTATTATCATATCTTCATGCTTATGATAAATGTTTACATACCATGCTATAATTGTGTTAATCGGAAACATTAATACTTGTGTGATTTGTAAACATAAAAGAGTACCTAGTAAAGCCTCTTGTTAAACTAGCTTGTTGGTTAATATATGATCATGGTTTCCTGATCATGAACATAGAGATGTTATTAACAACAGGGTCATATCATTAGGAGAATCATGTGATGGACATACTCCTATAGTTAAGCGTAGCATAAAGATCAAGTCATTTAATATAGTTCATTTGCTATAAGCTTTCTGATACATAGTAACCTAATTCCTTCGACCATGAAATCATGCTTATCACCATCACCGGAAGGATGCTTTGATGACATCAAACACCACACTGTAACTGGGTGGCTATAAAGGTGGCGTTGAGTGTTCGGAAAGTATGGGTTGAAACACAAGGATCAAGAGTGGGATTTGTCCATCCATATGAAAGATAGATATACTCTGGGCCCTCTCGGTGGAATGTCATCCAATTAGCTTGCAAGCATGTGACTGGCTCACAAGGGATCACATATCATGGGAACGAGAAAAGAGTACTTATCGGTAACGAGGTTGAACTAGGTATGCAGAGATACCGACGATGAAAACCTCGGATAAGTAAAATATCGTGAGACAAAGGGAAATTGGTATCGTATGTAAGTGGTTCATTCGATCGCAAAGTCATCGTAGAAATATGTGGGAGCCATATGAATTTCCAGATTCCTCTATTGGTTATTGATCGGAGAAGTGCCTTGATCATGTCCACATAATTCACGAACCGTAGGGAGACACACTTAAGGATTCGATGTTGTTGAGTAGTTATGGAATGATGAGTAAGAGACCGAATGTTGTTCGGAGTCTTGGATGGGATCCGGGATATCACAAGAAGATCCTTAATGGTCCAGAGAATAATATTCATATAAGGAAAGTCCTATTTCGGAGTTGGGGAATGATTCCGGTGTTTTCACCGGGAATGTTCTAGAAGGGTCCGGAAGGTCCGGCACTCCGGAGGGGAAGGGTACATGAATGTATCATGACAATGTGGAATGGTTGCATCATGTACTAGGTCACTTGGCTGGGCAAAAATAAAGGGAGAAATCAAATCCTAGTTTGAAAGTCAAACGCCAATTTGAAAAAGTCAAACGGCAAGTTTGCTTGGTGGAGGGAGAGTAGGAAACCTACTTAGGGAGGAAGTCCCACTCCCTCCACCCACCGGCCAAGGAGGAGGAGTTGGAGGAGGACTCCCTCCTCATAGTCGCCTCCCTCCCACCTATAAAAGAAGGGGCAGGGGTGCCCCCTCTTCCCTACACCCAACTCACCTCAAACCCTAGCCCCAAGCCACCGGCCTCCTCCCAAGTCACCGCCGCCTAGGGCCCTCCCAAGTCGCCGACTAGGGTTTCCCCAGACCCTAGACGCCGGCTACACCTCTCCCCTTGGTGCCTCTAAACCCTAGACCACCGAGGCCTCTCTCATAGTCCACCATACTCGCTCCGGCTTAAAGCGAAGCCCTGCGAGATCTCCCCTCTACTTCCGGTACCACGCCGTCTTCTTGGAATCACGAGAGTGCTACAACCTCCATTTCTTTGGAACAAGGGATCTGAAGGTCTTCATCAGTCTGAACGTGTGACCGATGCGGAAGCTTGAACGCAGGGGCCGGAAGGATCGTCTGCGATCTTGAGATCGGCAAGAATAACTACATCACCCACGAGAATCTGCTCTCGTTAACGCTTTGGAATCTTGAGGGTGAGTTCCTCTATCGACGTTGCTACAATCTAGTAGATAGATCTTGGCTTGTTTGTTTGTATGCGGTAGAATTTTTTTTTCCTTGCTACGAACCCCTAAAGTGGTATCAGAGCCGTGTCTATATGTAGATCTGTTGCACGAGTAGAACACAATGGTCATTGTGGGCGTTGATGCTTTTGTTGTTGATTGCTTCTTGTGTACTTTGCATCTTGCGGGATGGTGCGATGAAGCGGCCCGGGCTAACCTTACATGACATCGTTCATGAGACTTGCTCCACGCTTGACATGCAACTTGTATTGCATAAGTGGCTTTGCGGGTGCCTGTTTCTCCCAACATAGTTAAGATTCAATTTACAACGGATGATTGACAATACTAGTATCAATGTTGTGGTTCTTGTTCGTAAGTTAGAACGACACTTATTGAAAGCCCCAAACCACGTAAAACATGCAAAGAAAATTAGAGGCGTCTAACTTTGTTTTGCAGGGGGTGTGCTGTGATGTGATATGGCCATCATTGTGATTGTATATGATGTATGCAATGTTCCTTATTGTAAGTAGGCAATCGGCAGGAGCCATATGGTTGTATTTTAAATTCCGTTAAGACCCACGTGTCTATTATTCAAAGTAGTTGTAATAGTTGATGCTGGTGGACGACAACCATGAAGCGGCGCCATTGACCTTGACGCCATGCCGGTGATGATGGAGATCATGTTCGTGCTTGAAGATGGAGATCGGAAACACAAGGAGAAAGGCCATATCATATCACATATTATGAAATGCATGTGATGTTAATCCTTTTATGCATCTTGTATTGCTTAGTTCACGATGGTAGCATTATAAGATGATCCCTCAAGCACACAATTTCAAGTTTTAAAGTGTTCATCCTTAGTAAGCACCGTTGCTAAAGCTCGTTGTTTCGAAGCACCACGTGATGATCGGGTGTGTTAGATTCTGCGAGTGTATACAACATGAGCAAGCCAGATTTGCTCATGCGGAAGCTAAGGTTTGATCTTGACGAGCCTAGCATGTACAGACATGGTCTCGGAACACGTATCACCGAAAGGTAAAGCATGAGTCATATAGTAGATATGATGAACATGTTGATTGTTCGCCATTGAAGCTACATCAACTCTCGTGACGATCGGTTTTGATGTGGTGGATTTGGTTCGTGTGATCACTAAAACAATGTGAGGGATATTGTTTTGAGTGTGAGTTCAATGGCAATATGATTAAAAGTTGAACACTATTTATCATAAATTAAATCAAAGTGAATTTTCATAATTGTTGCAGTCATTGGCATCCGTTTACCACCTTGCGCTTAGTTATGATTGAGATGATAGAACTATAGAATTCGGGTTAGTTACTTTACGAACTGGTATCGTATTGTTTTGAAGTGTTAATCTAAAGTTTAAAAGTCCTATTGCAAACTTTCAATAAGTTCCGGTTACTCCATGAAGTTTAATAATTGGTATTAAAACAAGAGTGACAATTCCAAGTGTTAGTGTATGAGTATCATGTTTGTCTCCATGATTCTTGATATTCAAAGGATTGTCTTAATATCAAGGTTATCTAGGATCTGAAAGAGTTGTTTCAGAAACCATGATGTGTGGAAGATATTGTGATATCTGAAACGAAGTTTTGGTTGCAACATGATAGAGTATAATATGGCAAAAGTCATGTTCTCATATTTGATGAGAATTTGCAAAGGTTGGAGACACTAGTTGTCCTAATCCTCCAAAAGGATTTGGAGAGCAACATTATACTCGCGATTCACCGTTATAAGCTAAAAGTAGCTTGATCATGGATAATCCCATGATAAGGGTGAATATTTGATGTAGGTAAAATGTTTACTACACCAAGAGATTACTAAAGAAAGGAATTTGAAAGAACACCAAACATTTGATGATGGTGATCTACTTCAAAGTGCAAGTCCAAAGACATTGGTATTTTACTATACATGCTTTGGACTATGTGTCATGTATATGGCTCCACTATTGATGTTGATAGATTCTTTCAAACAGAAAAGGAAATACTAAAAGAAAATCTCATAAATATATGGCAGAAAAGAAAAGACTAGAATTGTTCAGCTTAAGTATATAGATGATATAAATGTTATGGCTATATTCTTTGCTTATTAAAAAATGTGGTTCTTAAGTATTTGATACTGAATTTGTTGGTATGAATCGTCATACGAAACAACAGAATTCATGAACTACAATGGCCTAAGTAACTAGCAAAAGAATATGTGATGATGTTCATCGAGAACAAATAAAGGGTTATTGTGTTGCTCGTTAAACATCAAAGCTTGCCTTCAAGATTTGTTTTATCAGGTATTATGAGAACAAAAGGGTTGTTTAAATAATTGCCGTAATCCATAAAAGATGGATGATTCACAAATCTCGTTGGAGAAATCACATCCAAAAAAACTAGTGCTAAAAATGTCGAAAGACAAATTGATTGAAAGATCACTTAGGAAGTGACATCGCCGTTTAAAATTATATTGGAAAGAAAACATGAAGAAACTCCATGTGGATGGAATTTTGGAGTCTTTTTGATTTTTGATCAAATGACGCTTGTGAAACTTTCCTAGAGATAATTAAAACTTCGTTCTTAGTCCAAAAGGGAACGAATGACTAGCTTATTGGAAATTGTACATATTGTTGTATGAAGTCCATTATGTGTAGTCAAGAGCGATGGATTTCAACTTCATATGCTTCCTCCGAAAATTTGAGTGAATATATGAATATTTACTTAATAAGGATGAATTATGAAACATTTGAAAAGTTCAAAGATTTTCAAGATGAAGTGCAAAATCATTGTAACAAGAATATAAATAGTTTATGATAAGATCATAAAGGAAGATATTTGAGTTACGAGTTTAGCATAATACCTAAGATTTAAGGAATCATTCCGTGGATTTGCATTTCCCGAAACACCATAAGAGTATGGAGCGTTCGAGATATGTGATTAAACCTTGTTTGACATGGTAAGATCAAAGGTGCAATTCATAAAACTGCCATTATATTTTAAAGATTAAAAGCTTTAGTGACTACCATTTTTCCACTGAAAAGAGCTCCATCATAATCCGTTGAATTGACACCATATAAAGTTATGGTTTGGGATAAAACCCAAGTTGTCCTTTCTTAAATATTGGTATGCTATTCATAAGAAAGATGTTTGCAACCAAAGTCGGATGAACATATCTTTGTATGTTATTTTGAATAATCATTGAGTATTCCTCCATAACACCAAAGGAAAAAATGTTTGTCGCTTAGAACGTCAAGTTTCTTTGAGAAGGAATTTTCCGTGAAAAGTTAAGTGGGAGGAGAATAAAACTTTGATAAGGTTAAAGGAACCTTAGCTATATGTGCAAAGTTGCGCAGCACCGAAAAGTGTTCCGGAGGCAGCAACAATGCTCATGGCTCACGTGCCTCAAAGGTTGTGGTCACGGAGATCTAAGTTTCTATTGAAACAAGTAGGTCGGGTAAACCATCAAATACCAAGATTTGAGAGTTAAATCATTATTTGACAATAATGATCCGACTACATGCAAAGAAGCGATGATGGGACCTGACTCCATAAAATGGCTTGAAGCCATAAAATCCGTGATAGTTCCATACATGAGAAATCAAGCTTTGAACTTGAAGGACCCTCGATAAAGGTGTAAGACCTTACAGTCGTGTTTGGATCTATAAAGAAATAGACATGGATGTTTCACATCTATGAAATTATCGACATGTCGGGAAAGAGTTCACGACAATGTTCAAAGAGTTGACTATGACAAGATCTGATCTTTCATTAAGCGATATTTAGTCTAGACGGATTAATGTAGCAACCACTACATATAATTTTGTTATGTGGTAGTTGAATAAACAAAACAAAGTTCTTCTAATAGAATTGTTACCTAGGACGTGTGCATAACACGGTCCAAAGGGTTTTGTTATTTCAAAGGATGCTAAAAGCATATGCAAACTTCGATGGTTGAAGTGAGCATCGCGGAGTTGGAATCTTCACTATGATGAAACTGTTAAAAGAGTTTAATTTCATCGGAGACAATGAAGATGCTTGCATTTGCAAGAAATTAAGTGGGAGCGCTAAGACATATTTCTAATACATTATGTGGAAGACATATTGTTGATTGGAAATAATGTATCTTTTATTAACACATATTAAGAATTTCATCCCGATGAAAGATTTAGGCAAAACCCAAATATTTGGCATCAATATCTATATAGATAGATTGAGTCGCTAATATGGTTGTGCCGAAAGTACATAGATGATATATTGAATGAATTCAATATAGAAACTACAAGAAAGGTTCTTGTTGCACAGGAAGGATTGAATAAATATTTAAGTATTTTTGATACTTAATAGATAAAATTACAAAGAGTATTTTATCAATCATGTTGTGATGTGTACAAATCCAGATATGTCCTATGCTCTAAATGTTATGAGCGTATACCAGAATGATTCATAAAATGATTATTGGACGATAGTAAAGATATTCTTATGATCTTGTAAAAGAAATAAGAATATATTATTTTGAAGAAGTGACAAATAGATGGTTAGTTCATTGTAAAAGTACTACATTGATACTAGTTTCTGTCACAAAGTACAAATTAAGTTTATCTCAATCTAAACTAAGGGTGGCACAATATAATGGAAAGTAAGTTCCATAATGGATTTGGATGAGTTCCAAAGTTAAGAAATTGTGGCAGATACTACAACAAAAGGGCTAAGTATATAACTGCTATTATAGCAGCTAAAGAGGGCATTTGTGTCAAGTAGTTTGTTATCAAACTAGGTGTAGTTCACAGCGGGATAATACTATGAAGATATATTGTACGACAATATTATCAACATGTTTTAACCCCAAAGAACTAAAGGTCTCACCAAAGGACCAAATTTATACAAAGACATCTCATTAGAGAATGAGTGATGTGTAGAGACGCAAAGACATGCAATTACACACGGACCTGGAAGTGTCAGATCCAGGAATCGATTGACCACTAGCAATCGTGTACATACAACAGGAAAGCCATAGGTGTTGAATACACAAGGTTTTAAACTAGATTATTGACTCTAGTGCAAGTGGGAGACTGTTGGAGATATGCCCAAGAGGCAATAATAAAGTGGTTATTATCATATCTTCATGCTTATGATAAATGTTTACATACCATGCTATAATTGTGTTAATCGGAAACATTAATACTTGTGTAATTTGTAAACATAAAAGAGTCCCTAGTAAAGCCTCTTGTTAAACTAGCTTGTTGGTTAATATATGATCATGGTTTCCTGATCATGAACATAGAGATGTTATTAACGGGGTCATATCATTAGGAGAATGATGTGATGGACATACTCCTATAGTTAAGCGTAGCATAAAGATCAAGTCATTTAATATAGTTCATTTGCTATAAGCTTTACGATACATAGTAACCTAATTCCTTGACCATGAGATCATGCTTATCACCATCACGGAAGGATGATTTGATGACATCAAACACCACACCGTGGCGGGTGGCTATAAAGGTGGCATTGAGTGTTGGAAAGTATGGGTTGAAACACATGGATCAAGAGTGGGATTTGTCCATCCATATGACGGATAGATATACTCAGGCCCTCTCGGTGGAATGTCATCCAATTAGCTTGCAAGCATGTGACTGGCTCACAAGGGATCACATATCATGGGAGCGAGAAAAGAGTACTTATCGGTAACGAGGTTGAACTAGGTATGCGAGATACCGATCAAAACCTCGGATAAGTAAAATATCGTGAGACAAAGGGAAATTGGTATCGTATGTAAGTGGTTCATTCGATCGCAAAGTCATCGTAGAAATATGTGGGAGCCATATGAATTTCCAGATTCCTCTATTGGTTATTGATCGGAGAAGTGCCTTGATCATGTCCACATAATTCACGAACCGTAGGGAGACACACTTAAGGATTCGATGTTGTTGAGTAGTTATGGAATGATGAGTAAGAGACCGAATGTTGTTCGGAGTCTTGGATGGGATCCGGGATATCACAAGAAGATCCTTAATGGTCCAGAGAATAATATTCATATAAGGAAAGTCCTATTTCGGAGTTGGGGAATGATTCCGGTGTTTTCAGGGAATGTTCTAGAAGGTCGGAAGGTCCGGCACTCAGGAGGAAGGGTACATGAATGTGTCATGACAATGTGGAATGGTTGCATCATGTACTAGGTCACTGGCTGGGCAAAATAAAGGAGAAATCAAATCCTAGTTTGAAAGTCAAACGCCAATTTGAAAAAGTCAAGCGACAAGTTTGCTTGGTGGAGGAGAGTAGGAAACCTACTTGGGAGGAAGTCCCACTCCTCCACCGCCCTCAGGAGGAGGAGTTGGAGGAGGACTCCTCCTAGCCCTCCTCCCACCTATAAAAGAAGGGCAGGGTGCCTCTTCCACCACCCAACTCAAACCCTAGCCCCAAGCCGGCCTCCTCCCAAGTCGCCTCCGCCTAGGGCCTCCCAAGTCGCCGACTAGGGTTTCCCCAAACCCCTAGCCGTTACACCTCTCCCTTGGTGCCTCTAAACCCTAGACCACCAAGGCCTCTCTCATAGTCCACCATACTCTCGGCTTAAAGCGAAGCCTGCGAGATCTCCCTCTACTTACGGTACCACGCGTCGTCTTTGGAATCACGAGGAGAGTGCTACAACCTCCGCCTCTTTGGAACAAGGAGATGAAGGTCTTCATCAGTAAGCGATGTGACCATTGAAGAGCCTGCTTGAGCAGGCCTTGGGAAGGATCGTCTACGCGATCTTGAGATCGGCAAGAGTACAACTACATCACCCACGAGAATCTGCTCTCGTTAACCGCTCTGGAATCTTCGAGGGTGAGTTCCTCTATCGACTCGTTGCTACAATCTAGTAGATAGATCTTGGCTTGTTTGTTTGTATGCGGTAGAAAATTTTGTTTTCCATGCTACGAACCCCTACAAAGTGTGCCATCAAGTTTGTAAGAGATTTAATCACTAAGTTTTCACATAACAAAGTGACTCTTTAATTGAAGGGTAGATGAAACAAGAGTATACTTGGAATGGTGTAACACACCATACATAGGAATTTATAGTGGACACTTTGGAATAACTTGGTTTCTTGGGAGTTAGATGCATGAGTAGAGCTTACTCATACAAGTGGAGGCTAGCAAAAGACTGGGAGCGACCAACTAAGAGAGCAATAATGGCCATAATCATGCAGAGCGATAAAACATTACTAATCAAAGCATAAAGTGGTACCACAAGTCAAAAACTAAATGATCATAGGTCTAAGGTGACTTTTTCATAGTCATAACATGGTGTGAGCATGTGCCAAGTCAACCCAAACAAAGCATCAAACGAGAATACCACAATAATATGCTTTTGTATGCTAAAGCAACACATGATTCTTTTAAGGCACATTAAGCAATCCTAATTGTTTGGAACAATTCATGCTGCAACAATAATCACTAAGCATAAGGTCAAAACAACATCTAGCATGACATGATAGAGTCTAAGTCACAGTCAAAGCAAGCTCCTCTTGTACTACTAAAGCAAGAACTTTCTACTCTTTTTCAACACCAATCAACTTATTTGAAACAAAACAACGAGAACGGGGGTCCAAACTACTTTATTCAACTAAACTAAGCAAACAAAAACCAAAAACAAAAACTAAGACGCTCCAAGAACAACACAGCAGTGCATGAAACAATAAAAATGAAGTGTCTAGAAAGACCTGGGATTTTTATTGATGAAGAAGGGGATGCCTTGAGCATCCCCAAGCTTTGACGCTTGTAGCTCTTGAATATTTCTTGGGGTGACACAGGGTAGCATCCCCAAGCTTGAGCTTTTGTCCATTCTTCATCTCATTACATCATCCTTTCCTTACACCTGAAAATTTTCCTTCATACAAAACTTCACACAATCTTCATTAGCAACATTAGTGTATTCAAAAGATAATATACCTTGGGGTTTTAGTTTTAAAATAGCAAAACTTTCATTAAAGACACAAGCTACTGTAGCAATTACCTCAAAAAGCTCAATTTCCCAAAAATAACACAAAAAGGAATCAATAAGAAGCAAATGCAAATAATGGCAGAAATCTGTCAAAACAGACCAGCAGGTAAAACCGATTTTTTAAATGACCTTCTATTGCTCAAATCAAAATGTTGAGCTAATGAAAGTTAGCTAACAACCTGGGGGATTTAATAAGAAAATTACATCTCAATCCGACTTACAGAGATTTTTCAAGAATTTTTACAGTGAAGCACAAAATTCTGTTTCAGGACAACAACTTCTCCAAATCTTACTTCTCTCTCATTAGAGGTTATTCTTGGCACAAAAAACAAATGAAAAGGATAAGGAGCGGTTATTACAGAGGTAATAACTTCCAAGACTCAAGAAAACTATTGGGTTATCTCCAAAGAAGCACTTTTCTTTACCGCCTTTAAGTTAGGCTTGATAGTTTGAGAAGATGCTCACATAAGAAATATGAATTGAAGTAAAAGAGAGCATCACGAAGCAAATTCAAAACATATTTAAGTCTAACCCACTTCCTATGCATAGGAATCTTGTAAAGAAACAAGTCATAAAAGCACAAAGCAACAAGCATAGGAAAGGAAAACAAGTGCAACTTCAAGATTCTCAACATAAAGAGGGGAAACTTAATATTGTTGAGATACATAAGACCATGTTTCCCTCTCTCATAATAACTTTCAGTAGCAACATGAATAAAATTAACAATATAACTATCACATAAAACATTCTTATCATGAGCAACATGCGTATAATAATTATTACTCTTCACATAAGCATAGTCATTCTTATTAATTGTAATGGGAGCAAATTCGACAAAATAGCTATTATTATTATTCCCATCACCATAATCATCAAATATAGGAGGCATATTGTAATCACAATAAATTTTCTCCTCAATAGTAGGTGGACGGAAAATATCATATTTATCATTGTAATCATCATATATTGGAGGTTTAGTATCATCATAAGCAATAGAATAGCTATCTTCCAAATGTGGGGAACTAAAAATATCACTTTCACAAAAACTAGCTTCCCCAAGCTTAGACTTTTCCATAGCATTAGCAATAATGCTATTCAAATAATTCATACTAATAACATTGCCATTAGCATGCAAATAAAGTTCCATAGATTTTTTTAATTTTCTCTTCAAACACTTCATATCCTAACTCAAGATAAATACTATTAGGGTTGCAGGTGCGGGCTCGCTTAAGCCCGCAAAACTAAAACGGTTAGTACAATCTATACTAAGTGTAGCGATTGGGAATTTGAACTGTGTGTACGTGAGCTTAGACAAATAGCTGCCCGCAAACCCGCCCCGCTTGCAGCCCTAAATATTATAAAGCTCTCTAATTTTTGTTGTTGTTTTACATTAAGCCTAACTAGTGAAAATAAAAACAAGAAACAAAAAGACAAAATTATAGAATCTAAAGGAAATAACTTCGAGCGCTCACACCGAAGGATGTGAGTACCTTTTACCTCCCCAAAGCAGCCTTGGAAAATAGCTTGATGTCTACGCACTTCTATTCTTGTAGACAGTTGTTGGGCCTCTAAGTGCAGAGGTTTGTAGAACAGCAGCAGGTTCCCTTAAGTGGATTACCCAAGATTTATCGAACTCAGAGAGGAAGTGGTCAAAGGTATCCCTCTCAAGCAACCCTGCAATCAAGATAGAATAAGTCTCTTGTGTCCCCAACACACCCAATACGTTTGTCAGGTCTATAGGTGCACTAGTTCGGCAAAGAGATAGTGAAATACAAGTGGATCGATGATTATAAGACAACGGTGCCAAAAAAGAGCTTGACGGCGTGTAAGAGACTGGAAGCAAGTAAACATGTAACAGATCTAATTGTAAACGGTGTTTCAATGCTTAGAAACAAGGCATAGGGATCATACTTTCACTAATGAACACTTTCATATAAATATCTTCTCTTCATGATACTACTCTAAACTACTCTCTGGTTGGACACTCTAATCCATGGTAGGGCTACAAAAGCACTCCTCAAAGTCCGCATTCCCCATCTAGATAACCCCACACCGTCACCTTGAGCGCTACATGGTTCCAACAAACACTACAATTTCATAGAGACATCCAACTCCAAATATACTCATGATAAATATTTATTAACTCTAATCTAAGTGCCATCACGGCGTGCACGCTGTCACTTTCACACCCGTGGGGAGAGCAGAGATATATTGAAGCACTTGAGTATTTATGTAGATTCTAGCCTAAGTGCCACCACGATATGCACACTGTCACTTTCATACACGTGGGGAGAGCCAGAGATCTATTAAAGCACTTGAGTAGCAGAGTAGATCTACTTGATTACAAAGTTCATGATCACAATATAATCACAAATAGAGAGAAAGATGAACACATAGCTACCGGTAGAGCCCTTAGCCTCGAAGGAGAACTACTCCCTCCTCGTCATGGGAATTAGCAACGGTGATGAAGATGGCGATGGAGATCTATGGAGATGGTGGTGGAGATCGAAAGAGATGGCTCCGGGGGCACTTCCCCGTCCCGGCAGGGTGTCGGAACAGAGACTTCTGTCCTCCGAATCTCCCCTTCGGTGGTGGCGGCGTTGTGGGACTTTTTCATGGATTTTTGCCCCCGTTAGGGTTACGTCTCGGGGAGACGTATAAGTAGGCGAAAGTGCAAGGTCGGTGGAGGGCCAGGAGGACCCGCACCTGACATGAATATGCCCTACGGGTACCCGATGTTAGCCTACCTGGTCAAGTCCGACGGAAGGCCCACTCGACGACCTGCCAGGATGCATGACGCTTATGATGTTTCGTCTGCTATGAAGCCCATATGGATACGGACTCACATGCGCACAAGACAAGAAAAACTCAAGACTAGAGTTTGAATACAACTTGTAACCTACTCGTATCGGTACCTGAGACCTAGCCTCCCCATATATAAAGGCTAGAAAGGTCCAACGAGGAGGACACACTACGATACAATAGACTACACCACAACAGATCTACGGATCTATCTCAACATCTTATATACACACCTCACGCTAGATTGCATCTGCGCACATATGTAACCTTCGATTTCGCCGTAATTAAGAGCGTACAAGCAAGAGTAGGGTTTTTTCTCTGGGGGCCCAAACCTGGGTAAACCTCGTGTCTCGCGTTGCTTGTCTGTTAACCGTTCCGTGATCTTCAGCATCTCCATCTTCTCCAAAACCCAAATCCATAACAATAGGCATTGAAGAGATCGAACCTCGTCAATTGGCGCCGTCTGTGGGAACTGGGACGCTGATCGTGCGGTCGTGACGGTCCCATCCACCGCTACGATTCGCCGATCTTAGGAGATCAACATCTACTCTCATCTCGCTCAAGATGCAAAGAAATCTATACTACGTCCGATTCAAACTCGTCGCCACCCTCAAGCACAAGTAGATCCGATCTACAAAATCGGGACAAAGCCATATGGCGGCTGCCGATATTTAATTCATGTGCATCACGCCGTACATACATACGTGTATACGCGGCCATGTCACCATCGCTGAAGCTGAATTGGGTCACACGCTGTGACATGATCGTTTATAGATCAGCTGGAATTTTTGGAGGGAAAGGTCCAGAAGCGCAAGGATTTTCTCATCCAGATCGATTTGGAAAACCCCTAGACCAAGTCCCCAATGATGGGAGGCGGATCAAAATTATCTGCTTCACCATCACGAGCACTACATGGCAGACTCCAATATCATCATGGAGACGATGCATATCTTACCAATCAAGCCTAGTTTCTTAAGCAGTGGATCGGCCAGAGCAACGAAAAAAGAAAAAAAAACTCGATCCGGCTACTAGCTACTTCCTCTGTGTGGGATTATAGGTCTTACGCACATAACTAAGTTATTAATTTGACCAACAAAATATAACTTATATATTATAAAAAATATAACCTTTAAATTTTTTAATGGTATAATTTTTATGCTATATTATTTATATTTTATTGTTCAAATTAGCAACCTAATTATCCGCGGGACTTATAATCCCAAATAGAGAGAGTACGTGCGTGCATACATCAGCGTGTACCAATTGAAGATCAAGGCCATACATATATGCATGTATATAAATTGAAGACGGTGGTATATGGTTACGTGGGTAAACTCGATTTTGTCACGGCCATCTAAGTTCAAGGGCTGCGCCAACCCGCTGCTCCGTCGACTCCCATCTCTCGGCGACCCATATTCGTGTCGACTTCCGTCGGCCGCCAACCTGCCGTCGCGTCGATTCTGGCCTCTGCTTCAACTCCATCCGCTATGTGGATCCGGTTTGCCGTATCGACTACGTCCGCCACTCCATCGACCTGGAGCACACGATAACTACTTTTGACCGCGTTGAATCTACACTGGGGGCTGTGCCAACTCCGTCGCGTGACCCGTTGTGGTCTTCGACCCTAACGACCTGTTGTACTCTTCGACTACGTCGATCTTCTGCGATATTCGATTGCAGCAAACTGCTGCCACCATCGGCCTCGGCGACCCACTGCCGCGTTAACTCCAGTCCGTCGCATCGGCTCACGGACGCCGCCTCGACCACATCAACTAGACGCTCGGGGGTTGCGCCCACTTGGCCATACGACTCGCGACCATCGATCTGTTGCGGTTTTCGACTGCGACGATCCTTTGTGGTCTTCAATTGCGGTGACCCGCTGCATCTTTCGGATGCGGCGACCCGATGTGATCTTCGATTACGGCGACCGGTCACATCGGTTTCAGCGACCGTGAATCGGGGCCTCCTTCGACTCCGGTCATCCTCTATGATCTTCGCCTCCAACGACTCGGGGGCTCCCTCCGCTTCCACGACCAACCGCGGCCTTCGGCTCCAGCAACCCGATGTAGTCTTCGACTCCGACGAACTATGTGGCCTTCGGCTACGGTGACCCGCTACATTCTTCAAATGTAGTGACCTGCTGCATTGTTCGGATGAGATGACCTAGTGTGGTCTTCGATTGCGACAATCTTCGGATGCGGAGCTCGCTGCCGCCATCGACCCCAGGAACCCGTCGTTGCTATGATCGTGGTCTGCCGTGTCGACTACGTCTGCCGCGTGACCCGCTATCGCGTTAACTTCTCCACGACAACCAACAAAGCAAAGTTTCCCTCTACTTAGAGCTGATTTCCTTTTTAACTCGCACTCGAAACACTCGGGGGATACGTCCTCTTCGAGTAACCTAATGTGCCATCGGCTCAACGCACTCGAGCACCTCGAACGTGACAGCCTGAGTAGCTGATTCTGCCTGATCGTCGAATCCTTGAACTCCGAATGCCTCGGCAAGGTACTGAGACTAAGGGTATTCAGGCTAACGAAAAGGCCTAGCAAATAGTGCAAAAGTGTCGACTCGATTGGCACCGGAATTTTACTTTACAAGCCGACATACAAATATTCTTTACAAGATACATGTACTTCACAATTCTTCATGTTTTCTGCAGCCTACAGGAACGCCAAACTACATCGTTCTATTGTATCTGGTCCTCCAACGGAGTCGACTAACGCCAAGACCCGAGTTGAATCCCTCCTCGGATGGTTGCATCGTTTTATGTTACACAACATGACGCTGGTCATGCACCCGACAGAATAAACGACGTCGACTTCATCCGAAACGTCGAGTTCTTTCGTCTAAACGTCGCGCGACTCCGCTACGTCGACTCTTGGCTCCTTATGCGTGAGACGCTGACTCGATGCACTTTCGGGTCAATGATTTCTCCTCGCATGAGTCTCCACTCGAGTATGCGACTCGACTAGATACTCGGGGGCTACTCCTATCAGGAACGCTGGTCGCGCACCCGATGTACTTCCAGGTCAGCAGTGCGCCCATGAGATTGTCAACTACAACTTCACAAAACTCGAGTCTCTGCCCGAGTCTACGACTCCGCCAGACACTCGGGGCCTACTCCCATAGGAAGCACTGGTCGCACATTCAAAAAAATGAAGGCATTCAGGGCATCTGTAAGGTCATCCAAAGAACTTCTGGGTCGTCGTAACCCGCAACTGACGACTATAAGTCTCTGCTCGAGTCATCGACTCGAACAGACACTCGGAGGCTACTCCCATAGGGAGCACTGGCAGCGTATCCTATAGTCCATTGTGTTAAATACGTCCATAATGTCGGCTCCTTTACAACAACCGAACTCATTGATTGACCCCGATGAACTTCTGGGTGAAGTGCTTCGCACTCGACATAACTTTCGACTCCGACATCCAAATGCAACGCTCAAGACAACTGAGTCTCCACTCGAAAGACTTAAGAGTCTTCACTCGAATCTACTATTCGACTGAACACTCGGGGGCTACTGACATGGATATGCCCTACGGGTACCCGATGTTAGTCTACCTGGTCCAGCCCGACGGAAGGTCCACTCGACGACCTGCCAGGGTGCATGACGGCTATGACGTTTTGGCTGCTATAAAGCCCATATGGACACGGACTCCCAGGCACACAAGTCAAGGAAAGCTCAAGACTAGAGTTTGAATACAACTTGTAACCTACTTGTCTCGGTACCTGAGACCTAGCCTCCCCATATATAAATGCTAGAAGGGTCCAACGGGAAGGACACGCTACGATACAATAGAGACTACACCACAACAGATCTACAGATCTATCTCAACACCTCATATACACACCTCACGCCAGATTGCATCTGTGAACACATGTAACCTTCGGTTCCGCCGTAATCAAGATCGGACAAGCAGGAGTAGGGTTTTCCCTCTGAGGGCCTGAACCTGGGTAAACCTTTTGTCCCGTGTTGCTTGTCTGTTAACCGTTCCGTGATCTCCAGCATCTCCATCTTCTTCAAAATCCAAGTCCATAACAATGGGCATTGACGAGATCGAATCCTCGTCAGCACCACCCTAGGGTGTGCCCTACTACATCTCTGCTTCGCGTTTCCGTATTGCTCCGGGAAAATAGTAACTTTGACTTTTGTCCCGTTTAATTTCGAGAATATTCATTTTTTAGCTTTTCTGAAACCAAAAACAGCAGAAAACAGGCAACTAGCAACTAACACTGTGACATCTTGTCAATAGATTAGTTTCAGAAAATGTATAAAAATACCTCAAAAGTGTAGACAAAACATAAGATAGTTGTCACAAAACAAACATCGAGCAACAAAAATTATAGATACGTTTATGACGTATCGAACAATTTTAATAAAATCTTAAACACTTTTTTAAAAACCAGTGAAGTAATTTTTAAAAATCATGAACACTTTTTTAAATCTCGTGAAACAATTTTCAAAAATCATGAACACTTTTTAAAACTTGTGAACAGATTTTAGAAAATGATGAACACTTTTTTAAATCCCATTGACCAATTTTTAAAAATCATGAACACTTATGTTAAAACCCATGACCAATTTAAAAAATCATGAACACTTTTTAAAACTTGGGAAGCAATTTTCAAAAATCATAAACACTTTTTAAAAACCCAAGAACCAACTTTTAAAAAACTCCTAAACCAATTTTCAATAATCATGAACATATTTTTTAAAACTTGTGAACTTTTTTTTATTTCATTTACCTCTTTTTTTTGGAACCCTTGAAGGTGGACCTCATGAACTTTTTTCAATTCGTCAACCTAATTTTTGGAATCCATGAACAATTTTTTTAAACTCATGAACATTTGTTCAACATTTGAACAATGAACTTTTTAAAAATGTGAACATCTTTTTACTAGGCGATTTTTTTTTGAATATATGAATGTATTTATTTTAAACTAGATGAACATTTTTTGAATCAACGTATTTTCTGAACCATGACCATTTTCTAACGTTGTGAATATATTTCCATACCTCGTGGATATTTTTTATAATCCATAAAATACAAAACTTGATCACTTTTGAAAACCGATGAAGAACAACAAAAAACACATGGAAAAAAAACAAAAAAGAACGGACATACAAGAGAAACAAAGTAACAGAAAAGGAAATAAAAACATAAAGAGAAGTTGGACGTGAGAATAACAACGCAACACAAATGGAAACGACGAGGAATAAAATATGGACCTGGCCCATAAGCCACCGGGTACGCGGCGTGAGCTAAAAGTGCTGTATTAGGCGGCATTTATGATTTCCATTCTCCTGGGCAAATGTTATTTGCCGCTCAACGCGTGCGTTTATCCGCTCCGCTCATACGGACGCGCACGTCGGGCCGGCCCATTAGTTCGTTTTCCTTTTCCTTTTTTGGTTTTCTTTTACTTTTTTCTTTTTCTTTCGTATTTTTCTTTTTCTGTTAGTTTTTTATTTCAAAAATCCGAACCTTTTCAAATCAAAACATATTTCAATTTTGATCAATTTTCAATTTTGATTTTTTTGAATTGTGTACATTTTTATACGTGAACATCTTTAAACTGTGAACATTTTATAATTAGACGAATTTTGAATTCAAACATTTTCAAAATTTAAACAAATGAATCTGAACAAAATTTAAATATGAACAAATTTCGAACTTGAACATTTTGAAAATCTGAACAAATTTCTTTACAGGAAGAAGTGGTGCACCAATTATTTTTCTTTGAACTGAGAAGCGGTGCACCAACTGCACTGATGAGTCGAAGGAATAGGTTACGAAGAGAAAAATACGCAACGAGCTCTCGTTCCGAAACGTAAATGGGCCAAAGCCCATCGCTGAACAAGCGTAGGCGTGCCTTACAAGTTGCCGCTAAAGGCGGAAAATAGCACCCCGGTTTCACCTCGGGCTACCACCATCAACCGTAATATGCGTTAAATATAGTTATGGGCCACATATATCCACCCCAAAAGGACCCGGCCGTTTACTAATGGGCCAATTTATTTGTATCCCATGTTCTCTCCATTCCTCACCCTCATTTTTTTAAGCTTAAAATGTCTTTGTTGAATTTACAAAATTTTGAAAACGAAAATAATATGATGAGCGAAAAGAACGTGATCGATTCCTTTGTACCCATCCAACAAAAGAAAAAGAGACTTGAAACAGGTCTCTTGTGGAGTGTCCATACATTTTAGGCTTTTAGGCTTTAAAGAACTAGTTTTGACCAAAACCAAAATGCCATTTTGCAAAAATGTCTCGGATGGCCATTTTGGAAGATTCAAAACAAACATGATTTTGAATTTAGGATGAATTTCAAAAAAAAATTAGGATATTATGGAACAATACTCCTATCTAACAAAATATAAAATATTATTTTCAAACAATTTCCTTTATGGAATAACATAAGGAGTTTGAAAGATAATTTTGGTGAAAACTTTTTGAACCAATGTTTTTGCACGATGGCGTGATGCAATGCAAATGATATATTTAGATCTCAAATTCTATCAAGATGTTAATAAACTCCTTTTGTATTCTGCGGTAATTTGTGGACTGCTGTTGCGATGAGTTGATTAATATGGCAGGGTCTTTTTTTAGGTTGTGTGCATCTTAGATGTTTTGTGGCATTTTATTG
Source organism: Avena longiglumis (assembly GCA_030063025.1). Classification (NCBI taxonomy): domain Eukaryota; kingdom Viridiplantae; phylum Streptophyta; class Magnoliopsida; order Poales; family Poaceae; genus Avena; species Avena longiglumis. The sequence continues at coordinate 56,136,462 of CP125973.1, read as the reverse complement.
GTATAGAGACGGTGTATAATTGATATCTTCACGATATTAATATATATATATATATATTAATTAACATTAGATCAAAACTTGAAAAGACATTTAAATTTTAAAAATACTTTCGCATGCAGAAGCATATGTTTTTGGAGCGAATTGGATTTCCGATGAATAACGTACGCCGCAGTGTGGACAAGTCGGCAGTCAACGCTTCCCTCGATTAAGCATAGGACTCAATTTATCTTCTAAGATCGAGCTTGTTATCTAACGAGCTCATTAAGGTCTGGCACTCAACTAATTAGTAAGCTTCTTAGTACTTGTATAAACAAATGCGTTCAGCGGTCCCATTCCTGCTCCTCCACCTCGCCGTCACCATTGCCGCCGGCGATGCCACCACCCTGACCGCCACCCCAGCGACCATTACCAGATCCGACCAATGGATCACAGTCCGGTGGTCCAACCTCCCCTCCCCGAGCCCGCTCGACTACGTGGCCGTCTACTCCCCGCCGTCCTCCGGCGACCTCGACTACCTCGGTTTCCTCTTCCTCAACGCCTCCGCCTCCTGGGGCACCGGCGCCGGCAGCCTCGTCCTCCCGCGCCTCCCCGACCTGCGCGCGCCGTACCAGTTCCGCCTCTTCCGGTGGCCGCCCGGCGAGCGGTCTAGCAACACGCGCCTAGACCAGGACCGCGACCCTCTCCCGGACGCGCGCCACCGCGCTGCGGTCTCTAATGATGTCCGCGCCGAGGGGAACGGCTCCCGGCCGGCGCAGGTGCATCTGGCGTTCGCGGACGCGCCGGACGAGATGCGGGTGATGTTTGTGTGCGGCGACGCCGGGAAGAGGGCGGTGAGGTACGGGCTCCTAGGCCAGCGCGAGGAGGAGTGGGAGGAGGCGCCGGCGGAAGCCAGCACGTACGAGCGGCGGCAGATGTGCGGCTACCCGGCGAACGACATCGTCGGGTGGAGGGATCCTGGGTTCGTGTTCGACGCCGTGATGAAAGGGCTGCAGCCTGGGAAAAGGTACTTCTACAAGGTAGCTTCATATACTCCACTTATTAAGCGCCAGGTTTTGCTTCACACTCTTGAGGGTACTAGCTTCGACGTTTCAGTAGATCTGGGACAAATGGATGAACATTATTTAATTGATCAATTTGAAATTGGGAAATGATGTCTCAGGTGTGACTAGTAAGGTTTCGAGAATCCAGTATGATCCTTTAAGTTTTAGGTTGTATTCACATTGCTAGAAAATTATGGCAATTGCAGTTACAAGGGACTAAAAATGGAGTACTGCTTTGATTCAAGAGGCAAATATCCGTGCATGGTGAATATATTGCTATTGTTTCTTTGGAAACAAGCTGAGGGCGTTAAAATTTTAGTTTCTACTACTCCCTCCGATCCTAAATAAGTGTCACGGTTTTGAACTAACTCTAGTTCAAAATGGCGACACTTATTTAGGATCGGAGGTAGTACTAGACATTGACAGTTTAATTGGGTGAACCTATTTTGGGGAGAGCTATCCATCTCAGATATTCTAAGACTTACTATTATTTTGATTTGGATAGTCTAATACTCCCTCCGTTTCAAAATATAAGATGTTTTAGGTTTGTAAAGCAAATGTATCTAGACTTGTTTTAGTATATAGGTTCACTCAACTTAGGGGTGAATTTACACACTAAAAGAAGTCTAGATTCATTTCTTCACAAACCTAAAACATCTTATATTTTGAAACGGAGGGAGTAGTTTTGAAATGCCCAATTTCCTGTACTCTGTCTGGAGTGTGCCACTTCATGTCAGCAAGATGTTGTACAGCTGCATCTTAGTTCAGATGAATTGCTCAATGTCTTGAAACCCCACCAGTGTGGAGAGATCTGAAATGATATCCCAAGGAAACTAATGTGGACAATCAAATGTCCAACAGGTGTGTCGATCAAGTAAATCATTGAAATAATTGTTGTAGAACACACATGATTCTTTTCTGAAGTTAATTTGTCTTCTATCATTTCCTTCTTAATTTTTTAAAGCATAAGGTCAATTGCTTCTCATGGTAGATGTAGTACACATGAATGATGATTGCTCTTTCCGTTTATAATTGGTACCAGGATCTTGTCAAAGAGCGATTTTAGGCTTTACCTAGTAGCATGCTGTAGTATTGTCTTCTGACTTCAGGCATGATAGGCTTCCCTTAAGTTTTAGGTTGTCTCACATGAAAGTAAAGCTAGGAAGAAAAGTCTGCCTTTTTTCTTTCAAGAGAAGATTAAACCAATGGAAGATTGCTCCTGGTACAATAAGCTGTGAAATAATCTCTCTTATGCTTCATATTTTTACATAGATCCATAATCAGCACACATTATAAGCATTTTGTACAACCATTCCATTAAATTCTTTTACTTAATCCAATGAGCTACTTTTGACAGGTAGGCAGTGACTCTGGAGGATGGAGTGACAAAAACAGCTTCATCTCTCGCGACACTGAGGCCAATGAGACCATTGCCTTCTTGTTTGGCGACTTGGGAACCTATGTTCCTTACACCACCTACTTCCGGACACCTCAAGAGAGTTTATCGACAGTGAAGTGGATCCTTCGTGACCTTGAAGCCATTGGTGACAGAGCTGCATTGGTTTCACATATTGGGGACATCAGCTATGCTAAAGGTTATGCCTGGTTATGGGATCATTTCTTCGAACAAATTGAGCCTATCGCTTCCAGTACTCCGTACCACGTATGCATTGGGAATCACGAGTATGATTGGCCTTCACAGCCTTGGAAGCCATCATGGGCTGCCAATATCTACAACGGGAAGGATAGCGGAGGCGAATGTGGGATACCATACAGCATCAAGTTCAGAATGCCTGGCAACTCTTCCCTGTCCACTGGCACTGGAGCGCCCGACACGCAGAATCTCTACTACTCCATGGATGCCGGTGTTGTACATTTCGTTTACATGTCCACGGAGACTGATTTCACCCAGGGCAGTGCCCAACATGACTTCATAAAAGCGGACCTTGAGCGTGTCAACCGGAGTCGAACACCATTCATCGTGTTCCAGGGCCACCGGCCAATGTACACCTCGAGCAATTACACCAGGGACACCGCTCACCGGGATCAGATGATTCAGCACCTCGAACAACTATTTGTGAAGCACAATGTGACGCTTGCTCTCTGGGGCCACATCCACAGGTACGAGCGATTCTGCCCCATGAAGAACTACCAGTGCCTCAACACATCATCAAGCTTCGTGTACCCTGGTGCTCCGGTGCATGTTGTGATTGGGATGTCTGGTCAAGATTACCAGCCAAGCTGGGAAGCAAGGCCGGACCACCCTGATGTGCCAATCTTCCCTCAGCCAGAGAGGTCCATGTACCGTGGCGGCGAGTTTGGGTACACAAAGCTGATGGCTACAAGGGAGAAGCTGACCCTGGTGTATGTTGGGAACCATGATGGGCAAGTCCATGACATGGTTGAGATATTCTTAAACGATAATAGCATGCCTGCTAAGCTGGCGCCAAAAGTTATTTGGTCGTACGTGGGAATTGCAGGCTGTGTGATGGTTTCTCTGCTGGTGGGCATTTTGGCTGGCTTTGTTGTTAGAAGGAAGAGAGATTCTGGACGCTGGATTCCTGTCGAGAATGAGGAGGCCTAATTACTGAGATTTAGGCTTGAATGTTGATATACTTTTTAGTGGAACTGTCTCTCTTTTGCATAGTAACAGATTTATTTAGGGGGTTTATGCAACACCCTTTGTCATAGTATTTCGTTTGATGTATGTCACTGTGGAGGAACTTGAAAGAAAAATTGACACAACCGCGGCGGGTATTAGCCAGCCTGAATCATCTATTCTATTATATATTATTATATTATATACTAATATAATGGTGTTTTTGAGGCACCACATTAATCCACATCATCACAATAATTATGGTGGTTAGATCTAAAATTTATGGTTGGTATTTAATTATTTATCGTACATATGTCACGTTCAGGTTCAATATGATTTGTGTCAAAAGCGGTACGGATACTTGACTTCCGGTAATTTTGTATTAGATTTCTGTAAAGAAAAGTACTACTAGTACTCCACTAGAAAATATTTGAAATACACATTAAAATGTTGCGGTCTCTTCTTTTTTAGAAGACATAATTCATCAATGACACCTGAAAATTAATACAATGGTGTTAGATTTAATTACTTCATATCAATGTTTCAAAAAGTGTTATTATATTTCATTTTTAATATATGTAACTTTTAAGAAAGTGTGTGGTAGAAATTTTCTAATATTGACTAATATATAGGAAAAAAATATTTTAGAAAAGCGAAAATTGTGCCACTAAATTTTATACAAATATATAAACATTGTTTACTTATGAACAAAGGGCAGGCGAGTTCTGGAATTGACTTCAAAATTGGCATTTGATGAATTCTGTAAAAGCAAATGTGCTGAAAGCAATAAACTAACAAAAATGACAAGTCTATTGTACTGAAATTGGAAAATAAAGAAATTTTAAAAATTGGAAATTATTTTCATACATCTCCATGCATGCTAAATTTAGAAAATATATATATACGTGAAATAGCCATTTGATTTTGACAAAAACTAAATTTTAAAATGTGGAACAAATTTAATGATGTTATCTCTATTGATAATCATGATGATGATGAACAACGAGAAAATATTAACTAATTGTATTGGTAACATTTTTCCTGATGATCAATTGTCTTTTCAAAGCTTGGTCACAAAAAATTACTCACTACTAAGGGTATGTTGGTCTCCTTGAAGGTTTGAAACTTTTACTAATATGTTATTGTAATTTTGGTTTACTGTCTTTGACTTCTCATTCACCATTCTCTCTGCCATGGAGAACAAGAACATGAGACCGTATGTATTCTAGCTATGCATGGATGAAAGGTACTGAATGAAATAAAAGTTATGGTTCCATTGTTCTCTTAATTAACACTAGAACATTGAAGCATGTATAATGAGTTTCCGATGTCCAAAAGGATAGAATTACTTTTTTCTCAATTCTTGCTAGGAAGTGGAACCATTGTAGTTGTTTTGTTTATATCCTTGTGATAAAAAATCTTAATGGTTTTAGCCAACCTTGTAGTTAGAATTTTTATGATTTACTAAATCTATATGTTTTAATATATATTTGATTTGACTAGATAAATCATGATCAATAAGGTTAAGATATTTCATGTAAAATAATAAATTGTTATCATAAAAATAATTTAGAATAATTATTTGTTATTTCTTGGAATACAATAGTGTACCATATTGTCAAAGTTTTGTAGGGGTTCGTAGCATGGAAAACAAAAAATTTCCACCGCATGCACACAAACAAGCCAAGATCTATCTACTAGATTTTAGCAACGAGTCAATAGAAGAACTCACCCTCGAAGATTCCAAAGCGGTTAACAAGAGCAGATTCTCGTGGGTGATGTAGTCGTACACTTGCCTATCTCAAGATCGCGTAGACGATCCTTCCCGTGCTAGTTACGGCAGCGCTTCCTTGATCGGTCTACGTTCGGTGCCGATGAAGACCTTCCTCTCCCTTGTTCCAGCAGGCAGCGAAGGTTGTAGAACTTTCCTCGTGATTCCGGCAGCACGACGGCGTGGTGTCGGAAGTATAGGGAAGATCCCACAGGGCTTTGCCTAAGCCGGATCGAGTATGGTGGAGTAAGAGAGGGGCCTTGGCGATCTACGGATTAGAGGCACCAAGGGGAGTGGCTTGGCCGGCGGCTAGGGTTTGGGGAAACCCTAGTCGGCGACTTGGAGGAGGCCTAGGCGGCGGCACCAGGTTGGCGGCCTATGGGCGAGTTTGAGTGTGAGGGTAGTGCGCCCACCTCCTTATATATGGGGGAGGCGGTTTGGGAGGAGTCCTCCCCAACTCCTCCTCCTTGGCGGCGGGTGGAGGTGGGACTCCTACCTAGGTAGGTTTCCTCTCCCTCCACCAAGCAATGTTCGGATTTGACTTTTCAAATTGGCGTTTGACTTTCAAACTTGGATTTGATTTCTCTCTTCATATTGCCTAGCCAAGTGACCTAGTACATGATGCAACCATTTCACATTGTCATGACACATCCATGTACCCTTCCCCTTCCGAAGTGCCGAACCTTCCAGACCCTTCTAGAACATTCCCGGTGAAAACACCGAAATCATTTCCGAACTCCGAAACAGGACTTTCCTTATATGAATCTTATTCTCCGGACCATTCCGGATTTCCTCGTGATATCCCGGATCCCATCCGAGACTCCGAACAACATTCGGTCTCTTACTCATCATTCCATAACTACTTAACAACATCGAATCCTTAAGTGTGTCTCCCTACGGTTCGTGAATTATGCGGACATGACCGAGACACTTCTCCGATCAATAACCAACAGAGGAATCTAGAAATTCATATGGCTTCCACATATTTCTACGATTACTTTGCGATCGAATGAACCACTTACATACGATACCAATTTCCCTTTGTCTCACGATAGTTTACTTATCCGAGGTTTTGATCGTCGGTATCTCTGCATACCTAGTTCAACCTCGTTGCCGATAAGTACTCTTTTCTCGTTCCCGTGATATGTGATCCCTTGTGAGCCAGTCACATGCTTGCAAGCTAATTGGATGACATTCCATCGAGAGGGCCCAGGGTATATCTATCTGTCATATGTATGGACAAATGCCACTCTTGATCCATGTGCCTCAACCCATACTTTCCGAACATTCAATGCCACCTTTATAACCACCCAGTTACGGTGTGGTGTTTGATGTCATCAAAGCATCCTTCCGGTGATGGTGATTAACATGATCTCATGGTCGAAGGAATTAGGTTACTATGTATCAGAATGTTTATAGCAAACGAACTATTGAAATTACTTGATCTTAATGCTACGCTTATCTATAGGAGTATGTCCATCATACCATTCTCCTAATGATATGATCTTGTTGTTAACAACATATCAATGTTCATGATCGGGAAACCACGACCATCTATTAACCAACAAGCTAGTATTATAAAAAGGCTTTACTAGGGACTCTAATTTAGTTTACAAATCACACAAGTATTAATGTTTTAGGTTAATACTATTATAACATGAATGTAAACATTTATCATAAACACAAAGATATAATAATAACCACTTTTATTATTGCCTCTAGGGAATATCCCCAACAAGTTTTGCATTTAGGAATATATAATCCATATCTAAAAATTTGTTTGTATATTTTTCGATGATAGAGTTAAATGGAATGGAAAGAGTATGTAGAGGATACAAAAAATACTATCAAGGAGATGCCCTCGCATTTGCGAGGGCCCCCTTGCTAGTTTTCATTAATAAGAGCAAGTACAATAGGTCCTAATTTGCTGGCTATAAGCTATTTCATATCAAAAGCTAAATAGAAGAGAGAGAATTAAAGAAATAGAAGGAAGCGGGGCTCGTTGAAGTGTAAGTCTTGCATGCTATGCAAGAATTAAATACTTAACTATATACTATAATAGCCTATACTATAGACACCTTATTGTATCAATGTATATTTATGATTGTTATAGGTGCTTGTTGCTCACTATATTATTATTCCTGCTCCAAAAAGACAGACCGAGGTACAAATACAACGCTACGACTAGTAGCACTACTAGCACATGACAAAAAATAAGAGGAGAAAAAAGGACACCCAAAACGAGCAAGGAAGAGAGACTTGGCCGTTGGATTCCTGTTGAGAATGAGGAGGCCTAATTACTAAGATTTAGGCTTGCATGTTGATATACCTTTTCGTGGAACTTCTCTCTTTTGCATAGTAACATATTTACTTAGGGGGTGATGCAACAACCTTTTTCATAGTATTTCCTTTTGTCGTAAGTCAGTGTGGAGGAACATAAAAGAGAAATTGACGCAACCACGACATGCATTAGCTAGCTTGAGCCATTTTCAATAAGAAGATGAACCGAGGTACAAATACAATGGCTACGAAGAGTAGCACACAACAAGAAAGAAAACCTGCAAGCGAGTAAACTCCTAGACAGCAACACCAAGACTTATACTTAGCACCAAACACCAAGGGCGGGAAGAGTAGGAAGGATTGATGTGAATTAGCCAAAGGAAATCCCAAAGTTGAGACTTGAGAGGACACATAATCCTCTCCCGCTTTCCTAGCGATCAATCTACACCATGTTTACCAGGAGCCATTGGGGGTCATTGAAGGGCATCACACCATCGAGGTCACATGGTTGCACCGAGAGCCGCCAATGCTACCTAGTACACCAAGACAACCACCACCTCTCTTCTTGGCCTCAAACTTGAGAGCCATCATTAAAAAGGCAATCTGAGCACTATGTGAGGCAAGCCAAACCTCATACGACATTGAAATACCTCACCATCAACACAAACATCTCTGAAAAGGGATCAACCCGCAAGGTGGTTGGAGCAGAGTACCAATCTTGGCATAGGGTCGCACGACTCGCACAAGACAACATGAAGTTTGGAGTTCGTATAGCACAGCCGTTGTCACCTAGAGATCCAATACCAGCAGGGCGGGTGCCACGTACCGTCATTTCCGTCACCGTATTTTTGATCGATCTTCGCCAAAATCCGAAGTCGGGCACACCTTCTTAAGATGATGATTTTCTATCTAAATTAGCATAAAGTAGCAAACAAATTAAGCCATCGTCCAGTCGGCAAGTCCGGGCAGCTGCGCGGGCAACAGGGACCTTGGGTCCGTCACCGTGTGTAGAGCAAAAAAAAGAAGTCAATGTAGGTAGCGAGAGATATTTGAATTAAAAGATCTAGTATGGTGGTTGCTAGAAATAATATATTACAATCTCATTTTAATTTCCTCTTTTCTCCACACTACTAATCTCATGTCTATTATGCAACCCATGTATATAGGCTAAAAGTATTATACTGAATAATTATTCATAACATCTTTAAAATAATGGATGAAACATAGTAGTACAAGCAGAACATAGTAGTAAATGTGTATAATCTTCCATAATGCTATACAGTTATTGTTGTTGTTTTTTATTTGGGGAACCAATGGTCAAAAGGTTAACACTTTCCGTGTCATTAGCATATTTCGGTGTTAAGGAATACTTGATCCCGCAAGCAAGCTATGGTGTACAATTATAGGTTAATACTAACTGTGTATATGGCTCTTATAGTTAATGTAGCCTTTCTAATTTGTCTTTTCACAAGTAAGTTTGCTAAATTGGAAGACCATGTAAGACATGTACCTCTGATGACATGCTAACAACCAGAGGGACAACTGCATGGATATTCTAGAACTTTGTCTTGATGCATATTTTCTGGGCATATTTCAATGAAATAGGCGTGCTTCACAGCTTGCAATTTGTTTTTAATTCTCTGTTTGAAGGATTTTATTGTAACAAGACGAGGCAACAACGCCATATTCATCAGCCTTGCATGTACAACTAATGACATCATCATTATCTCCTCGGATGAGTAAAAAAATACCGGTAAGCAATTGATCGTGTAAGAGGCAGGAATAACCAAAGCACGCACCTGGGCATAGTGATCTATTCCACTGTTTTAAGTTCAATTTGCTGCATGTGTCTTAATGCATCTTATTAGCGTCCACCGTTTAATGAGCTATGTAATCTAATCTACTCCCTCTGGTCCAGTTTATTAGGCATGTACGTGGTTTAGAAAAATCTTTGACCATCAATTTTGACCAATAAAATATATAATACATGTCCCATAAAATGTATCATTGGAAACTACTTTTGAAGATGAATTCAATGGTATAATTATGATACATTATGTAAATTTATTGATCAAAATTAATGGTTAAAGTTGTTTTTAAACTACATGTGTGCCTAATAAACCGGACCGGAGGGAGTAAATAAATATCAGCCTGATATTTATTCACCATGCAGAACAATAGTGTATTCACTTTTGAATGTTTGTACATGGTGCTATCCCCCATTCTAACACACCTACAAGTTGCCATAACAATTTAACATCTGAGCATCTTTTGTTTTTTGACTTCCAGTTAAAGAGGGCGCGGCGTGCCGCCGCGCCAGTCCTAGCTAGTACCATACATTTTGCATTGTCACTCAATTTTTACCTTTTCAGTTCCTATTTATATGGCGCTCACGCTTTTTGGAGAATGAAGTTTCACCATAAATTTTTGAGTAATGTACAAAATTGATACTATCAAATTTATATTGTAAAACATACTTTCTAATAATATAGATTATTTGTTAAATAATTCTCATTGGCCTATAAATTTCTTGGTTAAACAAAAATCATTGAAAGCTAGTGCATCTTAGAAATGAAACGAAGGTAGAAGTAGCATCTATGAATATACTATAGACTTAAGCCTGGTTAAAAGGACACGGTGAGGTCACTTGCGAATATATGTCTCTTCCATCACTAGAGGAAAAAGGGCCATCCGTTCGCCACCCCTGGGAGCATTAGTCCCGGTTGCGCCACCAACCGGGACTAATGCTGTCATCAGTTGGGCGACGCAGGGCCGAGGCATGGGTCCCGGTTGGTAAGGGGCATGCGTCGGTTGGAGCCACCAACGGGACTAAAGGTTTGGCCACAGCCACGTGGCGTACGCACCTTTAGTCGGTTCTTGGCTCCAGGGACTAAAACCTGCCCTCTATAAATCTGCTGACCCCTCTCTGCCTCCACTGTTTTTGAATGGTGTAAGGTGTGAGGGTGTGTGCTAGTTTTTTCTCATGCATGCATTGAAGGTGTTTGTTGAAATGTTTGAGTGAAAAATCCGTTGAATTTCTCATAGAACAAAAATATAGAAGGTGTCCGAGCGCACTTGAGCTTTCTCCTCTTTATTTCCCTCGATCGAGGTTAGCAATCCTATCTTTTCTAGGTCATTGATACAATTCATGTGTCGGTGTGAATTTGTTATTTCACTATTTATGATGTCTGTTTTTGATAAACTTACTTATATGATGCAGATGAGCGGTCGGGAATGGATGTACGGTGGCGGGTGGCGGGTATATCAAAGCGTGGATAAATTTATCGATGTGGCTCGGCAAACAAAGAGAATGGATTTATCGTTGTCCATGTGTTCAATGTCGGAACAATAAGGTACTCTTCCTCGAAAATCATTAGCGCCACTGATTATGAAAGGTTTCATGCCCAACTATAATTGCTGGACCAAGCACGGGGAAAGAGGGGTTATGATGGAAGATGGTGAAGAAGAAGATGATGATAACAACTATCATCATATGTTTCTGAATCTGGTGATCTTGCTATGGAAGACAATGGAGAGGAAAAAGGTGAAGAAGCGGGCATCGGATGAGGGTGATGAACTTGGTAGGGTCATTTTACGATGCAAAGCGAGGCGGAAACGAAAATGAGAAGTTGAAGTTAGAGGGCATGTTAGAAGATCACAAGAAATTGTTGTACCCAAATTGTGAAGATGGCGGCACAAAGCTCGGTACCACCTTTGGAATTGTTGCGATGGAAGGCGAGTGTGGTCTAAGCGACTCCTCATTTGAAAAGATGATGAAAATAATGAAGCGAAGTTTCCAAAACATAACGAACTTCCCGAGAGTACCTCTGAAGCAAAGAAGACTCTCATCCTCAGGATTAGATGTGCAAAAGATACATGCATGCATTAATGATTGCATCCTCTACATGATAAGGAGTATGAGAATTTAGATAAATGCCGGTATGCAGCAGCGTTCGGTATAAGATCGAGCGAGATGACCACGGTGATGTTGAGGAGAGCCCCTCGGAAGAGGGTTCTGCTAAGGTTATGTGGTATGCTCCTATAATACCAAGGTTGAAAGCATGTTCGAAACAAAGAGCATGCCAGGTTGTTGCGATGGCACAAAGAAGACCGTAAGAAAAGGCGGGAGTTGAGACACCCTGGCGATGGGTCACGATGGAGAAAAATCGAGAGAGACTTCCCGGACTTTGCGGTGATGCAAGGAACTTATGGTTTGGTCTAAATGCGGATGGCATGAATCCTTTTGGGGAGCAGAGCTGCGATCCACACACTGGCCGTGACTCTATGTATCTACAACCTGCCTCCTTGGTTGTGCATGAAGCGTAAGTTCATTATGATGCGGTGCTCATCCAAGGCCGAAGCAACCAAGACGCGACATTGATGTGTACCTTAGGCCATTAGTTGAAGAACTCTTACGGTTGTGGGGCAAACCAGTGTGCGTGCGTGGGATGAGAACAAGCGAGCCATTTAATCTCTGAGGGTTGTTATTCGTAACCATCAATGATTGGCACTGCTCTTAGTAACCTTCGGGACGGACAAACAAAGGATATAAGGCATGCACCCTTGTTTAGATAAGACCAAGGTACATATTTGCATAAATGCAAGAAGGTTGTGTACCTAGCAAATCGGCGATTTCTTCCGACCAATCATCCGTAAGAAAGAAAGGCAAGCATTTTAAAGGTGAGGCAGATCATCGGAAGAAGCCTGAACTCCCTGCTGGTGATGATGTATTTGGTATGGTCAAGGGCATAGAAGTAATCTTTGGAAAGGGTCCCGGCGGTCAATCGATTCGAGCAGCGTCGCTACGAGGACGCACCCATGTGGAAGAAGAAATCTATATTTTGGGAGCTGCCATATTGGAAAGTCCTGCGTGTCCGCTCTTCAATCGACGTGATACACGTGACGAAGAATCTCTGCGTGAACCTTCTAGGATTCCTAGGCGTGTATGGTAAGACAAAAGATACACACGAAGCAGGAGGACCAACAAATTATGAAAGACCCAAAGAACATGCATACAGATAACAAGATGGATAAAGGCGTCACTTAAGTCGTGCGACTATGCTCTTACCAAAGCGAGAAGGAAATCTTTTTGAAGTCCTTTACGGTATCAAGGTGCCGTCGGGCTTCTCATCTAATATAAAGGGATAATAAATATGGCGGAGAAAAAGTTCCAAAACACGAAGTCTCATGACATCACGTGATTATAGCCAGATTGCTTAGATTGCATTGAGGGGCTTCTACGGAAAATGTTGAGTACCCATTGTGAAGGCATGTGCATTCCTCAATGCAATATCTCGGAAGGTAATCAATCCGGATATTACGCCAAGGTTCTGAAGGATGTGGTACAATGTCTTGTTAGTTTTGAATTGGTGTTCCCATCCTTCTTCAATATTATGACGCATCTCTGGTTCATCTAGTGGAAGAGATTGCCATTCTCGGTATTTACGCACAATATGTTCCCCTTTGATAGGTTCATGGGAGTCTTAAAGAAATATGTTCATAACCGTGCTAGACAGAAGGAAGCATCTCAAGGGATATGGAGCAGAGGAGGTCATTGAGTTTTGTGTTGACTTTATTCCGACCTTAAGCCGATTGGTGTTTCGACTCGCGGCATGAGGAAGACTAAGTGGAAAAACCTTGCTGGAAAGAAAGCAATGATATGTAGGGGGGATTCTTTCACTAAAGCACACTACATAGTTCTACATAATTCCACCTTGGCGACTCCGTATATCGAGGAACACAAGAATATTATGCGCTCAAAAACCGGGAAGCTGAATCATGGATTCTGAGATGAACACATGAAGTCTTTTCGGTGGTTGGATGCGGACACATCTCTTGAATGACACCCTGTTGGAGATCAGCTATACTTGTTGGCGTCACCATCTTCTCTTGTATTGAATTTCCAAAGTGCGAAATAAATGGGAATACATTCTACGATCGCCCAAGATAAAAGAGCACCAACCAAAATAGTGGTGTCCGCTTTGATGCAATAGGCGAGAATGGACAAAAGGACACATATTATGGTTACATAGAGGAGATATGGGAACTAGACTATGGAGTCTCTTTTAAGGTCCCTTTGTTTATTTGCAAATGGGTCAACTTTGAATGGGAAGGGTAAAGATAGAACGGTTATGCGGAATTACACAGTGGATCTCAACAATCTTGGTTATAGAGATGAACCATTCGTCCTAGCCAATGATGTGTCTCAGGTTTTCTATGTGAAGGACATGTCCTCCAGACCGAAAAAAAGAAAAAATATGCAAACGAATACATCATATGATGAGCCAAAGCGTCACATAGTTCTTTCAGGGAAAAGAAACATCGTGGGAATCGAGGACAAGACAGACATGTCAGAAGATTATAATAAGTTTGATGAAATTCCGCCCTTCACAGTGAAAACTGGCCCAAGCATTCCGTTAAGTAAAGAAGATGCTCCATGGTTACGTCTGAAGCGATCATAAGGAAGGACATATGCCAAGAAGTTCATGCTCATATTATGTAACTCTAGTTCATGTCTTTCGCGGTTTGTGGCTTGACCGAAGGATATCTTTCACGGTTTGTGGCCTTTAGTCCCGGTTTTGTAGTCTCGGTTTTAATATTAATAAATGTCTTGAGTGTTAGTCCCATTTTGTGGCTGGAGCGGAGTGCCTCTATGACGGTTTCTTGGAGATCTTGGGAGGAGGCTGGCTCGTCGGCATCTCCACAGGCTTGTAGTGGTGGCCCCTTCGAAAACCATCTTGCAGCTTGTAACTTCACTAACTAGATCAATACGCCTCGGAGCTAACTAATTTCACATATTAGAGTGCCTCTATGACCGATTTCTCGGAGATGGGAGGCCCAGGCTCGTCGGCATCTCCACTGGCCCGCATGATGGTGTCCTGCTCGAAAACCATCTTGCAGCTTGTAACTTCACTAACTAGATCAATCGCCTCGGAGCTAACTAATTTCACATATTAGGGAGTGCCTCTATGACGATTTCTCGGAGATCTTGGGAGGCTGGGCTCCATCGGCATCTCCACAGGCTGGCATGATGGTGTCCTGCTCTCGAAAACCATCTTGCATTGTAACTTCACTAACTAGATCAATCGCCTCGGGCTAACTAATTTCACATATTAGGAGTGCCTCTATGACCATTTCTCGGAGATGGGAGGCTGGGCTCCGTCGGCATCTCCTGGCTGGCCGTAGTGGTGTCCTGCTCTCTAAAACCATCTTGGAGATGCCTCAAACTGGCTGGAGGACTGGACTCACAAGGATGCATATTTATAGTACAAGCAGCTCGGCATAATGTCGACACTCACGACATAATGTCGACACTCACCCCTATTATTAGTCTTGACTCATCTTTAGTCGGTTGGTGTCTCCAGCAGGACTAAATTCATCTTTAGTCGGTTGGTGACACCATCGGGGACAAGGTACAAGCCGCGACATAATGTCGACACTCACCCCTATTATTAGTGTTGTCGGCCCACTCTGCAATCCCTTTAGTCGGTTTGTGACTACATCCGGACTAAATGTGCCTTGAACAATGATCATGTTTCAAAAAACCTTCACAAAATGACCTATCATGTTCGAGGTTTCATGGCTTTCGGTCCAAATGACCCATGTTATGTCTTGAATCACGGCATAGTTTGTGATGTTGTGCCCATATTATGCATGTGTGTGGACATTGGTATGTAGAACAATGTTGCGGAGGAAGTTTTCCTTTGTATACGGAAAATCCCTTTTCCATTTCGAGCGCAAAAGCGGGTCGTTTGTGAAGTAACCACCAAAATGCCGTTTTGAATGCTACCGTCCTATTTTCCTAAAATACTAGACCACCTTACATGGACTATATCCCAACGGTACATCTCAAACCTTTTCGTCCATCCGGGTAAAAGGACAAATGTCTGCTTAGAATCGGCGAAGTGGGTCCGGTTTGTACTACAGTACATGATCTATCGCGTGATTTTTGAAAAATCATTTTAGACTCGCAATATGTGGTTTCTTGAGAGATCCAATGCAATTTCTAACGATGCCGTCCCTATCTTCATGCACACGGTTCGACCATAGTTAGAAATTCGGATAATTCAAAACGGGCATAATAAATTCAAAAAAATCCGAACAATGAAAATCCTTGGCGTGGTGTCATATTATGTTACATAGTTGAAAGGAAAAATACCATACTTGGTATATTGATCATGTTTGAAAAACCTTCACAAAATGACCTATCATGTTCGAGGTTTCATGGCTTTCGGTCCAAATGACCGATGTTATGTCTTTGAATCACGGCATAGTTTGTGATGTTGTGCCCATATTATGCATGTGTGTGGACATTGGTATGTAGAACAATGTTGCGGGAGGAAGTTTTCCTTTTGTCATACGGAAAATCCCTTTTCCATTTTCGGCATAAAAACAGGTCGCTTTGTGAAGTAACCACCAAAATGCCGTTTAGAATGCTACCGTCCTATTTTCCTAAAATACTAGACCACCTTACATGGACTATATCCCAACGGTACATCTCAAACCTTTTCGTCCATCCGGGTAAAAGGACAAATGTCTGCAGAATCGGAAGGAAGTGGGTCGGTTTGTACTCTGGTACATGATCTATCGCCGTGATTTTTGAAAAATCATTTTAGACTACAATATGTGGTTTCTTGAGAGATCCAATGCAAGTTCTAACGATGCCGTCCCCTATCTTCATGCACACCGGTTCGACCATAGTTAGAAATTGAGATAATTCAAAGCGGGCATAATAAATTCAAAAAAATCCGAACAATGAAAATCCTTGGCGTGGTGTCATATTATGTTACATAGTTGAAAGGAAAAATACCAGACTTGGTATATTGATCATGTTTGAAAAAACCTTCACAAAATGACCTATCATGTTCGAGGTTTCATGGCTTTCGGTCCAAATGACCGATGTTATGTCTTGAATCACGGCATAGTTTGTGATGTTGTGCCCATATTATGCATGTGTGTGGACATTGGTATGTAGAACAATGTTGCGGAGGAAGTTTTCCTTTTATGCGCGGAAAATCCCTTTTCCTTTTTCCGGCCAAAAGCGAATTCGTTTTGTGAAGTAACCACCAAAATGCCGTTTGAATGCTACCGTCCTATTTTCCTAAAATACTAGACCACCTTACATGGACTATATCCCAACGGTACATCTCAAACCTTTTCGTCCATCCCGGGTAAAAGGACAAATGTCTGCCGAATCGGTAGGAAGTGGGTCGGTTTGTACTACAGTACATGATCTATCGCCGTGATTTTTGAAAAAATCGGTTTCTTGAGAGATCAATGCAAGTTCTAACGATGCCCGTCCCTATCTTCATGCACGGTTCAACCATAGTTAGAAATTCAGATAATTCAAAGCGGGCATAATAAATTCAAAAAAATCCGAACAATGAAAATCCTTGGCGTGGTGTCATATTATGTTACATAGTTGAAAGGAAAAATACCATACTTGGTATATTGATCATGTTTGAAAAAACCTTCACAAAATGACCTATCATGTTCGAGGTTTCATGGCTTTCGGTCCAAATGACCGATGTTATGTCTTGAATCACGGCATAGTTTGTGATGTTGTGCCCATATTATGCATGTGTGTGGACATTGGTATGTAGAACAATGTTGCGGAGGAAGTTTTCCTTTTTGTCATACGGAAAATCCCTTTTCCATTTTCCGCCAAAAGCGAATTCGTTTGTGAAGTAACCACCAAAATGCCGTTTGAATGCTACCGTCCTATTTTCCTAAAATACTAGACCACCTTACATGGACTATATCCCAACCGGTACATCTCAAACCTTTTCGTCCATCCGGGTAAAAGGACAAATGTCTGTAGAATCGGAAGGAAGTGGGTCCGGTTTGTACTACAGGTACATGATCTATCGCCCGTGATTTTTTGAAAAAATCATTTTTAGACTCGCAATATGTGGTTTCTTCAGAGATCCAATGCAAGTTCTAACGATGCCCGTCCCCTATCTTCATGCACACCGGTTCGACCATAGTTAGAAATTCAGATAATTCAAAGCGGGCATAATAAATTCAAAAAAAATCCGAACAATGAAAATCCTTCGCGTGGTGTCATATTATGTTACATAGTTGAAAGGAAAAATACCAGACTTGGTATATTGATCATGTTTCGAAAAAACCTTCACAAAATGACCTATCATGTTCGAGGTTTCATGGCTTTCGGTCCAAATGACCGATGTTATGTGCTGAATCACGGCATAGTTTGTGATGTTGTGCCCATATTATGCATGTGTGTGGACATTGGTATGTAGAACAATGTTGCAGGAGGAAGTTTTCCTTTTGTCGCATGAAAATCCCTTTTCCATTTTCCGAGCGCAAAAATTGCGTTTTGTGAAGTAACCACCAAAATGCCGTTTGAGAATGCTACCGTCCTATTTTCCTAAAATACTAGACCACCTTACATGGACTATATCCCAACGGTACATCTCAAACCTTTTCGTCCATCCGGGTAAAAAGGACAAATGTCTTAGAATCGGAAGGAAGTGGGTCCGGTTTGTACTACTACGGTACATGATCTATCGCCGTGATTTTTGAAAAATCATTTTAGACTTCAATATGTGGTTTCTTGAGAGATCCAATGCAAGTTCTAACGATGCCGTCCCTATCTTCATGCACACCGGTTCGACCATAGTTAGAAATTCAGATAATTCAAAGCGGGCATAATAAATTCAAAAAAATCCGAACAATGAAAATCCTTGGCGGTGTCATATTATGTTACATAGTTGAAAGGAAAAATACCGGACTTGGTATATTGATCATGTTTGAAAAACCTTCACAAAATGACCTATCATGTTCGAGGTTTCATGGCTTTCGGTCCAAATGACCGATGTTATGTCTTGAATCACGGCATAGTTTGTGATGTTGTGCCCATATTATGCATGTGTGTGGACATTGGTATGTAGAACAATGTTGCGGGAGGAAGTTTTCCTTTTTGTACGGAAAATCCCTTTTCCATTTTCCGGCGCAAAAAGCGGGTCGTTTAATGAAGTAACCACCAAAATGCCGTTTGAATGCTACCGTCCTATTTTCCTAAAATACTAGACCACCTTACATGGACTATATCCCAACCGGTACATCTCAAACCTTTTCGTCCATCCCGGGTAAAAAGGACAAATGTCTGCCGAATCGGTAGGAAGTGGGTCCGGTTTGTACTACAGGTACATGATCTATCGCTCGTGATTTTTTGAAAAAATCGGTTTCTTCAGAGATCCAATGCAAGTTCTAACGATGCCCGTCCCCTATCTTCATGCACACCGGTTCAGCCATAGTTAGAAATTCAGATAATTCAAAATGGGCATAATAAATTCAAAAAAAATCCGAACAATGAAAATCCTTCGCGTGGTGTCATATTATGTTACATAGTTGAAAGGAAAAATACCATACTTGGTATATTGATCATGTTTCGAAAAAACCTTCACAAAATGACCTATCATGTTCGAGGTTTCATGGCTTTCGGTCCAAATGACCGATGTTATGTGCTGAATCACGGCATAGTTTGTGATGTTGTGCCCATATTATGCATGTGTGTGGACATTGGTATGTAGAACAATGTTGCAGGAGGAAGTTTTCCTTTGTTTAATACGGAAAATCCTTTTCCATTTTCGGCAAAAAAAGATTTTATTGAAGTAACCACCAAAATGCGTTTGAATGCTACCGTCCTATTTTCCTAAAATACTAGACCACCTTACATGGACTATATCCCAACCGTACATCTCAAACCTTTTCGTCCATCCCGGGTAAAAGGACAAATGTCTGTAGAATCGGAAGGAAGTGGGTCGGTTTGTACTACAGTACATGATCTATCGCCCGTGATTTTTGAAAAAATCATTTTAGACTACATAATATGTGGTTTCTTGAGATCCAATGCAAGTTCTAACGATGCCCGGTCCCTATCTTTGAATTATTTATAAGTTAATTCATTTTAAAAGGTTACATTAATTATTTTTTAAAATAGAATATGTTTTGAATTATTTATTCAAATCCATACACTTCTTATGTTTAAAGTTTTCTAAATTCCAAATTGATATTAAAAATATAAGTTAATTCATTTTTAATTGTAAATGATTCATATTTTAAATGGTTACATTAATTATTTTTAAAATAGAAAATGTTTTTGAATTATTTATTTAAATCCAAACACTTTTTATGTTTAAATTTTTTCTAAATTCCAAATTAATATTCAAAAATATAAGTTAATTCATTTTAAAAGGTTACATTAATTATTTTTTAAAAATAGAATATGTTTTTGAATTATTTATTCAAATCCATACACTTCTTATGTTTAAAGTTTTTCTAAATTCCAAATTGATATTAAAAAAATATAAGTTAATTCATTTTTAATTGTAAATGGTTCATATTTTAAATGGTTACATTAATTATTTTTTAAAATAGAAAATGTTTTTCAATTTTTTATTTAAATCCAAACACTTTTTATGTTTAAAATTTTTCTAAATTCCAAATTAATATTCAAAAATCTAAGTTAATTCATTTTAAAAGGTTACATTAATTATTTTTTAAAAATAGAATATGTTTTTGAATTATTTATTCAAATCCATACACTTCTTATGTTTAAAGTTTTTCTAAATTCCAAATTGATATTAAAAAAATATAAGTTAATTCATTTTTAATTGTAAATGGTTCATATTTTAAATGGTTACATTAATTATTTTTTAAAACAGAAAATGGTTTTGAATTATTTATTCAAATCCAAACACTTTTATGTTTAAAGTTTTCTAAATTCCAAATTAATAATCATTTAAAAACAATACAAATTTAAACCCCAAAATAAAAAATAAAGGCGGAACAGAGAAAATACCTGAAATTTTTTGAAAGCAGGGAATATGTCGGTTGGAGCCACCAACGGACTAAAGACCCTCTGGCCAACCCTTGGTCTGAAAATATTGGAGTATAGGTCGGTTGGTGCCCTTTAGTCCGGTTGGAGCCACCAACAGGACTAAAATCCTTTGTTATAACCCTTTAGCCCTTCCTCTTCTTCTTCCTTCCCATCACTTCTACCTTCACCGACGCCCTTCCCAGGCTGACGCCCGCTTCGCCTGAAGCCGTCAGTGCCGAAACCAGCGTCCGTCGAGCTCCATCGCCGGCCACCGCCGCCTCCGTTCGTCGCCGCGTCGCCACGACTCCATCTTCCTCGACCCCGACCGTGCTCGCCGGCGTCGATTCGCTCAACCTCGACCTCCCGCGCTCTCTCCGACCAACCTCACGCGCTCAGGGTGAGCAAGCGAACCTCGATGCTTCCTTCCTTCTCTCATCTTGTAGTTCATGCCGTTAGATTCCGCGTTCGCCGCCGTCGGCCGTCGTTGTACCACCTTCAGAGGGCGGCGCCGCCAATTTTGAGTAGGCGCGGGCGGCGCGGAGGGATCGACGAGGCGCGGTCGGGAAGCGTCGGAATTGTCGTTGGGGAAGCGGGTGGCCGTGGCGAGCCACCGAAGCTGCGTCGGGAGGAAGAAGAAAACGAAAGGCCGATGGGGTGCAGACTGTGGCTGCTCTTGGGCCCGTGGGCTTCTGCTAGCGCCAGAGAGAGAAGGAGAGATGGGCTCGACCCGGAGCTAGGTTGGATACATTTTTATTTCCAAATTTTTTTCTATTTCTATTTCGATTCCCTTTTGTAATTTGAATTTCAAATCTGTTTTGAATCTTTTCAACTTACAGAAACTTTTATAAAGTATATGAAATAGTGTGAGACCCTTTTATACACTTTGGGCTCAACTCATGTAGTTAGTTGTTTAAATACAAAACTCATTTGAATGGTTTTCAAATGGAGGGGAGATTAGGGTTTAGGGTTTGATTTGTTCTTTCTTTATTAAACCAAAATGCAAGTTCAACAATTTAAATGACAAGTATAATTAGAAGAACAAATGCACCCCTCTCATATGTTCCGGAGTTTCCCCGAGTTAGGGTTTTCACCCGTCGTAACCCCGATTAAATCGTCGAGCATGTCTTAGGGTTACATTCCAATGCAAATTAACTTGTCATATCATCATACTTGCTTGAGCATTGCATCGATGCCATGTGTTGATTGTTTCCCTTTCTTTTCGGTGTTTCGATTATTAGGTTTATTATTAGTTAGGTATTATTAGGTTTATTAATTAGTTTGGTATTATTGGTATTCGACCCCACTGGTCAGTCAATGTGGGTAGCCCCAGACCCGATTCACATTGTCAGTCACTGTGGTTAGATAAGGAATCATTAATACCCCTTAGGTGCATGTGGGTTCGACGATGTGCCTTCGCCAGGGCATTCTGAACCCTCTTAAACCCTCTGCTGGATAGTTTCCCTTGTGTAGCCTTATACTCATGTTCCCCTCTCATATGCATCGGAGGTTTCTCCGAACTAGGTTACACCCCTCGGAACTCCGGAATATCGAGATTGAGATTGAAGACCGAGATCAAGACCATAGATAGATCGAAGACCTTTTGTAGCCTTATACTCATGTTCCCCTCTCATAGCCTTAGGGTTTAGGGTTTCTCTTCATTTTTATTGTGTATGTATATATTAGGGTTTCACCTTGATCAGGAAAATATTTGTTAGCCGCTTTGACTTATTCGTAACTTTCTCCTTTAGCCGCTTTGACTTATTCGTTTTCCACCTATGCGGAAAATATGGACCCACGTCGGAGGCGAAGAAAAGGAAGAGTTGATCCAAGGTGTGATCCGTGGGGAAGATAATTTAGGCGTATCAACGTTTACGAACAACTCGGTGAGGTGATCCTCTTTACGGAGTAGACAACTTGTTTGAGGTTGAAGGTGTTGCCTTCCGAGAGAAGGCGATGCCTTGTGTAACAAGAAGGCAGCTCGGCGGTGCATGTAATATAAATCAATTCATTAATTAATCATCGCTATCTATATAGAAATAGTAACGATCTTTCTTCTTTTAGCCCTCGGATCGAAGGAATCTCTTGAAAAAGCAGACGAGGCCCAACCAAAAAGTTGCAAGACCATGAGAGGTTTAGGATCGAAGATGTCGTGAGGCAATGCGAGAGCTCGAAGTTATCGCAACCAAATTTGTGGCACAATGCGGAATGTCGTTAGGGACTTAATCCCGATCACCATTAGAAAGCTGGAATAGGCCTGCTAAAGCGGATGAAGAGGAACATGTTTATTTGTCCCTAACCACGCCAAAGATTTCTTGTGGAAGAGGCTCATGGTTAATTTCAAACTACGAAGATAGAGCTGGATCCAAATGCGGAGGATCCGATTGAGGGACGCCACAACATGGGAGAGCCATGGAGGCTAAGGTCGTGAGTGGGCTTTGAAGAAGATGGCCCAGTGTTTCACCAATCGGAAGAAAAGATTGCACCTTGACTATGTCGTGAAAAGAAGACTCGATTTCAAGAATATTCAGTTTGAGAAGATAAAACCATTACGGGATGAGTTTGTGGAATACAAGAAATCGAGAAAAAGCTAAGAAAATGTAAAGCGAATAAGCTGAATCTTGCTAACAAGAAGTATCACCATACTATGGGGCAAGGTGGCTCTGGGTGGCATTCCTAAGTGGGAGAAACTTGAGCGAGGCTGCGTGATAAAATATCACCCGAGGCAGACGATTGGGTAGAGCGTGCAAGGAATTGGTTTACGGGCATGGGGGCACGTTGGACTCGGAAGGAGGTGTATATATAACATACGACATAAAGAAGACCCTTGCCAATCGAGAGGATGAGAAAAGCGATAAAGGCTGTTAAAGATGGGGACTTCATTCCCGATAGAGAGAATGATGAGCTCACACTGCCCTTGGAAATAAGGAACATGATGGGACGAACACGAGGCACAATAGGCTCCCAATCATGGAGGTGGGTTTCCCTAAGAGAGGAAGAAATATCGATAGAAGCCGTCGAGGAGTAAGGGCAGGCGGTAGTTGAGCGAGAAAGTCGGAAAAGCGAATGCGTTTAATTGAAGAACGATTAAAGCAACAACAAGATGAAATTAACTCACTTAAAGAGCAAAGTACTACTGCCCATCTCAGTGACTGCGCATTCGATGCTACCGGCCTGTCGAATAATCGAAAAGCGATGTGGCTTCCGAGGTCGGGTGATGACAATGGCGATGCCGATGATGCCGCGATGGCTCTGTTGGCTACCCAGTGGATGATATCACGAGATGACACCGCTGCGAGCTACATGTCAAAGTTGTGAACATATCAATGAAGGTGGCGGTCGGCTATGCCTTACCAATTGGACCCACAACAACTTACCACGATCGTCCGGTTCCAGAGGGCTCTGTTGTTGTCGGCGTGGATGAAATCATGACCACCTTTGAGGTTTTGGATCTTCACTACCCTCTTTGGTGAAGGGGATGTGATCTTTGGGTGACGCAAAACGTCACCATTCTATGGCGAAGGATTGTATCGTGCTTCAAATCACACGCCAAGGCCATCTTCGCGCCGTCTCACCGTATCCGGTAATCGTCGCCCTGGCAGTCTTCGTCGCCTCACCGCTCCGTCGCCTCACCGTCTCCGGTGCAGCCATCGCCAGGAGCCATCGCGGCGCCTCGGGATAAAAAGCGTAAGCGTACCGCTATTGTCGTCGTGGCGATCGCGAACGTAAACAAGAGCCTCTTCCAAAAGTACCAACGGTTCCTCCCAAGAGCTTATGACTGTATCTTGAAGGAGACTACGACGATCGTTGATGCGGAAGCGACAGTTTTAAGCTAGAGGCGGAAAGAGCGATTTCCCGCACCAAAGAAGAAAAAGCCAAAGTGTTGAAAATGCTAAAGACTCTTCATCAACCCGAGCCAAAGCTGCCATCGGACTATGAGCGTTCTATTCTCAAGTCACATGCGGCACAAAAAGCCTCGAAGAAGCGATCGATGCAAGCGGAAATCTGTTGCCCGGCTCGGAGAACAAGCAAAAGACTTGCGCCCCTCTCAAGGTGATTTCTCAAACCAATGTGGGTCGAGCAAATATGGGAAGAGCAGTATGATCCAGGTAGTTACTGTCTGGAGAAAGCGCTGCTCAAGGTATGAGTATTGCCCAATACTTATCCCGATTAGAGTTCTTCCCGTGGTGAAGTAGCATACCAATACCGACGGAAAACCTCTCGTCAAACCTGAGGAGGTAAACAATCTTTCAACAAAATGCGAAGATTGCATAAGCGGTACATGCATGCCACAAGGGCCGGGCTAATCGGATAGTCTTGAGGGTTACAAAAAGCATCATGGGAAAGATAAGGATGACATGATATCCATTGAATTTGATGAACTATTTCAATTATTCAATCAAGACGCCTTGGACAAATCGATCATGAGTGCCTATTGTGCGTAAATACTAATTACGTAATTAATTTAGTCTCCATCTATATTATTTTGTTTATTGCATGTATATAATCATACTTTAATATGCGAATGAAGATTCTCGAATGCAGCGGAGGACAAATCTATGACATTGGCTTCATTGACCCATATTGGGTTCATGAAGCTAATCTCAAAATAAGCCCCAAGATACGGAGGATAATATAGTACCGCGTTAAGGTTTCAAGAAACCAAAAGGAAATACTATTTCCTTACAACTTCCGATGAGTGTTATTGTCTTGTATACACTTTCTATTTCGCTTTTCGATGTTAAGTATATAATTGATTAGTTACGCATTCGCAGTACCACTATATTGTTAATCATTCAACTTGACAAAGAGCGTGTACTAGTCATGGACTCGAAACATAAACCCCTTGAGGCGTGGAAGGACATGCAGATACTTCTCCGGTAATTCTAATCATTATGACACTATATCGGCAACGTTCGTGAATTTTATGATATCAAGTACTTAATAACTTATTTTATTCGTTTTTCTCGCCGGCGCTTTGGAAGCAGTTCACCAAGAAGGCTAGGGGTGTTTGGAAAGAGGAGCTTACATTTCAACCACTAGATGTAAGCACCACTAGCTATATCCCGCATCTCTTTGATTCTAGTTTTGATACGATTATTATCATGCTTGATTATTATTTTGATTGAACTCTGTTGTTAAAGTGCCCAGCGAGGACCGGTAACAATCTATGTGGATACTATGTATGCGAGTTCATCCGTGACGTGCGATGAGAAGGCAGAAATTTAGAGCAACTCCACGTATGTAAACAATTTCTATAGTTTTTAATTACAATCAAATTGTGTTTAGTTTCATATTCATATAGGCTGACTCCTTTTTAAATCAGATCGAGCGTCTCGGGACGGTCTTCGCCAAAGGATCGTCTGAGCAATACAGAGGAATTGGCGGGATTCTTGGATCTGAAGTCCTAGACCCAAAAGGAGAATACTATTAAACTTGTAAAATAGCAACTTTCAAGGGATTGTAAAATGTTGTCATGATGATCTTGTGTAATATAAGGTTCCTTCATTGATAAGTGCAAAACACTAAATAAACAATAAAACAACCTAAATGAATTCTCTTGGCGGCACAAAAGTGGCGAAAATCTTTGCGGCAACAAAATGTGCCAAAATGAATTCTACTGCGGCGAAGAAATGGGCTAAATCTCTGCGCGGCGGCAGGTTATTAGTCCCGGTTCGTGTTACGAACCGACTAAAGCTCCACCCCGGCGCTCGATGCGCCCGTGCCCCATTTGTCCCGGTTCGTGTTAACCGAACATCTCCACCTCACTCAAGGCCGATGCATACGTGTGCCCCCATTTGTCCCGGTTGGTGGGGCAACCGGGACTAAAGGTTAGAGCTTTAGTCCCGATTGCCCCGTCCCGGTTGGGCAACCGGGACTAATGGACCTTACCAACCGGGACGCATGGGGCGTTCTCTACCAGTGCATGTGGACCCACACAAAAAATGACACAATGAAGGACAACTCAAAGGGGAAAAAACTATTCTCTGTGTTTCAATGATACAGCGTAAATATTTAGTAAAATCAAAACTTACTAACTTTAACCAAATATATAAGATAATATATCGATAGTTACAATATTTAATAAATACATTATGATGTATTATATTTTATGGTAAATTATTTATATTGATTATTCGATAATGTAAATTTTAACATGTAAACTATAATTAACCGTAACTATCTAGATAGTCATCTTTTATCCTCAAACCGGCTGGTCAACCACCATCAGGAGAAGCATGAGGCTATCAAAAAGGTGGAGGGGTGGAGTGCCCCCATGGATAATAGAACTAAAATCACAGATGTGTTACGCCGGACTGTGTCACATATGAAAGGGTTTGCGAGTGTACTATTATGGTTACATGCAGGCCTCGCAGTGAAAAGAGCATATTCGTCTAGTGTATAAGAATCTTGAATTAAAGTAGTGTTAAGACAATAGCCTCTACCTCCCGCTCAACCTCCAGTCCGGCAACAGTTGCAGCCCCCTCCTTTCTCCTTCCTCCCACCGCTCTCCTCTCCCCATCTCTCCACCTAGCTTCCTTCCTCCCCTGGGCTGTTCGGCCCCTCCCCCTCTCCTCTCCGGTGATGGCCGGCGTAGAGACTGGGTGAGGGACCCACCCCTGTATAGTTTTGTTGTAGTTGACTTGTCCCTGGTGGCGTCTGAGGGTCGGTTGGTAGACTCCGGTGGCCAGATCCACCACGCCTTGTCGCTCCTCCGCCTCGATGTTCCCCGCTGGTGGCAAGCGGTGGTCCAGAGGAGCGGTTCGAGCGAGTGCATCCCTCTGAATAAGGCCTCCTTTGGGTGCTTCGGGCAGATGGGCTCGGATCTCCCCTCTCCCGATGTGGTCCCTCTTCTCTCCTCTGCGGTGCTCTCATGGGGAGAGCCGAAGGCGGCGGATGTGAAGACCACCACTCACCCTTGTAATAAGGTCCATGTGCCGGTACGTCATCACCTCTATCATCTATGCTTGCCTCCCCGAGTCTGTGGCAGGCGCTCGGGTCACGGTGAGTCGAGTTATCTGCTTTGGTGTTGGCGTGCCCCTGCTATTCCTACTCTGCTGCTGGCTCTGCCTCTCTTCTTCTTCTCGAGCACCAAGGTGGTGAAGGGGGAAGAGAAAGGCGAAGTTGACGCTGGGCTGGAGTGGCGCCGGAGTACAAGAACTAACTTTTCTGGGAGCACCTTCTCGGCATCTACTGACAAGATGCTGAAATTTCTTGCCAAGATGGCTTTCTTCACGCCGGTGAGCTCCGGCAAGTCTTCTACCTCCGTCGGGAGGCCCTGTTCGAGCTTAGACGTTGAGGGCTTCGCCGGGCCAGGGGCAAGTGGTTGCGTCCCCGCCTCTGTCCATGGCTGCAACGAGCTGAGCTCCTTGCTCCACAATGGAGAAGAGGAGGGACTTGATTGTAATTTCCAATCTCTCAGCAGGGTCCTTTCTACATATGCTAAGGACCTATGTATTATTTTCTTATTTCATGAGGTTCTTTGTAATCATTGTACCCCTCCATTGTTATATTAATGCATGGTTCTAGCCCCTTCTGGGACGCTCCGCCGTTCAAAAAAATAAAAAGTAGTGTTAAGACAAATTTTAGGGGCCTTAAATTTTAGGCGCCTGGGCCCTCGAAATTCGAGGACCGGCCGTGGATGCCAATATTCACAGTCTCTGCGTTGATGGATGCACGTGCACACAGACGTAGCATACGGTCGTTGAAACCGCAACGGCGTGCCAGGAAAACCTATGCATGCACGTACACGAATATCTCAGGCATCGCACGCTGGGAATCGAATCATTTGGTAAAAAAAAACTCCGATACAGCATGAGCAACCAGAGCAAGGATTGAGGGAAACGTCGGAACGGAATAGCTCGATTATCCACCGGCCGTATCCTGCATTATACTCCGGCCGGCCAGTGTGAACATGCACTGGTCGATCCGCCCACCGTTTCCTTCCGACCGAAGTTTTATCTGGAGCCGGCCGGCCTAGGAGAGAACCTGATTCCCAACTGATCTGTGATGATCTCACGTACGCTTTGGGGCAACGAATATCAAACGGCCAGCCGGAAAACCACTGCTAGTAGTCAGAAAAAAAGCGCCGGCCGCCTCCGATCGACGCGTCAAAGTGTGCTTTGCATCTGTGCGCAAGCTTTCTCCGGCCAGCCGCCGCCGGCGCGATCCAAGCCGTCGATCCACCAACTCGTGGCCGGTTATATTATCATCTCCATCACTGTCAACAACCTTGGAGATGGATCGATTGATCGATAGATTCGGGTAGCACAATTTCGATTTGTCAGCAGCTAATAAAGCGAGCGGGGTTTAGTCAGACAGGCATCGGATCCAGCTAAACCCAGCTACTTGTCAATCTGCGACTGCGTGGCGTCGTGTCAAAAGTGAAGAGAAAACCTTCTGTGATCGATGTGCTCGCCGTGTGCCTATCGACTGTCGTACCTCTGCTAGCATCGCATCGCATCGCGGCTGCTGGGGTGTTATATATAGGGCTGTCTCGGAGCGCTTAGGAGTCAGACAAGAACCCACCACTCAGCTGAATCCCATTCTCCATACACGCACGCGCCTCCGAGGTTCGTAGCTTCCAGATATCCGTGATGGAGAACAACCGGAGCAACCAGCAGCCACCGCCACCACCGCCACCAGGTTTGGCTGAGTTCATCGATCGGTTCAGTTAGGGCGCCGTGTCGTCTTCTTCTTCAGAATTCAGCTACACCCGTACGTACCACCGGAATCACTGACCTGTTCGCTCCTGCGTTTGCCGCTGGCTGCAGGCTACCCGACGGCGGCCGCGGAGCAAGGCGGGAAGAAGACGCGCCGGGGCGGCACCACCTCCAGGGGCGAGAAGGGCTTCATCGAAGGATGGTACGCTGCTACTCCATCTGATAAATTCTTCATCTTCACCACCTAGTGATAAGTTTTACACTTCTTATTGATGTCTGTCTTTGTTGGTGTAATTTTTCAGCCTCGCCGCGCTGTGCTGCTGCTGGATCTGCGAGATGTGCTGCGACTAATAACCGGCCAGCATAAGCGCATCCGTCGTGTGCTAGCGGCTGCTGGCACAGGACCTCCATCGTGCCACTCATGAAGGACGTAGTACGTATACAGAGGAAGAGAGTTATGTGTATCGCTTAATTTCAGTGTTTGTTGTTTTCTTAGTCTACACAAATAACTGAGGTGATTGGTGGTCAGTACGATACCTGCATATGTATGTGTGCGTGGTATTCATGATGTAGTACGTGTTGGATCCTGTGATATTCATGTATTTACGCTACCTGCGTCGTGTCGTGTGTAATCGGTGAGTACGAAATACTGATATCCATGTCGTAGTGCGAATTAAGATCTGAAGATGGCCTTTCGTCTAGCGTTATAAATAAAGCCACACGGCCAAACCGATATAAAGTAATGATAAATTCCTCTTATAAAAAGATCAAAGATAAACTACTACAAAGTGTAAGAAGCATCTAGCTTGCCACCGAAGACGACCAGACTAAGAAGATCGAAGCTCCACGACAACGCCTCCAAGAAGGTAACGGCGCCACAAGCGCCGTGATGTCTACGCACTTCTATTCTTGTAGACAGTTGTTGGGCCTCCAAGTGCAAAGGTTTGTAGAACAGCAGCAAGTTTCCCTTAAGTGGATTACCCAAGATTTATCGAACTCAGGGAGGAAGTGATCAAAGGTATTCCCTCTCTAGAAACCTTGCAATCAAGATACAAGAAGTCTCTTGTGTCCCCAACACACCAAATAGACTTGTCAGGTGTATAGGTGCACTAGTTTGGCGAAGAGATAGTGAAATACAAGTGGTAATGGTGCCAAAAAAGAGCTTCTGACTTGTTGTTGACGTGGGGTAACGGTGACAGAAAAGACTTTGATGGAGCTTGGTGTGGAGGTAAAGACTAAAGGCAAAAGGAAGAAAGCAAACAAACATGCAATAGATCTAGATGCAAACGGTGTTTGAATGCTTAGAAACAAGGCCTAGGGATCATACTTTTACTACACTCTCTCATATAAATATCCTCTCTTCATGATAATACTCTTAACTACTCTCCGGTTGGACACTCTAATCCATGGTAGGGCTATAACAACACTCCTCAAAATTTGCCTTTCCCAATCTAGATAACCCCACACTATCACCTTGAGCGCTAGATGGTTCCAACAAACACCACAATTTCATAGAGGCATCCAACTCCAAATATAACTCATAACAAATATTCAATCTAGCCAAAGTGCCACACACGGTATGCCCGTTATCACTTTCACACACGTGGAGAAAAGCATAGATATATTAAAGCACAAAGAGTATTTATGTAGACTCAGGCCTAAGTGTCACCATGGTGTGCACGCTGTCACTTTCACACACATGGGGAGATCAAAGATCTAATGAAGCACTTGAGTAGCAAGGTACATCTACTTGATTACAAAGCTCATGACCACAAGATCATACATAGAGAGAGATGAACACATAGCTACCAGTAGAGCCCTTAGCCCTGAGGAAGAATTACTCCCTCATCATCATGGGAATCAGCAACGGTGATGGAGATGGTGGTGGAGATCGATGGAGATGGCTCCAGGGGCACTTCCCCGTCCCGGCAGGGTGCCGGAACAGAGACTTTCTGTCCCCCGAATCTCCCCTTCAGTGGCGGCGGCGCTGTGGAGGTTTTCGTGGATTTCCGCCAGATGATTTAGGGTTTTTGGGTCGGAGGCTTCTTATAGGCGAAGGAGGCAAGGTCGGTGGAGGTCCAAGGGGCCCACACCCCCTATGGGCATGGCCAGGGTGGGCCCGCGCACACCTAGGGAGTGGCCCCCCTGGTTTCCTCCTTCGTCTCGTCTTCGATTTTCTGTATCGCTCCAGGAAAAATATGAACTTTGGCTTTTGTCCCGTCCAATTCCGAGAATATTCATTTTTAGCTTTTCAACCAAAACATCGTAAAGCAGGAATCGGCATTGTGGCATCTTGTCAATAGGTTAGTTTCAGAAAGTGTATAAAAATACCTCAAAGTGTAGACAAAAAAAGCAAAGTAGATACTAAAGAAGCATGGAGCATAAAAAATTATAGATACGTTTTCGACGTATCAAGCATCCCCAAGCTTAACTCCTGCTCGTCCTCGAGTAGGTAAGTGATAAAAAGAATAATTTTTGAGGTGACATGCACCATCAAAATCAAGATCAAACCATTTGCAAACATTGAAAGCTAGGATCAAAGTACTCTAAACATGAGCATGAAATATGGAGTTCTAACAATAAGACAAAGTAACTATGCATGCAACATGAAAGGCTACAAACAAAGATCATGAATATCATGCATTGAAAAACGTTTGTTTGTTTCACATATAGAAAACATAGCATAGTGGCATTCAACTTGTCCCTCATAGAGTAGCAAATATATGCATATTACACCTTCAAAGTTCATAAGAGTGACTAGATACAAATAGCACAAGAACAAGTAATATCACAATATGCATTAATCAATAAGTTTTAGGACACTACACACAGAATGACAACTATACTCTCTTAATGGTTCCTAAAGGTAGAAGGTGGAGACTCAATAGTAGTGGAAGAAAGGACTTTTATAAAGGAAGCAGGCATTTCAAGTTTCAAAAAGAGCATCCAAAAATTATGGTACTTGTTAGCTTTCAGCCCTCATTGCCCCTATCATAAGAATCTTGAAGTGATTAAGGTTAAAGTGAACAAACTATGGAGTATATGCTTGACAAAGTATAAGCTGGCAATCTCAAGTCCCTTGAATATGAGGGCCACACCTCATGCTACTCAACTTCAGTCCTAGGCAAGTTCTTGTCATTGTAAGTATTTGCATATCATAGAGAACCGCCAACGGGGTACCCCTTGCACATGGTACATGAGCTTTCCCATAACCAAAATGATAAGGCAAGCAGACAATGAGCGTCTCAGCCATCTTTTTATTTACTATATGCATAGCTTTTTATTGAGGATGCTTCATAGATAGATCACTATGGTGATGCTGCAAGTTTCTACCATGATTAGGCATGGCAACTGAGCTTTAATTACTGTAACATCCTAGCATTAGAGTTTAGAAATAAGCTGAACCCAGATGTGTGCATTGCATTCATGCATAGAAAATCCGAATAATTTTCACGCTTTTGAACAAAACTTGTCAAAGTGATTGAAGCTTCTCTCACCTTGATGGAATTTAGGTAGATCATCAAGTTGACTGTGATAAGTTTCAATATGACATTTGTTAAAACCTATTTTTGGGTAAAAGAGATTTGATCTAAGGGTAGATCAAATATAATAAAAACTAAACCACAACATATTACTTAATGATTAATATTTGATCCTTAAGTAATCATATCCTAGTATTCATTACAATAACCCATGAATACCAAGCTATAAATATAATTCAAGTAACAAGAATATAATAACTAACTCTTGAACCACTTTATCCTTATTTATCTCTACCATGAGTATCATGGTAATACCTAACCTTAACTCTTTAGTGAGATTGAGTAGGAAAAAACCAAGTCAAGATCATTCACCATATACCTTTCTTCCCATATCAATCATTATCATCTCTATTGAATCTTATTCTAATATCTGTTGTTCATCAATGTTGAGTAATCAACTATTGATTCACCAATTCTTAATCTATCAACTCATGTCCTTCTCATAGCATTCACTTCAGTCCTTTAGAGAAAGACGTAAGAAGAGGTAAGTGGTAATGCTAGTTTTAGATGTCATCTATAGGATGGGAGTGATGGAAGAGAATAAGATCATTGTAATAATGGATGGAGTTAACTCACTTCTGAAAGGATAGAAGCGTTATTTGGAATATATAATTATATGGTGATAAAGAAGATTACAAGGATGAATCCTGAAGAAAGTTACCAGGAGTAATCCTATTGGATCAAGTAGGTAGAGTCAATGAATAATATCTCTTAGTCCAATAGAGATAAATCGAATATAAATATAATACAACTGTAATTTTGTATTGATGAAGGCCTTGATTAGCCAACTGGGAAACCTAAGCCATAAAGGATCAAAGAATTATAATGATCATGCTTTAGTCACCAAGATTGAATGTTTATATCATGTATAAGTAACATTGGTGGATAGAACATGATTGAACCTTAGAATAGATATGTTATCCTAGGTTATCCATGCCAAGTCACCATGATATAATGTGAAGTGGAGTATAAGATATTGGAGTCAAGTAGAGATAAGATAGTATAATTAAGCTGAAGCTAGAGTAGCATGGAGTTATTGAAGTAGTGTTATTCCTCTTAAAGAATAGTAATCTTTTGATGAAAATAGTTTGATATATACATCTACTGGAATAATATTAGTGGTGGATAATTAAGGAAGAGTGTGAATGGAGTTAGAAGTAACTACCTGTTGGATTGGAGATTATTAGAGGTAGAATAGTTGGATAACCAAATATAGTTATGAGAATATTATGAAAAGCTTTAATGTCAAGCTCATTGCATTTATAAATGGATTTAGAAGAATAAAAGGTGGATAAGAAGATTCTTGTGAAGTAAAGCTCATCATGTTAACACATGATGATGGATAGGAAGAAGTAATATATCTAGGAAAGGAATTCCTTAATTAGAAGTCAAGAATTATGAAATATGGAAGATAGGAATTCTTGGTAAACACTCAACTTTAAATCTTTAACCAAACATAATATCCATTTCATATATTTGATCAATCATCTTATTTCCATAATGTTTTATAGGAATATTTTCCTATAGTAAATCACTTAAGCACATCTTTGTCATTCCCAATCACCATAACCATATGTGCTTAGGAGTATCTTTATTAATCCCTTTCCATAAGACATTCCAGAGAATAAATTTCTATTCTAAAGGGTGATATCATTAAAGATCACAAACATAAAGACAATATGTTTAATCATCAATATTTACTCACATCAACAAAAGAATATAAGTATATTAAGAACCCTAAACCCTAGGGTAAGCATTTACAATTCAAAGCCTAACTCATATGTTAATTATAATAAAATATATACATTGCTATTTCCTAAATTCATGGGAATAGTATTAACCATATTAGTTCCCTAAAACTTTATGTATCAAATAATCATGAAGGATCACTATAATTAAAAGTTTCTTTAAATATTATAAGTTAATAAGAATCAAATCTCATGAGTTAATAATAATGCATTCTTTAATAAGTTTATGGATATTAGATAAATTAACTTCATATGAAAAGACCCTACAAATATTAAAAGGAAAAGTATTTATATAAATAAAATAAAGAAATGATAACAATATATAATAAAATCTCACAAAATGACTTTAAATACCATTCATTATTACTTCAACTATTTAACAAATAAATTTTATAAAGAAAATTTCAAACAAATGAGTAATATACAAATCTGAAAAACAAAACATAAAATATAAAAGTAAACAGAAATAAAAAAAGGAACCTGGCCCGAGCAGCAGGCCGGCCCAGTGTTCTCCTCGACCTATCTACCGCCCACGAGTATTAGGAACCAACTTTTTATTCCACTTTGCTACGGCCCACCTGGCCCAATCGCAACCCAGTATTGGCCCATACCCCTTCGGGGAATCTATTCATCGTCTTCCTCCTTGCGACATTGACCTCCCGATGCGGCAAAGAAGCTCGCTGGCGGCCACCATGCCGTCCGGCCGCGCCAAGATCCGCGCCACCACTCCCGGTCGTCTATAAGAAGCCCTGGATGCCACCGAGAAAACCCTAGCATGCCATTTTTCTTCTCTTTCTTCCTCTTGAGCTTCGGCCAGCAAACCCTAGCCACCGGTGTCGAAGCTTCTCGCCATCTCCGACCTTCCCTTGATCCGCGAAGGTGAATATTAGACGCGTCGTGACCTTCTCCGTCGTTTGCCCTACTCACGGAAGCTGGGGAGCCCTCTGTCGATCCAATCGACACCTCATCTCCATAGCCTGTCACCGCTATTCATCCTCAATCACCGCCACCATAGACTTCCTTCGACCTCGCCGTCGCCACCAACCGCACCAGGGTGATTCCATCGCCCCCGTAGACCATCTCCCTTGCTCTCTCGTGCCCTGGTTGCTTCCCGTCGCACTAGCCCGCAAGATCTGCCGTCGACGACCGTCATACCCAGTGCTCCGGTGACCAAAAATTAGCGGCGCTGCCACTATTAGGATCCCCATCGCTCCCTCTTTCCAACAAAACCAGCCTCGGCCACGCGCGAGCACACAAAATGCGAGATCAATCGTCGATCTGAGAAGATCAGCTCGGGTGACGTCATCCCGACGTCACACTCACATCACCACTGCTCAGTTAGTTGGTTTGACCCAGTCTTTGCACATGTGACGCATGACGTGGTACTGACCCCACTGGTCAGTGACCTTGGGTAGGTTTAGTCTTGGTAAGAAAAGTATTCCTTGTTTAGTAAATTGTGAAGGGTTTTGCAGCATAGTAAATCAGAACATTTCTACGGATGCGAACGGGGAAGCCAAGATATAATATAGGAGATGCAAACAACGAGGGGGAATAGATGAGATCTTCATACTCTTGAAGATTCGCATAGCGGAATGTTTGACGGAACGTGGTTGATGTAGTCGTACTCGCTTCTCCTCCTCGCGATCCGATCCGATCCAACACCGCAAGTGGCGATGCCTCCGAGAGATGCACACGTACGACACCTCGACGTCTCCTCCTTCCTCGGTCCAGCAAGTGGGGTGGATAGATAGGTTGGATCTATAACACGATGGCGTGGTGCAAACGGCGGAGAGTTTCTGCTGCAGGGCTTCGCCTACGCGCAGTCGGGAGGGAGAGAGAGAGGAGGGCAGCAGGGCGGCTAGGTCTTGAGGAGGTGTGTGGGGAGGGTGCTCCCCCAGCCCTATTTATATAGAGGGGTGGGCGGCTGCCCCTTGCCCCTCCTCCAAGCCTAGGGCCGGCGGCCAAGGGGAAGGAGTGGGGGGCAAGTTTCCCCCCTTCTAGAAGCTCTCCCTAGGGTTTCCCCTAGGGCTTGGCCGGCTGGGCCTATGGGACCTTGATACCCTGGCCCAATGCGGCCAGGGCACTTCCTCGTAGGCCCACGCCCCCTCCCGACAAGTGGTCCCACGTTGGTCCCACTCCGGAAGGTTCTAGAAGCTTCTGGTACAATACCGAACAATCCAAAACACTTCCGAACTCCAAAAACTGCTTTGCCTTATATGAATCTTATTCTCCGGACCATTCCGGAACCTCTCGTGATGTCCCGGATCCCATCCGAGACTCCGAACAAAAACTCATATACCAATTATCCATTCTATCCTAGCGTCGAGACACGTTAAGTGTGTGACCCTGCGGGTTCGAGAATATGCAGACATGATCTTCTATCAATAATCAACAGCGGGGTCTGGAAACCCATATTGACTCCCACATACTCATCGATGATCATATCGGATGAACCACGATGTCAGGATTCAATTAATCCCATATACATATTCCCTTCGTCACGCGATATTTTACTTGCCCGAGATTCGATCGTCGGTATCAGCATACCTAGTTCAATCTCGTTCACAGCAAGTACTTTACTCGTTCCGTAATCCGATTCACTTTGTGATTAACTCATTAACTACGTGCTTGCAAGCGGTGTTGACATCGATTACCGAGTGGGCCCAAAGTATATCTCTCCGACTTGGGAGGGACAAATCCCATCTCGATAATACAACCCAACAGATACTTTCCGATCACCTGAGAGACACCTTTATGATCACCCTCTCATAGGATGACGTTTGATGACCTCAAAGCTTTCTTCTGATACCAGGGAGTTGCATTATCTCATGGTCTAAGGAATACAATATTTGACATAAGAAAAATCTTCGCAAAGATGAACACGATGACACGATCTATTTGCTTTGCTTGATTTGGGTTTGTCCATCATATCATTCTCCCAATGACATGATCTCATTATTAATTGACAACTCATGTCTATGGTTAGGAAACCTTAACCATCATTAATCAATGAGCTAGTCCATAGAGGCGTACTAGGGACACAGTGTTGTTCATAAACCACACAAGTATCAAAGTTTCCGCTTAATACAATTCTAGCATGGAATATAAACTTTATCATGAACAAGAATTATAATAATAACATCTTTATTATTGCCTCTAGGGCATAATTCCAACAGTCTCCCACTTGCACTAGAGTCAATAATCTAGTTTACATCTGGCAACAATCTAACACCCATGGCACTAAGGTGATGATCATGTTTTGCTCGTGGAAGAGGTTTAGTCAACGGGTCTGCGACATTTAGATCCGTATGTACTTTGCTAATCTTCAGATCTCCATCTTTTATATAATCTCGAATTATATGAAACTTGCGGTTGATATGTAGGGTTCGCAGCATAGAAAACAAAAATGTTCCTACGATGTGAACTATATACCAAGATCTATCTACTAGATACAAA
The DNA here is from genome assembly GCA_030063025.1 of Avena longiglumis. Taxonomy (NCBI): domain Eukaryota; kingdom Viridiplantae; phylum Streptophyta; class Magnoliopsida; order Poales; family Poaceae; genus Avena; species Avena longiglumis. The sequence continues at coordinate 56,098,522 of CP125973.1, read as the reverse complement.
CAACGGGCGGATGTATATCCGTAGAGAACATACCCTTGTAGACCGACAAAGCTTAACGAGTTCAACTCGTGGTTGATGTAGAATATCTCTTGCCGATCTCAAGATCTAGAGGAAGTCCTAGCGCCGCAAATCAGCAGCGCATCCGTGCTCGCACACACGTTCGAGGCACCGAGAAACCTCCGCCTCCTCGCTCCAGCGATGCAGCGAAATCACAACTATTTCTTGCCGAATTGCCACCGGGAACATGTATCTCGCTAGTCCGAGACCATGGGGGATAAATTCTAGAGGGGGAGAGAGATACTTCACGAGGAGGTGTGAGAGACAAGTGAGGAGGGGGCTCCTTTTATAGGAGGAAGGGGGGGCATCCAAGGGGGTGGCCGCCGGCCATGGGGGCTGCCCCCTCCCCTCCTTCATTCATGTGGGTGGACACTCCACTCACAAAATGCCCTTTAAAATCCCTCCACTCAAAAGTCCACTCAAATTCCCATTAAATTTCCACCAAATTTAATGCAAACTCTCATTAAATAAAAATCTTTTATTTTATTCAGAATTTTGTCAATTACTTTAATGACAAACATTCACAAATAACCCCTTGCTAGAATTCTATTTCACATGCATAACCACTTTATGCAATTTCACCCAAAACCTGTTTTGGTATCTAGTGAAATAAATTCGCGCTTGTTCATTCTTTCGCATGAAACATTTGCTCCAATTGGATGTCGGTGTCTCTTAAGTGTGTCACCCTACGGTTCGTGAATAATGCGGACATGATCGAGACCCCTCTCGGATCAATAATCGAAGCGGATCCTGAGACCCATATCGACTCCCACATTCAACGATGACTTTCTTGTGATCGTCGGAACCTTTTACGCTAGTATCTTAATCCCTTTGTTTCACGATATATTACATGTCCGAGATTCGATCATCGGTATCTCCATACCTAGTTTGATCTCGCATCGACATGCACTCTTTCTCGTTCTGTGATATAACATTCTAGTGATCAAATCCCTTGCTTGCAAGCTAATCAATGTGATATCACCGAGAGTGCCCAGAGTATATCTATCCGTCATCGGGATGAACAAATTCCACTCTCGATCCATGAGCCTCAACATAACACTTTATTAGTTCTGAATCCATCTTTATAATCACCCCGTTATTGTGACGTTTGATGTTATCAAGAAACTCTTCCTGTTAGTGATTGACATGATCTCATGGTCTAAGGATTAGGATCACTTCGTTGTTATAGCAATATAAACTCAATGACTTTGATCGTAATGCTATACTTGGATGAATGTTCACCACACCATTACAAGAATGTTGTGATCCCGTTATTAACAACATCCAATGTCCATGATCGTGAAACCTTGATCATCTTGTTAATCAACGAGCTAGTTTATGAGAGAGGCATAACTAGGAACTTTCGTTTGTTTATTAAACACACATGTATTAACGCTCAGATTAATACAATTATAGCATGCAAAATAAACATCTATCATATACTTGGAATACACATAATAAACACTTTATTATTTCCTCTCGGGCATATTCCTTCTGTCTCCCACTTGCACTAGAGACAATAATCTAGTTACATAGTGATAAATCCAACACCCATTGAGTTACGGTGTTGATCATGTTTTGCTCTAGGGAGAGTTTTAGTCAACGGATCTGCTACATTGAGATCCGTATGTACTTCTAAATCTTTATATCTCCATCCTTGACATGCTCATGATGGAGTGAAACCGCGCTTAATATGCTTGGAATGCTTGTGAGACCTTGGCTCTTTGGCATTGGCAATGGCACCATTGTTGTCACAATAGATCACCATTGGGTCCAACGCATTTGCCACCACTCCTAGTTCGGATATGAACTCCTTCATCCAAAGCGCTTCGAGCCGCTCAAGCAAAGCAACATATTCGGCATCCGTTGTTGATCCCGCTACCAGTGGTTGTTTGGAGCTCCTCCAACTAACCGCTCCGCAATTCATGAGAAATACGTATCCGGATTGATACTTAGAGTCATCCGGATCGGTGTCAAAGCTAGCGACATAACACTTAGCGAGCTCTTCTTCACCTCCTCAGATACAAGAAACATATCCTTAGTTCTTCGTAAGTACTTAAGGATATTCTTGACCGCTATCCGATGTTCAACTGGATCCGATTGGTACCTACTAGTCAAACTAATAGCATGTGACACATCCGGTCTTGTACATAGCATGGCGTACATTATAGAGCCTATGGTGAAGCATAGGGACTTTGTCCATTATCTCTCTTTCTTCCGCAAGCCGGACTTTGAGTCTTACTCAATGTCTTGCCTTGCAACATAGGTAAGAACCCTTCTTACTCCGTCCATTTTAAACTTCTTTAAAATCTTATCAAGGTATGTACTTTATGATAGCCCTATTAGGCACCTAGATCTATCTCTATAGATCTTTATGCCTAATATGTATGACGCTCACCTAGGTCCTTCATTGAAAATTTGTTTAGATAACTTTTAACACTGTTTAAAGATCTATATCATTTCCGATCAATAATATGTCATCCACATATAATATCGAAATGCCACATTGCTCCCACTCACTTTCTTGTAAATACAAGCTTCTCCATAAGTTTGGACAAATCCAAACTTTTGATCACCTCATCAAAGCGGAGATTCCAACCGTGATGCTTGCTTCAATCCATAGATGGATCGTGAAGCTTGCACACCTTGTTAGCATCCTTAGGATCGACAAAACCCTTTGGTTGTATCATATACAACTCTTCTTCAATATTACCATTGAGAAACGCGGTTTTGACATCCATCCGCCATATCTCATAATCGAAATATGCAGAATTGCTAACATAATCCTAATCGACTTTAGCATCGCTACGGAGAGAAAGTCTCATCGTAGTCAACTCCTTGAATTTGTCGAAACGCCTTTACACAAGTCGAGCTTTATAGACGGTCACATTACCATCATCATCAGTTTTCCTTTTGAAAATCCATTTGTTCTCCACGGCCTTTCAGTCGTGAGGTAATTCCACCAAGTTCCAAACTTGATTTTCATACATGGATTCCATCTCGGATTTCCTGGCTTCTAACCATTTGTTGGAATCGGGCTCATCATCGCTTCTTCATACGTCAGTGGTCATCATTTTCATCAACCATGAAATTCATGATAGGATTTCCGTCTGCTCGAGCTGCAGCGTCTGTTTGACTGCGAGGTTCGTAGTACTCTTTCGAGTTTCATGATCATTATCATTAGTTCCCTCTTCAATGTGGAGCCAACTCCGGAACAACTTCCGGCGCTGCGCTACTCGCCATACTTTGAAGAGAAGGTTCCACAACCTATTCGAGTTCTACCTTCCGACTACTCACACCTTTCGCGAGAAACTCTTTCTCTAGAAAGGATCCATTCTTGGCAACAAAAACCTTGCCCTCGGATCTGTGATAGAAGGAATACCCAATAGTTTCTTTAGGGTATCCTATGAAGACGCATTTTTCCGCTTTGGGTTCGAGTTTATCCGGTTGAAGTTTCTTCACATAAACATCGCATCCCCAAACTTTAAGAAATGACAGCTTAGGTTTGTTTCCAAACCACAATTCATACAGTGTCTTTTCAACGGATTTAGATGGTGCCCGATTTAAAGTGAATGCAGCAGTTTCTAGTGCATAACCCCAAAATGACAACGGCAAGTCCGTTAGAGATCATAGATCGAACCATATCTAATAAAGTACGATTACGACGTTCCGACACACCATTTCGCTGTGGTGTTCGAAGGTGTGAGTTGTGAAACAATTCCAGACTCTTTCATGTGAGTGCTAAACTCGTAACTTAGATACTCACCTCCACGGTGGACCGTAGAAATTTGATCTTTCTATTACGATGATTTTCCACTTCATTCAAATTCCTTGAACTTTTCAAAGGTTTCGGACTTGTGTTTCATCAAGTAGATATAACCGTATCTACTCAAATCATCCGTGAAAGTAACAAAATAACGATATCCACCTCACGACACACTCATTGGACCACATACATCGAATGTATGATTTCCAATAAATCCGCCTGCTCCATTGAACCGGAAAACGGCGTTCTAGTCATCTTTCCCATAAGGCATGGCTCACATGTATCAAATGATTCATAATCAAGTGATTCCAAAAGTCCATCCGAATGGAGTTTCTTCATGCGTTTAACGCCAATATGACCTAGACGGCAGTGCCACATATATGCGGATATATCATCATTAAGTTTAATCCTTTTAGCATCAACATGATGAATATGTGTAAAATTATCATCGAGATCTAATAGAAATAAACCATTCACCATCGGTGCATGACCATAAAAGATTTCATTCATATAAATGGAATAACCATTGTTCTCGGATTTAAATGAAGAACCACTTCGCATCAAACACGATCCAGATACAATGTTCATGCTCAGTGCAGGCACCAGATAAAATTTATTCAAGTTTATAACTAATCCCGACGGCAAGTGGAGAGGCAGCGTTCCGACGGCGATCACATCAACGCTTGATCCATTGCCGACACGCATCTTGACCTCACCCCTTGCTAGCGGTCGCTTGTTCCGCAGCCACGATTCGAGTTACAAATATTAGCAACCGAACCGTATCAAATACCCGGTGCTCTGCGAGCACTAGTCAAGTACACATCAATAACATGTATATCATATATACCTTTGTTTGCCTTGCCCGCCTTCTTGTCTGCCAGATACTTGGGGCGAGGCTTCCAAAGGGCCACCCCTTACAATAGTAGCACTCGGAATCAGACTTAGGTCCAACTCGGGGTTTCTTTTCAGGCGCGGCAACCGGCTTGCCGCCCTTACTTCCCTTCCGTTTTCCCTTCTTGTCTTTCTTGAAACCAGTGTTCCTGTCACATCCCAAGATTTTCCAAATCTTGTAATGTGAAAATAAATGAATAAAATAAAACTTTGTTTGATTTTCAAGGCCAGAAGAAACTTTTGAACCCAATTGGAAATCTTCAAACCTATTTTAAACAAAGAAATCCTAAAGGGATTAAAAATATAAATATTTAGTAAAGGAAAAATAAAAATATTTTACTACTACTTTGAAATCTTTTTATAAAAGGATTTGGTTTTCAAATGAAATAGAAGTTTTACAAATAAGGATTATTTTATAAAGCCAAATTAAACCTTGGCCTAGCTTTTGAATTAACATTTTGTTTTGAATAAAAATAACAAAGGTTTTATTTAAATAAATTAATAAGGATTTAATATCCAACTTTATTTAAATAAAAGGTTTTACCAATTTAATTGAAACATCAAAACTTATTAAATTGTTTAAAATAAGTTTTCCAAATATTTGATAGTCACAAATAAAACCTACTAAAGTGTTTTGGCTTTATTTTAGATTTCAAAATAAATATCTCAATAAAACAAATCCTATTTGATTTAATAATGAAAGTCTATTATATTTAATTAATAATGGACTCTAAAATAAAAGGTTATTTTGTTTTAAACAAATTTCCAAGTATTCTATATTTCCCAAATAAAACCTACTGATTTGGTTTTGAAAATATTTAGGTTTCAAATAAAGATTTTATTAAATAAATCAAATCCTATTTTGATTTAAATAACCAAGGTCCAATTTTATTTAATTATTAATGGACCCTATATAACGAAATGTTATTTTATTTTAAAAACAAGCTTTCCAATTAATCCTTAATTTCAGATACAACCTACTGAATGATTTAAAATTATTTAGTTCTCAAGTAGAGCTTTGAATTAAATCAAAACCTATGGATTTAATAATTGATACATCTATTTAGTTAATTAATAATGGACCCTATTATTAAAATTATTAATTTGAAATTGGAATTTGGTTCATGTTACTGAACAGAACTAATTTCAATATTACAAAGTTTGGGTGTTGTTTGAATTGATTTGAACCATGTTTGTTTGATTCAAATTCAAAACAGAAAAATAGAAATAGAAAAGGAAAAAGAATTCAGAAGGAAAAAAAATATGGAAACAGACTGGCCCGCCCCAGCCCAACAGCCCACCTAGCCCACCTAGCCCACCTCACCCTCGCCCCCGAACCGTTTTTCTTCACTACAGAAGAAACCCGCAGAACCAATGACCGGTGGCCCCTCTTCTCCCTCTCACTCACTCGCTGACCAGCCGACCCCACCCCCTACTATTCATCGTCTTCAACACGACCTCGTCGCCCTGGCTGTTTACCGCCGATTGATTGCGCCTCGTCAATTCGCTTCAATGCCGCGTGATCAACGCCCCCTGACCACGCACGCTTAAACGCCCTGGCCTCCTCTCCGTTTCCCCTCTGCCTCCTCCCCCAAGCACGCCCCCAGGCCGCCCCAATTCCTCCCCGAGCTCCTCTGACTCCGACGACCCTCCTCGCCGATTCCGGCCAGCACACGCCCCCTCCTGCCTTCTCGAGCACACAGCTGTGATCAGCATTCTCCAGCGCACCTCTCTGTAGCCCCAGCTTACTCGCGCGTGCCTCCCAGCGTCGGCAATGTCGACGACCTGCAGCACCGCCGTCTGCCCTCTTCTCCAACGACATTCCCCGGTAAAACCTGACCTCCCCTCCTTTCCCCGTGGACACGATGATGATCTCCAGGCTCGTGCGAACCTAACAGCATCTTCCGTTTGTCCTAGGATGCCCCCTATCCTCGCCCTCGACGACCTCCCCGAACCGAAGCCCAGCTCGTCTCCCGAGCAATCAAGGACCCCCATGCGCCTTCACCAACCAAGACCACGTTGAGCATCACGGCGTCGGCGATTCCTGGTGAGCATCTCCCCACCCTCCTTTTCTTCCTTGCCACGGCCGCGTCATCGATCTGGCCGCCCGCTAGCCACCGTCGTCGCGCCGCCAGCTTTTGGCAAAGCACTGAGAGCCGTTCGATCTAGTTTGAACGAGCAGGATTAGATCACTTAGTCGCGAAGGGGTATGCGCTCAGTACCGCACGATCTGACTTAATCCAACGCGCCACAGCCGCGATCCACACCGAACCGGTACCAGCGAATGACGTTGCGCCGCGTGTCACCAGGTGGATTGAAATTAGAATTTGAAATCTGATTTAGGTATGATTTTGAAACCACTATATCTTTGGATCCACACGTCCAAATTTTGCAAATTTTATGTCATTGGATTCAGGAGAGAAAACCCTAGCCAGCTGTGGAATTAGTTTAGAAAATAGTATCTGTTAGCTTACTTGTTTTTGCAGATTCTTTTGTGAGCTTGTTTAGAGTAGAAAAAATGTTTAAAATTGATTTTGGGGTCAAAACTTTTGCAAAATGGTTTGTTGTGACCTTACTGACCCTAGGAACCAACCCTTGGTGTTGAAAATGATTTTGGTAAAGTTTAGGTTGGATTATTAGACTTAGCCAATTTCTAGTCAAATAAAATTATTAAGTTTATTATGAAAATGTTTATGGAAAGAAAACTTTGAGAAAAGGGTTTGGACCAAACCTACTGACCCAAAAACACCAAGTTTTGCAATAGCAACTCATTTGGTGAAAAACTTAAAAGGTTTTGTTTTGATAAAAACATTTTTCACCACATAAAATGATGAATGGATTTTAAAATGGTTTTGAGATAAAACCCTTTTGCAATTGAGTTTGCCATTTTGGTGAATGACCAATTTGGATCTTACAAAGTTTAGAAGCCTAGTGGAGACCACCTTTGCAATTAGGACCATCTTTTTCATGCTTGCATGCATTACTTTGGCTTTGTTATTTTATGTGTTATTTTGCTTGATTGGTAGATTGAGTTTGTGCCTTGCTTGATTGATTTGTAGTGACTTGAAGAGTGTGATTGTTGCAAGGACAAGGAGTGAACCTATACCCTCTACCAAAAAAGCAAGTGATGCTTCATACTTTTTGTCCCATTACTTTCACTATGCATTAGTGATTTTGCTAAGTAAAACTTGCATGGATTTTACTAAGTATAAATCTTGCTATAGGAAAACCTAGTAGATGAATCCTTAGTAGGATTTTCCTAAGTTAAGATTCCTACTACTATCAAGCTTAGCCTAGCTAATAGAAAACATGGGTGGAAAATATATTCACACTATGGATAAATCTCTAAGTCTGAGGACTTATGTTTTTGTTTAATAAAACAACTAAGTTAATGAATCACCTGGGTGGAATGGAAGGATTGGGTTATGTTGAGTGGTTACACAAGGCCATGGACTTGGCTTGTGTATCTCACTTGTGGTATGCCACCCAGGAACAAAGAGATTTGAGATGTCAAATGTTGAGAAGCTTCAAGTGCAACCACTTGGCACTTGGCTCTGTGTATTTGATTGATAGGTTGGAGCGCGTCCATTTTGGTCTAAGGGAAAGCTTCTGAAAGATCTTGTCTTGGGAAACCAAGTCTTGTGGGGAAAGTACACCACCTCTGCAGAGTGTAAAATCTAAGTACTTAGCCATGTCCCTGGTAAAGGACAATTTGAGCATCAAGACATGGAAGCAATCAAGAATCTCATCATTCAAATTTCTAAATTAAAATCTTGTGGATTGAACAAGGGTTGTTTGAAGACTTCAATCTTTGATTGAGAGATGCCTTGTAAAGGATCTTCATTCTTTGATTGAGAAAAATGATTTTGTCAAAGCAAAAACTTAGTATTTTCAAATGTTAAGAAAAATCTATTTTGAGCAATGCAAGCCTCAACTCCACTTAGCCAAATGCATATAGAAGATAGACTCCACTATACTACCATAGTATCACTTGCCAATACAATTCAAATGTATTGACCCTTTGTGGCTGTAACTTGTATGTTGCAGGTTTGATTGATTTTAGTGAAGATTGTTTGATTAGGATTACAAAGTCTACAACCAACATCTGCCTATGGCACTTTGAAGATGAAGGACCCATGACTATAGTTATTCCGCTGCAATGTAATGTAATAGCCAAATGAGCTATGTATGATGTAATAAAATTATGTTATTCCTGGTTATAAAGTTATATTATGACCTTTGTTTCTTGATATTACATCTTAACTGTGGATTCTAGCTATTGATCCAGGGACTAGCATTGTAAACACAGGAGGCTCTATCTTATCTAAGATTGGGAACTCTATAGTTCCTATTGATCATCAACACTTGATGTTCCTTTTTGATCTCCACTTCTGCAGTTTTAAGCATTGACAGAAGCTCGGGGAGAGACTTCTTCATGCCTTGCATATTATAGTTCATCACGAAGCTCTTATAGCTAGGTGACAGATACTGCAGAACACGATGGATGCCTAAGTCAATGGGAATCGATATTCCCAAGGACACAAGCTTATCGGCGTAACCCGACATCTTGAGTACATGCTCACTAACGGAGCTGTGCTCTTCCATCATGCAGCCTAAAGAACTTTTCTCGTTGTAGCCAGCTCTCAAGCAAATGTGTGTCGAAAATCATTTTCAACTCACACATTGTATCAAATGCATTGCCGTTTTGAAAGCCTTTTTCGGCTCTAGCCCATACAATATGAACTAAGTTGTGGTCCTCCGTGAGTCCGATAGACATTCTTCTCCTCGTCATCATCATCATCAGGTGGGGGGGGCTATAGCACTTCTTATATTGCTATTGCTGAGAATCCTCAAATTCATGGTCCATTCGGTAAAGTTGCTGGTTAGTTTCTCTAGTTTCTCTTTCTCCATGAACACATTGAAAATAAAAAGAAGGTGGTGCCATCTACAATGTAATTTGTCTACAAAGTTTAGACTAAGTGTATGATTGAGTTCAACTAATCGAATGAACTCCCACTCAAAACGACATCCCTCGTGCCTTTTTGGTGATTACATGAACCAAATCCACTACACCAAGTCCGATCATCACGTGAGTCGGTATAGCTTCAAAGGCGAGCATCAAATGGGCATCATATCAACTATATGACTCATGCTTAACCTTTCGGGTCGTGTTTCCGAGGCCATGTTCCACATGCTAGGGCTCGCCAATTTAGAACCTTAGTATTCATGGCTTGTTTTACACCGAAATATGGTCGTGGATCCAAGAACACCCGATCATCACGTGATGTCTTGGAAGCGGCTTAAAACATAATCGGTGCATACTAAAGGAAGAACACATTCTTATCTTGATATTTAAATGAGGGATCATCTTATTATGCTAACAAAGCGCTAAACAAGCAATATAAGATGCTATCAAACATCATATGTTTATTAGTGAAATTATATGGTTCCCGCAGATGATCTCTATCATGTGCATCGTGGTATGATCACTATCATACCTATATGTGTAAATCCAAGGTCTATGGATTTTACACACTATGTGTGTTGTAAGAGTATCATCTCATACTTCTACTTACAACACTACCATATCATAACACTAGCCCAGCAACAATCTAAACTAGACGCCTCTAATTTATCCATTGTAAGTTTTACGTGGCTTAGGGCTTTTGAGATAGAACCGTTCTTACCTACGAACATGAACCACAAGGAGGATAATCAAATTGTTGACAACTCGCTTGCAAAATAGATATTGACTATAGTAGGAGAGACAGACACCCGCTAGCCACTTATGCAAACTAGTTGCATGTCAAGCGTGGAACAGGTATCATGTGCGAGGACATGTAAAGTTTGTCCGGGCCGATTCATCCCACTATGCCACCAATATCCAAAATTACAACAAAGGAGCAATAACATGATCATCATCGCCCACATACTCATATGTGTACTACCCGTGTAAAGTATCTACGCATAGATCCGGCTCGATACATGTAGGGTTCAAGAGAAAACAAAAAATTTTCCTACGATGTGAACTATATACCAAGATCTATCTACTAGATACAAACAACGAGCGGATGTATATCCGTGAGAGAACATACCCTTGTAGACCGACAAAGCTTAACGAAGTTCAACTCGTGGTTGATGTAGACGCTGCCGATCTCAAGATCTAGAGGAAGTCCTAGCGCCACAAATCGTCAGACGCATCCGTGCTCGCACACACGCTCGAGGCACCGAGCAACCTCCGCCTCCTCGCTCCCGATGCAGCGGAATCACAACTCTTTCTTGCCGAATAGCCACGGAACATGTATCTCGCTAGTCCGAGACCATGTGGGATAAATTCTAGAGGGGAGGGAGATCCTTCACGAGGAGGTGTGAGAGACAAGTGAGGGGCTCTTATAGGAGGAAGGGGGCACCCAAGGGGTGGCCTCCGCCATGGGGATGCCCTCCCTCCTTCATTCATGTGGGTGGACACTCCACTCACAAAATGCCCTTTAAAATCCCTCCACTCAAAAGTCCACTCAAATTCCATTAAATTTCCACCAAATTTAATGCAAACTCTCATTAAATAAAACTCTTTATTTTATTCAGAATTTTGTCAATTACTTTAATGACAAACATTCACAAATAACCCCTGCTAGAATTCTATTTCACATGCATAACCACTTTATGCAATTTCACCCGAAAACCTGTCGATTCTAGTGAAATAAATTCCTGCTTGTTCATTCTTTCGCATGAAACATTTGCTCCAATTGGATGTCGTGGTTCTTAAGTGTGTCACCCTACGGTCGTGAATAATGCGGACATGATCGAGACCCTCTCGGATCAATAATCGAAGCGACCCATACCGACTCCCACATTCAACGATGACTTTCTTGTGATCGTTGGAACCTTTACGCTAGTATCTTAATCCCTTTGTTTCACGATATATTACATGTCCAAGATTCGATCATCGGTATCTCCATACCTAGTTTGATCTCATCGACATGCACTCTTTCTCGTTCTGTGATATAACATTCTAGTGATCAAATCACTTGCTTGCAAGCTAATCAATGTGATATCACCGAGAGGGCCAGTATATCTATCCATCATCGGGATGAACAAATTCCACTCGATCCATGAGCCTCAACATAACAATTTATTAGTTCTGAATCCATCTTTATAATCCTCACACGGCGTGACGTTTGATGTTATCAAGAAACTCTTCCTGTTAGTGATTGACATGATCTCATGGTCTAAGGATTAGGATCACTGTAAGTTGTTATAGCAATATAAACTCAATGACTTTGATCGTAATGCTATACTTCGGATGAATGTTCATCACACCATTACACTAATGTTGTGATCCCGTTATTAACAACATCCAATGTCCATGATCAGGAAACCTTGATCATCTTGTTAATCAACGAGCTAGTTTATGAGAGAGGCATAACTAGGAACTTTCTGTTTGTTTATTAAACACACATGTATTAACGTTTCCGTATTAATACAATTATAGCATGCAAAATAAACATCTATCATATACTTGGAATACACATAATAAACACTTTATTATTGCCTCTCAGGGCATATTCCCTTCATGATATGCTTGGTCTTTGGATGATATCTTGATTCCTTAGCCAGTGCTATGGTGCCAGTGTTGTCACACAATATCTCCAGTGGGTCCAAGGCACTTGGAACCACACCAATCTCAGTGATGAAGTTCCTGATCCAAACTCCTTCACTTGACGCTTCTGCAGCAGCCATGTATTCTGCTTCTACTGTAGATCCCGCGATCACGCTTTGCTTGTAGCTTCTCCAGATCACAGCTCCTCCATTAAAAATATAAACATATCCTGTCTGAGATTTAGAATCATCCTCGTCGGTGTCAAAACTAGCATCGACGTACCCTTTTACGACGAGCTGTTCATCACCTCCATAGACTAAGAAGATTTCTTTAGTTCTATTTAAATACTTTAGGATGTTCTTCATGGCTGTCCAGTGTTCCACTCCTGGATCACTTTGGTATCTGCTCGTCAAACTAAGAGCATTGGACACATCCGGTCTAGTACATAGCATGGCATACATGATAGATCCTATGGCCGAGGCATAAGGCACTTTGATCATAGCTTCTCTATCGTTTAACATAGCTGGACACTGAGCCCTTCTCAATATCTTACCTGACAACATAGGCACTGAACCTTTCTTTGCCTTATCCATTTCGAACCTTTTCAGAACTTTGTCTAGGTATGTACTTTGGCTTAAAGCTATCAGGAGTCTTTGTCTATCTCTATAGATTTTGATGCCCAATATATAAGCAGCTTCCCCTAGGTCTTTCATTGAAAAACATTTGTTCAAATAACTCTTCACATCATTAAGCATGTCAATGTTATTTCCGATAATCAATATGTCATCCACATATAGTACTAAAAATGTCACTGAGCTCCCACTCACTTTCTTGTAGATACCAGCTTCATAGCAATTTGGAACAAATCCAAAGCTCTTGATCACTTGATCAAAACGAAGGTTCCAACTCCGAGATGCTTGCTTCAGTCCATAAATGGAACGCTGAAGTTTGCACACCTTATCAGCATCCTTAGGATCGACAAAACCTTCGGGTTGCATCATATACAACTCTTTATCAATGTTGCCATTGAGGAACGCAGTCTTGACATCCATCTGCCATATTTCATAATCATGAAACGCAGAAATTGCTAATAAAATCCGAATGGACTTAAACATCGCTACGGGAGAGAAAGTCTCATCGTAGTCAACACCTTGAACTTGTCAAAAACCTTTCGCGACAAGCCGTGTTTTATAGACAGTAACATTACCATCCGCGTCCGTTTTCTTCTTGAAAATCCATTTGCACTCAATGGCCTTTCGGTCGCTAGGAGGGTCCACCAAAGTCCATACTTGGTTTTCGCTCATGGATCCCAATTCGGATTTCATGGCCTCTAGCCATTTCTCAGAGTCTGAGCTCATCATTGCTTCCTCATAGTTCGCAGGTTCACTATTGTCTACTAACAAGACAGTTAAGATAGGGTTGCCGTACCACTCAGGAGGGGCACGCGACCTTGTCGACCTGCGACGTTCAGTAGTAGCATCGTCTGAAGCTTCATGATCCTTGTCATTAGCTTCCTCTATTGTTGGTGCAGACGGCACTGGAACAATTTCAGGTGTTGCGCTACTCTCCTACTCAAGAGAAGGTTCAATAACTTCGTCTAGCTCTACTTTCCTCCCACTCACTTCTTTCGAGAGAAACTCCTTCTCAAGAAAGGATCCGTTCTTTGCAACAAACACTTTGCCTTCGGATCTGTGATAGAAGGTATACCCAATCGTTTCCTTAGGGTATCCTATGAAGACGCATTTCTACCTTTGGGTTCGAGCTTGTCCGGCATCAACTTCTTGACGTAAGCTTCGCATCCCCAAACTTTAAGAAACGACAAATTAGGTTTAGCACCAAACCACAGTTCATACAGTGTCGTATCAACGGATTTAGATGGTGCCCTATTTAAAGTGAATGCAGCGGTTTCTAATGCATAACCCCAAAATGATAACGACAAATCTGTAAGAGACATCATTGATCGCACCATATCTAATAGAGTTCGATTCCGGCGTTTAGACACACAATTGCGCTGTGGTGTTCCGGGTGGCGTGAGTTGCGAAACTATTCCGCTTTCTTTGAGATGCGTGAGAAAATCATAACTCAAATATTCACCTCCACGATCGGATCGTAGAAATTTAATTTTTTCTGTTACGATGGTTTTCCACTTCATTCTGAAATTCTTTGAACTTTTCAAACATTTCAGATTTATGTTTCATTAAATAGATATACCCATATCTACTTAAGTCATCAGTAAAAGTGAGAAAATAGCGATATCCACCGCGCGCCGAACACTCATCGGTCCGCATACATTGGTATGTATGATTTCCAACAAATCCGTTGCTCGCTCCATCATTCGGGAGAACGGGGTTTTGATCATCTTGCCCATGAGGCATGGCTCGCACGTGTCAAATGATTCAAAATCAAGAGACTCCAAAAGTCCATCAGGATGGAGTTTATTCATGCATTTTACACCAATATGACCTAGACAGCAGTGCCACAAATAAGTAGTATTATCACTATCTACCTTGCATCTCTTAGCCTCAATGTTATGGATGTGTGTTTCATCTCTTTCGAGATTCAGAAGAAATAAACCATTCATAGCAGGTGCATGACCATAAAAGATGTTACTCATATAAATAGAACACGATTTAAATGAATAACCGTCTTGCAATAAACACGATCCAGATATAATGTTCATGCTCAACGCAGGCATATAATAACATTTATTGAGGTTTAAAACTAATCCCGAAGGTAAAACTAAGGAGAGCGTGCCGACGGCCATCACATCAACTCTTGATTCGTTGCCAACGCGCATCGTCACCTCATCCCTCGCTAGCCGCCATCTATTCCATAGCTCCTGTTTCGAGTTAAAAATATTAGCAACTGAACCAATATCAAATACCCAGGCACTACAACGAGGGCTAGTAAGGAAAACATCAATAAAATGTATATCAAATATACCTTTGATGGTGCCAGCCTTCTTGTCCGCTAAGTACTTCAGACATTTTCGCTTCCAATGACCCTTGTCCTTGCAATAGAAGCACTCAGTGACCGGCTTAGGTACAGACTTGAGATTCTTCTCTACAGGGGCAACGTGCTTGCCGCTGCCCTTCTTGAAGGGATTATTTGCACCCTTACCTTTATTAAAGCTGGGGGGCTTGTTGACCATCAACACATGATTATCTTTCTTGATGTCCACCTCCGCAGCTTTCAGCTTAGCGAAGAGCTCGGTGATCGTATCAGTGGAACCAATCTGATTATGAGTAACTACAAAACCTTTGTAGCTAGGAGGGAGTGATTGCAGAACTCTGTCAATCTTGAGCTCCTCTAGAATCTTGCAGTCCAGTTGCTCAAGGTGTTGAGTGTAGCCCGACATCTTAATGGCGTGCTCACTAACGGAACTCCCTTCCTCCATCTTGAAGTTAAAGAATTTCTCAGAGATCTCATATCTCTCAGAACGGGCCTGAGTCTGAAACATAGTTTTCAGTTCCTCAAGGATCTCAAAGGGCCCGGGGAAATCTTCAAAATGATTTTGAAGCTCCGATTCCATAGCAAACAACATGGTGCTCTTAATCACACCATAATCGTCTTTGCACGAGTAATAAACAACTTTCTCATCAGCCGGCGCATCTACAGCAGGGGCGTCGCCTAGCGCTTTCTCAAGGACATAGTCCTTTTGTCCGCAAGAGAGAATGATTCTCAGATTGCGGAACCAGTTGGTGAAGTTAGACCCATTGTTCTTAAGCTTTTCTTTCTCAGCAAAAACATTGAAGTTGAAGTTGGACTTAGCCATTTGATCTACTAAATTTGCAAGTACAATTTAGACTATGTTCATGATAACTAGTTCAACTTAATCTTTTACTAGATGAACTCCCACTAAATTCAACATCCCTCAAGTTGTTTAGTGAACACGATCCAAATTCACCACACCTAATCCGATCTTCACGAGAAGAGATGTGGTTTCAATGGTGGACAACAAAGTGTCGATCATATCATTCATATGACTCATGCTTAACCTTTCTCGTGTGTTACGAGGCCATGTCAGACATGCTCGGCTCGTCAAGTCGGACCCAAGTATTTCCGTGTGCAAAACTGGCTTGCACCTTGTATGTGAACGAGAGTTTATAGCACCCGATCATCACGTGATGCTTGAACACATTTAACTTTTGCAACGAGGCATACATGGGAGAACACAGTTTTATCTTGATCTTTATGAGGAATCATCTTATAATGCTACCGTCGCGATCTAAGCATAATAAGATACATAAAAGGATAAACATCACATGCATATAATTTTATGTGACATGGTATAGCCAATCTCACAAGAATGATCTCCATATTGTGCGTGCAAGATGATCTCCATCACTCCACCATGATTGCCTCCACCACGAATAGCAACTACAACTATTGCTAACTACTTAGTGATAAAGTAAAGCTATTACATGGCGATAAGAAGTTGACACAGGTCATACACAATTATAAAGACAACCATATATTCTCACGGTTGTGTACTCATCGACATGCAAGTCGTGAAACATTACAAAACATGATCATCACATACAACATACACATCACATCTTGGGCCATACCATATCACAGAAACACTCCCTGCTAAAACAAGTTAGACGCCTCTACTTTGTTGTTGCATGTTTTACGTGGCTTATGGGAGTAACAAGCTAAGATCGATTCTTACCTACGGAAAGCCACAACGGTGATATTATGGTTGCCAACATCCGGTGTAAATCCCATGACAACTATAGTGAGAGAACGGCATCCACCACCGCATGTGTGGAACAAGCCACACGTCAAGTCTTTGAGTCGGTCATGAACGGTCGCGTAAGTTGGCCTGGACCGCCAAATCACTATCCCGGCCATAAGAAGTACACAAACAAGAGGCTTGCAATAGAAAACATCAACGCCCGCAACAAGCATGTTGCGTTCTACTCGTGAAACACATCTACGCATAGATCTAGCTCTGATACCACTGAAGGGTTTCGCAGCATAGTAAATCAAAAAAATTCTACGGATGCGAACGAGGAAGCCAAGATCTAATCTAGGAGATTCAAACAACGAGGGGGAATAGATGAGATCTTCATACCCTTGAAGATTCGCACAACGGAACGTTCGACGAAACGTGGTTGATGGATGTAGTCGTACTCGCTTCTCCTCCTCGCGATCCGATCCGATCCAACACCGCAAGTGGCGATGCCTCCGAGAGATGCACACGTACGGCACCTCGACGTCTCCTCCTTCCTCGGTCCAGCAAGTGGGGTGGAGAGATAGGTTGGATCTACAACACGACGGCGTGGTGCAAACGGCGGAGAGTTTCCGTGGCAGGGCTTCGCCTATGCGCAGTCGGGAGGGAGAGAGAGAGGAGCGCAGCAGGGCGGCTAGGGCTTGAGGAGGTGTGTGTGGAGGGTGCACCCCTAGCCCTCTTTATATAGAGGGGTGGGCGGCTGCCCCTTGCCCCTCCTCCAAGCCTAGGGCCGGCGGCCAAGGGGAAGGAGTGGGGGGCAAGTTCCCCCCTTCTAGAATCTCTCCCTAGGGTTTCCCCTAGGGCTTGGCCGGCTGGGCCTATGGGGCCTTGTGCCCCTGGCCCAATGCAGCCAGGGCACTCCCTCGTAGGCCCACTCCCCTCCCGACAAGTGGGGCCACGTTGGTCCCACTCCGAAAGTTTCTAGAAGCTTCCGGTACAATATCGAACAATTCGAAACACTTCCGAACTCCAAAAACTGCTTTGCCTTATATGAATCTTATTCTCCGGACCATTCCGGAACCTCTCGTGATGTCCCGGATCCCATCCGAGACTCCGAACAAAAACTCATCAACCAATTATCCATTCTATCCTAGCGTCGAGACATGTTAAGTGTGTGACCCTGCGGGTTCGAGAATATGCAGACATGATCTTCTATCAATAATCAATAGCGGGGTCTCGAAACCCATATTGACTCCCACATACTCATCGATGATCATATAGGATGAACCACGATGTTAGGATTCAATTAATCCCATATACATATTCCCTTCATCACGCGATATTTTACTTGCCCGAGATTCGATCGTCGGTATCAGCATACCTAGTTCAATCTCGTTCACAGCAAGTACTTTACTCGTTCCGTAATCCGATTCACTTTGTGATTAACTCCTTAACCACGTGCTTGCAAGCGGTGTTGACATCGATTACCGAGTGGGCCCGAAGTATATCTCTCCTACTTGGGAGGGACAAATCCCATCTCGATACATACAACCCAACAGATACTTTACAATCACCTGAGAGACACCTTTATGATCACCCTCTCATAGGATGATGTTTGATGACCTCAAAGCTTTCTTCCGATACCAGGGATTTGCATTATCTCATGGTCTAAGGAATATAATATTTGACATAAGAAAAAGCTTCACAAAGATGAACACGATGACACGATCTAATTGCTCTGCTTGATTTGGGTCTGTCCATCATATCATTCTCCCAATGACATGATCTCATTATTAATTGACAACTCATGTCTATGGTTAGGAAACCTTAACCATCATTAATCAATGAGCTAGTCCATAGAGGCGTACTAGGGACACGGTGTTGTTCATAAACCACACAAGTATCAAAGTTTCCACTTAATACAATTCTAGCATGGAATATAAACTTTATCATGAACAAGAATTATAATAATAACATCTTTATTATTGCCTCTAGGGCATAATTCCAACAAATTGATAAAACAATATAAATTCAAATATCAATATTCCAGAAATGAAATAAATTGATTAAATCTTGTAAATTTAATATCTTTTGTTTTATAATTCAGAAAAATGTTTTATATATGAAAAATTGTAGGAAAATAAAATCTATAACTTAAAACTATTATCAAACATAATTATGTTCACAATTTAAATAATTATTATTTAATAGAGATTTTATAAGTAATAAAACTTTGATAATTCATATTTTAATAACGGTAAATGTTAAAAGTGTAAATAATATACCAAAAATCTTAGATAAATAAGAACTATAATTTAAAACTATAATCATGTATTATTATTTCACTTAATTCAATATCTATTATTTATTAAATGTTATCAAATAATTAAACTTATAAAAATCATATCTTATTATTTAAAATTCATAAAAATACATATAATATACCAAAATGATCACAAAAATAATACTTTTTACATGTTAAAAATATAATATTCTACCTTTGAAGTAAATAAAAACTTAATACCATAATAACTTGAATTTAAATCTAATTTCCTTAATTGTTAATTCATAAAAGAGTAAATAAAAATTGCTAATATTCTAACATTAACCAATTAAAGTCTAATAAATAGTATTAGTCTTAAATATTAATATTATGAAGTCTAAATGGTTCAGCACATTTTAAATATAATCTTGTTAAATTATCATTCAACTATAAGTGTAGATCATTTTCTAAAAATATTCTTACCAATTACAAACTCTTCAAGAATGATACTTTCAACCAAACAAAACCTTTTATCATTGTTTCACTCACAATTTTATAATGGGCTAAATCCAAAGATAATTCATAAGTATTAAATAATATTGTTCACTTATTCACAACCCATAACCACACCCTTATAAGGAGATAAATCCTTTTATACATTTATAATGTAAAGAAACCACTACCCAAATAGAAGTAATGCCATTCTTAAACAACTTTAAGGAAATATACTAAGATGAGCAAGTACAATATCATAAGCATTACACCTTAAATCCATCCATGTTCTTAAAGTTAACTTTAGTCCACAAGACTTTAAATATAATGCTAAAGACTTTCTTATATGCTTTATAGTTAACTTTGGTCTGTTATAGTTAAGTCATAAAGCATCTCAAGTCCAAACTGTTCAAACAAGCACAAACAACATCGACCCCATTTGATTAACCACAAAGATTGTTTAGACCTTAGAAAAGAAATCTTTTTTTCAAAAGTTATTCGTTTTGCCACTTCAATCAACAAACCTTATAATAATATTTCCAACTCTTAACAAAATAAATTCAAGGACTCTCATCATAATCAACAGATGACAATTAATCACAATCACATTGTTTCAAACTTTACTTGTATACTTAGGATTGTGAACACTTAAGTTCCTTATTAAGGCCATTACTTGTAAAGTAAAATTTGAAGATAAACAATTATAATGTAAGCAATCTTGAGTAATATTTCATGTTGGTTTGTATCTCATGTTGTTTCACACACACTCACAAGCCTTAATAAGAAGCACAAGTATGAAACTTATCTAAAAGGACAACACATTCTAAAGAAACCAATTCCAGTTTACAAACCCTAGATCAACGTTATACCTGGGATTCGAGTTTATCAAATTGCATTACATTACCTATGCATAATAGCATCTTGCTTCTTTAAACATTAGTCCTTACCGGACCAATGATGCTGATTTCAGATATTGGATCTTATATTGTCTTGATGACCGTGAGTGCATAATCTTGCAATCAAAAAAGGCAAGTTCACACTTGCTCATGTCCTTTGATTATTTTCTGTAAAGTATTTTGCAAATCCATTGTTGTCATCACTTGCATTTGAAAAAGGTCAGAAAACACTATTTTCATAATAATAATAATAATATGATTATAGGTTATTTACCATGAGGTAATAACCTACTATGAAAGTTCCGGTGGTAAAGGAACATATTATCTAGGACTTAACAACCAATGCCGCCAGTGATTCTTGCGCCGTATATTACGCGTTGACCATGAGATTTGGAATGGGACGGAGAAGTCAGCTGTATCTTTTCCCTATCGCATGGATCCGGATGTGCGGTTCGTGGTTGTTATCACTCGTAGCGTGCATATTAATTGGTAATTCATAGAGGATATGCAACATATGGGTGGGAACCCTCAACATCGCACGATAGTTCCGGCATCTGAATGGTCTGTACTGCCAATTGCTGTAATTCAATAGGTGGGCTGGCGTACACCAAGGAGACATGCGGGGTTGCGGAGAAGGCAGTGATTGGCTTGGGTCTTAGTCTGGGCCTCACACCAAGGAAGTGTGAACGGGTTCGTGGCCCGGATATGCAACAAAGCTAAGATGTCTCATGGGTAAAGTAACGCACCTCTGCAGAGTGTAAGAACTATAACTTGTTACTCCCTATTCCGGGAAGGATCAGCGAACACTACGGGAAAGGAACTCCATGAAAGTTATGGTAAACCCGTGAAGGCTGATGGACATAGCTTTTCAGAATAAAATCAACCTTTGAAGACATGTTTATTTAAAACGCATTGCCTACGACCTATGGTCTCTGGCTGTAGATATAGTGCATCAAACACTCCTTTCTAGTGAACTTGCTGAGTGTACTCGACATATCTTCTTAACCCTTGCTAGATCATAAAGCCATTAAGATGACGTCTACATCAAGTTATGCTCCAGGAATCATCACCAGAAGCTAAAGTTCTTCAATGAAGTCAAGAAAGTCAACCCCAAGAGCAAGGTATGAAGCAGTACAACACCAAGTTTTCCCTCGGTAAGAAACCGAGGTTATCGAACCAATAGGAGGAAGGAAATGTCACACAGGTGTTGCAAGAAACACGGAGACCTGCACAACACAAACTCAAGACTTTGACCCAACTAACAGTGAGGTTGTCAATCTCACCGGTTGCTGTAAAAAAAGATTAAACATATGGTGTGGAAGGTAATGGTTTGCAGCAAGTAAACAGTAACAGTGGAAGATGTATCAATGGTAAAGATTGGACCGGGGTCCATAGTTCATGATACGTTGGAAACGTATCTATAATTTTTGATGCTCCATGCTTGTTTAGTATCTACTTTGCTTTACTTGTCCACACTTTGAGGTGCTTTTTACATGTTTTCTGGTACTAACATATTAATAAGTTGCAATTACCGCCTGCTTTCATTGTTTTGGTTTCATAAAAGTTAGTAAAGAAATATTCTCGGAATTGGACGGGATGAAGGAAAAAGTCAATAACTTTCCGTGGGGAACAAGAAGTCCAGAGGGGATCCCGAAAGGCCAGCCAGGGGGGCCAGACCCACCCTAGGTGCGGGTGGGCCTAGCCAGCGCCTAGGGTTTAGTCACCTGGCCGGCCCCTCTTTCGCCTATAAGAAGCCCCCGATACAGAAACCCTGAGTATCCGATCAGAAATCCACGAAACCGTTTGTAGCCGCCGCCACCATCATCCCTAGATCGGGGGGCTCTGAAGTTCTTCCCGGCACCTTGCCATAGGGGAGATAATCCCGGAGGCCTTCTCTCCGGTATGATTCGTGAGTAGTTCCACCTTGGACTATGTGTCCATGTCGTAGCTAGATGGTTGTATCTCCTCCTTTGTGCTTTCATGTATAGATCTTGTGAGATCCGTTCATGATCAAGATCTAATCTATTTGTAATCATGCATGTTGTGTTTGCAGGGATCCGATGGATATTGAGATGATTATGTTGGTTTTATTTTTATGATTCTATCATGTCTGTGTTGTTTGTGATCTTGCATGCTCTCCGCTGCTAGTGGTTATCTTGGCCAAGTAGTTGCTAGTGACTCCAAGAGGGAGTATTTATGCTCGATAGTGGGTTCATGCCTCTAGTTTCTAAGGGAAGTGACAGAAATCTCTTCGGTTGTAGATTTGATGTTGCTACTAGGGAGAAAACAATGGTATCTTGTTCATGGAACATGTGGACAATTTACCTTACACACTTTGCTTAAAGCAGTTGTCTATTGCTTGTAACTTAATCGGAGGGGTTCGATGATAACCTCAAGGTGGACTTCTAGTCATAGATCCATTGGATGACGGCTATGTATATGTTGTATTGCCCAATCAACCTCATAGGATATTTCGGCTAGTAATTGCATTGTTATGCCTTGCTCAATTCATCAATTGCCCATTGTAATTTGTTTACCCTTCATGCCATGTTGTTTACCTAAGGAGAGCACCTCTAGTGAACTATGGACCCCGGTCCAGTGTTTACCATTGATACATCTTCCACTGTTACTTTTTTACTTGCTGCAAATCATTACCTTCCACACCATACGTTTAATCCTTTGTTACAGCAAACCGGTGAGCTTGACAACTGTAACATCCCATGCACTTAGGAACCAACGAAGGGTAGATTTAGGATTTTTTGATATTGCATACATTCATCTGTAAAAATGTGGGTAAATTTTTTGCCAAATAAAAACCTAAAGTGATCAAAGTTTCTTTCATGCTCTGAGATTAGGTATAGTCTTGAAGGATGATTGTTATAGACTTTGATATGATCTTTGTGGATTAGTGTGTTTTGGGAAATGAAATTTGAATGTTGGATTTATAATGTAGAAGGATTTAGAATTAGGTTTGAGTAATTTGATTTAATCAAGAGTTAACAATTAATAACTCAAATTTTAAATGAAATAAATTAATCGATAAAATGAATATTAACTAATTCAATAAATGAGTTACCAAAATGTAACTTATTGGAATCTTTACAATAGTACATGAAATAAAAGAAGAATCTTTATTTATTGAATAATAGTACAATCTTTATTACAAGAGAATAAAAATAAAATTACAAAAGAATAAAATAAATACTACAAATGACTATTCTATAAAGAAAATAAAACCTAAACTAAAGTCTTGATCTTCAAGTCTGGTACCTGCAAAATAAACAGAAACTAAAAAAAGAAAGAAAGTTAAGGATTAGAATTATTTTACTCTCAGATTTGATAGTGAAGTGCACTATTCAAGGTTCATCGTGGAGTAATCTTTTAAGGGGCAAGTTTCACCAATATGAAAGAATATATCTTTCAAATTTTCAAGCCATAAGCCAATAAACAACAAGGAGGGGCAAGTTTCACCAGCCAAGTAAAATGTAACAAGGTAAAGGTAACCTCATAACCAGAGCATATCCATAGGGTGTGCAGCAGGAACACAGGCAGCACACACACCAAACTGCATGGTGTGTGCTGTCAGCACCACAACAATAGCTCTCAAAGGGTTCTCAAATAAAAAAATATCTAATTTGACTTTTTACTTTTTTCTGCATTAATAGTAATAGAGCGGACTAATTAAAAAAAACCTATTTAGGATAATAATTGGATAAGAGAGACTCTACCCTGTCAACGGATAGTGAGAGAACTAAATCTGGATAAATACCAATACATATTACTGGTAAAAAGATACAGTAAAATAAAGAGTTCCCGTGGTCCAGAATCCATAAAATTTGCGTTTGGAACATTAAATAGCTTGTATCTGTAGAACATCTGGCGTAACATAGATAATAAGTAAATAGGGCTCCACACACATAAAACTATCAACACAGCCGTGGGAAGCATCCCCACACCATTTTCTTGTTCATACACACCAAGAACAGCAGCCCAGCTAAACCAAATCAAATCCAAGCAAGATCACACCAATCAAAACCCTGGATCATCTCACCAATATGGTGACATAAGGAGGGGGTAGAACAAGTGGATAACAAGGACAAGATCAAGCCACCAGGACCAGGAGGTGGAGGGCTAGATCAAGGACAAGCCAAAAACTGGAAGTACCAAGGGGAGCACCAGATCAATCTAGCCACAAGATCAACAACAACCAAGTGTGGTGAGTAGTAACAGACCATCACATAATCTATCTGTCTAAGCTAGACAAATATTTATGAGTTGTCTCATACTCCACTTCTCGAAAAAACACCCAAGTGGGGCGAATCCATCATGGAAGTTTCAAATATTAAAGCAACCAGAAAACTATATAGATCTACCTAGGATCTCAGAACAACATCATTGATCCTAGTTATCAGGCTACAACTTAAATTTCAAGAATGAATATAGCCAAAAATCTAAACTTCTAGGCACACCTCTTAAATAGGAGTAGAACCCTAGAAATTCATCTTATGAATTCATATAATTCATCAAGCCTACGAATCATTTTTTTCCCAAACTTTAACTCAGGAATCAATAGATGGTATCACTACCATAACCAATCCATGAGAAATAATAAGAAAAAGGTCTAATCCCTAAACCTCAGACCAACATCATAGGTCTTAGGGATTTAAGTAAAGAAGTTTCTACTTATCTTTAATGGCAAACTCATCTTAAGCTTGAACAAAACCAAACTAAGTAATAGAATCTAGTCTTGTGTGCCATATTAGATTGGTGTCACAAGAACAGTTCTGAACTAAGCAGGTTAAGCATCCAATCTTCACAGATACAACCAACCAACTATAAATCATTTTCCTATTCTTAATCATAGGAATAATAACCAGGAATATTCATATATATATATATATCATCACTGTAATAGACCATTTGATCTCAAACTTTATATGAATCTATAAGCCAATAACTCAATATATAGTGACCTCATCACTCAGAGCTCATTGTCAGCACCTAAGTAATGTCAGTGATGAGCTCTCAAACCACTAGAATCTCCAAACAACAATTCCAAAGCAACCTTATCATCTGAACCATATCAAAGTTAACAATGGGACCCAGTTGATAAGCCACTAGCATCATCAAAGCTAACCATTAGCAGTAATCCACAGCAAGTCACCACTCAACAGATTTAAGGATCATCAATACATGATCCAACTCATCAGATATTCAATTAAAAGAGGGATTTGAACCTAAGTAGAACAAATAATCCTAATCAGGATATGACACTAGCCAGGAATGGCCACTACCAACATTTAGCATGGGATGGCCTAGCACAGAGAGCGCGAGGGGGAGAGGAACAACTTACCTATGGTCCTCGCTGAAGAATAGAAGAGGAAGCAGAGAAGGCCAATAAACACGGCGTCATGGGGAACACCCCCAGGAGGGCGCTACGAACCACACAACACCATAGCGGCGACCATAGCCACGCCTGGAGGCGAGGAGCACCACCACATCACACCAAACCCTAGGGTTCGGGATGAGGCTAGTTTGGCCACGAGAAAGCTCCATAGCCAAATCAAATTGGACAGAAGGGTAGCGCGTGGTCGACAACCGACCATGGCGGCGAGCAGAGCACGGCGTCGGCGCCATCGACCACGGGGTCGAGAAGGAGAAGAGAAGGATAAGGTCGAGCGAGTGACAGAGGGAGTGGGCTGGACTAGGCCAAAACCCCTTCAGGGTGTGGTTTTGGTTTTGTCCTATCGGGCCACCAGGGCCCAATAAACCAAACAACAACCCATTTACCTAAAGGCCATTTTTAATAAATAGGAAAAGACCAAAATGCACCTGAACTTAAAAAAATTCTAGAAAATAAAATAAAAATCCAAAAATTATAAATAAAATATTTTTGGATTCACAATAATCCAAATTATCCAAATAAATTAAGAAATAAAATTTTAGACATATAAATTTTATTAAGAATTTTTTAATATATATTCCTTATGGAATTTTACAAAATTATTGAAAGATGATAAAAATAAATAAAAATCACTTCCATTATATATTAATATTGTAGTATTTTAAAAAAATACTAAACAAATATTTAATATCAATTTATTTATTTAATGATAATTCTTAAAGGAATTATTAAGTAAATAAAATGCAAATAAATTGAAATAAAATAAAAGAATACAATATTCAATAAATATTAAAAAATAATATTTATAAATTCTTTATTATTAAAAGAATTTTTATAATTTAAATAAATGGGGGAGAATACATATAAAGCTAAATGATGCATTGCATTACTTTGCATAATCATTTTGCTTCTTTAAATATTGTCCTTACCGGGCAATAATGATGTTTTTGTACACATAGAAGCTCAAGGTCCAGTGC
The DNA here is from genome assembly GCA_030063025.1 of Avena longiglumis. Classification (NCBI taxonomy): domain Eukaryota; kingdom Viridiplantae; phylum Streptophyta; class Magnoliopsida; order Poales; family Poaceae; genus Avena; species Avena longiglumis. Next base: position 56,071,498 of record CP125973.1, on the reverse strand, counting down.
AAGCATCCGACTTCACTACCTTGCAATCACAAGGAAAGTTCATCACTTGCTCATATCCTTTGAAGAGTCTTTATCAAAGTATTTGCAAATTGTGTGTTATCATATATACTCCAAAGAAAGAAAATATTATTTTCACAAATAAATAAATCATAGATATCAGCCTAAGTGATGATATAATGGAGCAATAGAACTTAGGGTTCTATTTGCAACAATGATGATCAATTAGGGACTTAATAACCCCTGACATTAGTGATTCTAGCGCCGTATATTACGCGTTAGCCATGAGATTTGGAATGGGACGGAGAAGTCAGCTGTATCTTCTTCCTCTCGCATGTAGTCGGATGTGCAGGTCGTGGCTGTTATCCTCATAGCGAGCATATTAATTGGTAATTGTAGAGATGCGATATGATATGGTGGGAACCTCAATGTCCCACGATAGTTCTGGCATCTAACGGTATGTACAAACCATTGCCGTAATTCAATATGTGGTCATGGTGTACACCAAGGAGGCATGCGAGGTCGCGAAGGGGGAGTGATTGGCTTGGACCAACTACTAGGCCCCACATCATGGAATTGTGGACGGGAAAGTACGCCCGGTTGTGCAACAAGGAGTTGATCTCTCATGGGTAAAGTAACGCACCACTGCAGAGTGTAAGAATTGTAACTTGTTACTCCTGCTTCGGAAGGAGCTACGAACGCGGCAGGAAAGGAACTCCATGAAAGTTCTGGTCAACCTGTGAAGGCTGATGGTCATAGATTTTCATAATAAAATCAATCTTTGAAGAAAGATTTACGAAAACTGCATAGTGCCAAGGACTTATAGTCCGAGGTGGTAGTTAGAGCATCAAACTTCCCACCTTGCATATAATGAACTTGTTGGGTAACGCTGTAACTCATCCTTTCCTTTGATCCCTTGCTTAGACTCTGCGGATCCCAAGACGTGCCAATGCACCCGAATGCCAAGAAGATGTGTTCTACGAGGACCCACTGGGGAGGTGTTGAAGGAGTGGATTACGAAATCCGCTATGGTGTCGATGATAACGAGTCCAACTAAGTATCCTAGTTAGTAGTAACCGGCGGAGCCGAACAGCATGAACTCTATATAATAAGCTGATGAGCTCAACTCCTATTTGGAGTTGCTACTTTTAAATTCCGCTGAAACACTTTATATTTTGGTTTGTAAGTTGAATCCTTTTGAAGTCTTGAAATTCTGGTATTGTAATAAAAATATGTGAATTTTTGTAATATGGACCCGCAATGTTTCTGTTGTACCACTCTGAGGGATGTGATATTTACAGAACGGTGTTCTGTGGATGTCATGTCAACGACTATAGTATACTACACATGCAGTGGTATGCTGGGTCACCGCAGTTGGTATCAGAGCAAATTGCTTTGACCTTAGGTTGGAAACCTAGTAAGGGTATTACCTGTAGGAGTGTGTAGCAATGATAAAGAATTCTCTAAAAGAAATATAATGGGTATTCAAATGAGAATATTCCGTTATATGTTTTAGTGCGATAATTCTTTGTTATGATGCAATATATTATTGGTTACTAATAAAAATATTTTTCTGATATACAGAGCTATGGCACCAAAGTTTCCAAAATATACTTTGGTAAGGAAAGAAGAGACTCTTGATGATTATCAAGGATCATTCACAGACCAACTTCGTCAACTTTTAAAGATTTTTAGTTGTCCAACTAGAATTCCAGTGAACACTATAACCTATTATGATGGCCGGATGTTATCCAAGTATCATGTGAGTATCCAACTCCTAGAGGAGCTTGGATTATATCACAATTTACCTATAGGTGAAGGTAGAAGTCACTTAGCAGCCTATCATGTTGCTGTTGTGGAGGCGATAGCTAATATTTGGGAGCATAAAGCCAAGGAGTTAGAAGGTAGCACATTTTCTGTGATACCTCATGATTCTATAGACTCGGATCCTATACCGGATCATCTTACTTTAGTTAAGAAGCATCCTAAGTTAGCTTCCAAGTTTATGGATAGATACCGAACATGTCATGACCCGGAATCAGGGCTAGACAAATACCAGATCCTTACCTGATATAAGCCTAACCTAAATTCCGAAACGCACAGGGAAGATCGGTAACATTACAGAACATACAAACCATACATTAATAAGGTAAACTCTTAAGAGAGTTACAAACCAGTCATACAAGCCAAGGGTTACAGACCCATCATTACATCAAACAACGGAAGCAAACAAGTTGTTCTAAACAACAAACTTAGCAAAGGCCTAAGAGGCCATAACAAAAGTAGTGACCCTTCCATAGATCCTACGCTGCTGCCCGGGAACCCTGACTACTCGTCGACTTCGACGTAGAAACCACCTTCAGTTGGGGTAGCATCATCTATAGAAAAACATCAACGAAGCAAGGCTGAGTATAGGCTGTACTCCGCAAGACTTATGGCGTTATTTTGCATAAAGCCATCTTTTGTTTTCAAAACAAGAGGGGGAAGAAACTCGTCTAGTTGGATCATTTTCAAAAGGGGATAAGAAGACTTCAACTATAGCTCTTAAATTCATCCTTGATATCCACCAAGCATCATCATCAACTGAACCACTCTTCTCGGACTACCCCCTCAACAACCCCGAGGAAGTATTCCAGATCTCACTTTAGTTGACAAGTTTTAACATTCGATTATAGTTCTCTATGATCTTCACGTCCGTTCCCAAGTCGTCCATAACCGTGGACACGACTTTTCGAAAAGATTAATAACCCTGCAGGGGTGCACAACTTTAGCCACACGTACCAACCGATTCTTAATGCCAAATTATTAGCCCTCTTCCTTGGAAGGTCGGCAGAGAGTTGTTGACCATGACCTTTACCTTGCTTTCACGGAGACCATGAGTCACGCACTAGGGAGATGCCGCCATAATGGGTCGAGTCCCGAAGCCGATCCCTAATGATGTGCGCAGGGTTCAGGATTACGGATGCCAGGCATCTCTTGTTCCCGGCCACGCTCACCTACCTGTTATGAATGCACCTCCTTCACCTCCATTCAAGAACAACCAATATGCGTATGTAGAATGGAAATCCCGAACTATGTGACTCATGGAATATACTAGGCAAGTTAGTGAGTCAAGGGGGTTTCCAGGCCCCCGTGTGGTCAGACTGCCTTCGTTCAAGAGGCAAGAACATCGGGTCCTGGGGTTGGCAAGTATGGGACTACAAAAACCACAACCCACATGGCCTCCCATACAAGCCTTAGCATGTTTATCATCCATCTCTGATCACATCATCACATCCTACCATACTAGATTCATTCGCATCTCCGGTGCATCACCTGAATGATCAACGTTTAACCACTAAGCATGACTAAGCTTGACCAAACTGTGGCACTAGCGACGCTCATAAGCCAAACCCTAGTTATGCTAGGAGCGGTGGATCAGGTAATATAGTTCACAAAGGATAACATGCATCAGATAGGATTACTCTGTCTACTGATAAAAGACTATTTGAACCGAATGCATATGACGAGAATGAAATACTTTGTAATCATAGGATTCATATGTATGAGTGGGGCTTCGCTTGCCTTGTCCGTTGTTGGACTGATATTGCTCTTCAGTGGCGTTGACTTCAGCTTCGGGTTCGGTTCCTATTCGTGAGAACCAATCACCGGAAAAGAGAAAACAACACTCAACACATGGCACGTGCAATTCTCATACAATATGGATGATATGACAAGTTAAATAGTGTTGATTGAACCCTAAAGCATGCTTGATCACTTTAAAGGGGGTTCCGAAAGTCCAAACCCTAAAACAGGGGGATCATCGGAATCACATGTGGGGTTCAATTGGTTCTTCTAGTTAAACTTGCTATCAAAGTTGATTAACAATGTATGATTATAGCTTAGTTAGACAGGTTTCATTTTTCTGAACATTTTGGTATATTATTTGTGTTTTTCTGATTTAAAATGAATTAGTTATGAATTTCTCAAATTTAATTCATTTTTGGAATATTTGAAATAATTTCCGAAATTGGGCCCACACGTCAGATTTTTAATCATTTCAGAAAATATTTACAGAAAATATTTACAGAAAATATTAAAACCCTGACAGGCAAGACCCACCTGTCATAGATTTCTATTTACAGAAATTATTTACAAAACAATTAATAAATGAAAATGAATTATTGCATCATGATGATGATAGGATGACGTCATCCAGAGCTTGATCCTCAGATCAAGGCTCGATCCACTGATCCAGGGCTCGCGGGGAGGCATGGTTGGGGGCGTTAGGAAGAGGGCAAAGGGGGCTACCAGAAACTGGCGGTGCCGCTTGCAGGAGGTCACCGAAGACGGCGGCGCAACGACGAACAACGGCGGCGGCGGTGGGCTCTCGCGGGGTACACAACACAGAGGGGGAGGGGGCAAACGAAGGGGTGAGTTAGCACCGTGGGCTCACCGCGAGCACGACAGGGGTGGTGGCGAAGCTTGGGGAGGCTGGACGGCGGCGGATCGACGATGACAATGGCGGCATCCGACGGTGCTTCGAGCTCGATTCCTGCCAGAGGAGGTCGTCCCAGCTCGCGTGCTTCGAGTAAAAGGACGAGGGCAGCGAGGCGCGTCCGGCGGTGGTCTCAGCGTGGCGCGGGGTGGCCGGAGACGACGGGGACGAGGAGGTTTTGACGAACTAGGGTTCAGCCATGGCGCTGGAGAGCTAGGGAGAGGGGGAAAATGACGGGGTAGGGTTCCGCGGCGGCGACGGTGGCGGTTTATAGACGACCAGGGGCGGCGGCACGAATCCTGGCGCACGCCGGCGACGAGGGACGGTGGCGGTGTCGACAGCGAGCTACTTGCTCGTCATCGACGAAGACGACGCTGATGTATGGGGTCAAGCTGCTGGGCCAGGCTTGGGCCCCGGTGCTAAGCTGTCAAGGCAGAAAGAGGAAACGGGAGATGGGCTCGGCCCATATTAAGTTAGTTGGATGTTTTTATTTACAAAACTATTTGCCAATTCTGTTTTCTATTTCCTCTTTTGCATTTTGAATTCAAATCTATTTTGAATGATTTCAATTTACAGAAACTTGTGTATAATATCAGAAAAATACTAAGGGGCACTTATAACTATTTGATCTCCTCTTGTTTTGGTAGTTATCAAAATATAGAACCATTTGAATAGTTTGAAAGGGGGAAATAATTAGGGTTTTGCTTGCTCTTATTTGGTTAAATCCAAGTGCAAGTGTAATGCATGCATGAGATGCTCAAACATAACTTATTTATATTACACAAAAGATGGTATATTATAGCTCTACCCCACTTACAAGAATATCGACCCGAGATTCCTAGGTTTTAGAGAAGAAGGCAGGGTACTCAGATTGAAGACGATCTTCGCGTTCCCAGGTTGCTTCTGACTCAGAGTGATGAGACCATTGAACTTTCAGGAACTTGATGGTTTGGCGACGAGTCTTGCGCTCGGTTTCATCAAGAATACGAACAGGGTATTCTCGGTAGGTTAGGTCATCTTGGAGATCCAAAGTTTCATCGTCCACACCACGAATGGGATCTTTAAAGCAACGCTTGAGTTGAGACACATGGAAAACATCATAAACGTCTGGAAAAGTTGAAGGTAGATCCAAGTGGTAGGCAAGCTCACCCCGCTTGGAGAGAATGCGAAAGGGACCAACGTAGCGAGGTGCCAATTTTCCTTTGATACCGAATCGATGGACACCCTTGAGAGGAGTGACCCGGAGGTAAACTTGATCACCAACTTCATAATGAACATCAAGATGATGCCGATCATAGTTAGTCTTTTGACGAGATTTGAGCGGCCTTCAAACGCTCTCGAATTATGCGAACTTGATCTTCTGCTTCTTGGATCATGTCCGGACCAAAGAATTGTCTTTCACGCGGTTTCCCGGTTCAGATTGTTCGACATGTTCTCCCATACAGGAATTGGAAAGGTGCCATGCCCAAACTGGATTGAAAACTGTTGTTATAAGAGAACTCCACAAAAGGAAGACATTTCTCCCAGTTCTTTCCAAAGGATATGACACACGCTCTGAGCATGTCTTCAAGAATTTGATTCACTCTTTAAGTTTGACCACCGGTTTTAGGATGATATGCTGTGCTGAAGGAGACATGAGTTCCCATTGCTTCTTGCAAACTTTGCCAGAATTTGGAAGTAAACAAACTTCCACGATCAGAGATGATCATCTTGGGAACACCATGAAGAACGACTATCCGAGAGATGTATAGGTTAGCCAATTGACTAGCACGGATAGTTTCACGAACTGGAAGGAAATGAGCAAATTTAGATAACTGATCAACTATTACCCATATGGCATCATTTCCTGCTTGTGTCCTTGGGAGTCCAGTGATAAAATCATACCAATTTCATCCCATTTCCACTCAGGAATTTTCAACGGTTGCATAAGTCTAGCAGGCCTTTGGTGTTCAGCGTTTACACGATGGCACACGTCGCACTCTGCAACAAAGAGAGCGATTTCGGGTTTCATTCCACTCCACCAGAATCTTTGACGGAGATCTCGGTACATCTTGGTACCACCAGGATGGATAGACAGAGGGGTTTCGTGAGCTTCCAAAAGTATTAGATCTTTGATTTTCCGACTGTTTGGAACCACTAGCCGGTTACTAAAGTATAGGATACCTTGATCATTGACGGAGAAACATTTAGCTTCACCGCTTGCAACACGTGCTTTGATCTCAGTGATCTCTCCATCTTGTTTTTGAGCTTCCTTGATTTGGTCCTCGAGAGAAGATTTTATTTCAAGGTTAGCCAGGAATCCACAAGGAACCACTTCAAGGTTAAGACGCTTGATTTCCTCGTAGAGAACAGGTTGGGCTTTTGAAATCATCAGATTGTTGCAATAAGACTTCCGACTTAGCGCATCAGCTACAACATTGGCTTTGCCGGGTTGATAGTTGAGACCCAAATCATAATCTTTGATGAGTTCCAACCATCGTCTTTGCCTGAGATTCAGATCTATCTGGGTAAAGAGGTACTTTAGGATTTGATGATCCGAGTAAAGTTTGTAACGGTTACCGATGAGGTAATGTCGCCATTGCTTAAGAGCATGAACGACAACAGCTAACTCAAGATCATGGGTTGGATAATTGTTCTCATGTGGCTTCAACTGCCGAGAAGCATAGGCCACTACATGACCATCTTGCATCAACACACAACCGAGTCCTTGGAGATAAGCATCACAATAGATGACGAAGTCCTTTCTTGTATCCGGAAGAACAAGCACATGTGCGGTGGTTAGATTAGTTTTCAAAGCTTGGAAGCTTTCTTCTGCCTTTTCTAACCATTCAAATTTCTTTTCTTTCTTAAGAAGATCGGTCATAGGCTTGGCTATCTTGGAAAAGTTCTCGATGAATCGGCGGTAATATCGAGCCATTCCGAGAAAACTTCGGACTTCCTTGATTGAAGTAGGTGACTTCCATTACAGAATGGTCTGAACCTTATCCGGTATGACAGCAACACCACTTGTAGACACAACATGACCAATGAAGACGAGCTCTTGTAACCAGAACTCACATTTGGAAAACTTGGCATAGAGACGATGTTCACGAAGTTTAGTCAATACCAAACATAGATGTTTAGCATGCTCTTCTTCGGTCTTGGAGTAGATTAGAATGTCATCAATGTATACCACGACGAACTTGTCGAGATACTCCATGAAGACAGAGTTCATGAGCCTCATAAATGTGGCAGGGGAATTGGTTATCCTGAAGGACATCACTGTGTACTAGTAAAGACCATAACGAGTTGTGAATGCTGTCTTTGGGATATCTTCCTATCTGATCTTGATTTGATGATACCCTGATCTTAAGTCCATTTTGGAGAAGACAGTGGCACCACTTAATTGATCAAAGAGGTCATTTATCCGAGGAAGTGGGTACTTATTCTTGATTGTCACCGCGTTGAGTGGACGGTAATCAACCACCAATCTTGGGATATTTGTATCCCGCTTCTTGACAAAAATGGTAGGGCAACCCCAATAGGATGTACTAGGTTGGATGTATCCTAGACCTGTTGGGAATATGCCCTAGAGGCAATCATGTATGATGATATTTCCCATTGTATTCATAAAGTTATTAAGTAGTCCTTGTATAAACATCTGATGTCTATCATTGAATATGTGATTCAGTTGTGGAACTATGCATTCATGTTGTTTGTACTAAATATCCTTGGTCATTGAGGTTGTTGGACACACAACTTAGACCAATGTGAAAGTTGGCTTGATGACTGTTCCACTTGTCATGGGCATGGAGATGCTATTCCAACTTACATGACTAGGCTAAAGAGTTTAGCGAGTCGGATTGACCCATATTGAGGTACAACGAACTAAGCTGTCATTTGTATATCTCAATCAATGTAATCCTTAGACCGAGGTTGTTGCATAGTCCGAGTTGAGGATCACCGACTTAGGTTCTCAAACGCTGATCCGTAATCGCGCTTATAAAGGCAGGTTCGGGTCGAGAATCAAGCTGCGTGATGTGAATAACTAAGATGGGATTTTGCCCTCCACTCGGAGAGATATTCTGGGCCCTCTCGTGAGATATGATTCGAAAGCATGGACATGCACTCGGTTAAGTGTTAACGAGGCGATCGACTAAGAGTTAGTCGGGTGAATCACTTATCTCGGATCGAGAAGAGAGTCGACTATTTTAAGGATGACATATATTCGCCTATAGTCGACAAGGTATATCGTGAGGCAAAAGGGACTCGGACGTAAGTCGCATTGAAAGGCAAGTCGTCATGACTCTTTGGTACTTGGGAGTCGACGTTACGCTAGGAGCCGCACCGATCGATCGATTGTGAGTCGGACTCAAATCGTGTCCAAGTAGCCATGAGCCCAATGGGGTCACACACTTAAGAGCGGGAGCAACTTCGGATTGGATCGAACATATAATCTGGTCGGGTTGGACCTAAACCGGATTAGGGACTGAGTTAGTGAGTTGGACTCACGGTGACTAGTGTTATATGGGCTTTAGTGAATGGGTCGCGAAGCAGAGCCCACTCCCTATATATAGTGGAGCACAAGAACGTAAAGGTTAATCGTTGTTCGGTTAGGTCATTCCATGTGTTGAAACCCTAGCTCCACAAACAGTCCAGAATTTGAACCTAGAAGTTCGTTCGCCGCTCCTCCTTGTATGTGGATACCAAAGAGGCTTTGTGCAAGACCACCGTGACGATCGGATCGTGAGGATCGCCGCATCAACCGACGCTTCATCGCAATCCATGGCAATCGCGTCTAGTGGTAAACCTCGTGGCCTTCTACCTCGCCTAGATCTTGGGATCACCACGTTAGAGGAAAATTTTATTTTATCTCCGCGGCCCTACTGGGTATCGGAGCGACATTCTGGTTTTAGGTTTCAGATCTCGTGATATGTGATATGCGTAGGCTATAGATGAGATCTATGTGCTGTTTTGGTGGTCGATCTATGAGATAGATCGGTTTTGTATGAAGTTGATTGGATCAACTGTACGGGAATGGTAGATCTGATTTCCGTGATCCTCTGCCGAGGTCGGAGCGACATACCCCTACCGTCGGCTTCCGCCATCGGGGTAGATTGTGACACGTAAATCCGAGCGGTGATCAAGATCAAAGAGTTTGATCGAATCGGGACCGCCGTCGCTGTCCAGAAGCCTTAGATGTCGCTATGGTTTCACAACGGAAGATATTGTATCTATGCATAACTTGTTTTTGCAGGAAGTTGTGAATGGTATGGTTCATGTGCATGTGATGTATGTGTGTAATCCATACGTGATCTGCGAATCACGGTTTTTGTCACCTTTGGAGCCTAGGTGTCATTTTATTGTATAACGACTGCGTGTCGGATTCTCTATGTAATTTACTTTACTAAGCTAGTGTAGCTGTTTGAGAACCGAAGGTATGCAAGGCGTTGTACATGTCGGCGACATGGAGTAAGACGGCAAGTGACAAGAGTTGGCACGAGTCAGATTACGGGCTTTGTGGAGATGGAGATCGCCATGAACAGAGCCATACCATTTCACATTATGATTGCTTTATTTTGTGTTATTTTTATGTCTCAGTTTACCTCTATTAGATAGTGAAAATTTAATCCCTCAAAGAAGGTCTAGTCGGTTTTCCCAAAGTTTTGCACCATCACAAGTCGGACATTTTTGGTAGTGGGCTCATAAAATTGAGGTGCTGCCAATTCTTTCCGACTAGGTGGGTTCGAGTCGGACTCTTACCGCAGAAACACTTGGTAATCTAGACGGGTCTATCCACAACAGTTGTGGGACTCGGGAAAGTCGGATGGGAGCCGGGCATGTGATGCCACCCGTCAACAGAGTCGCATGAGATGCGATTGACAAGGAGTCTACCTAGATCACTTGGCGGCTAGCGTGATGCTAAAGCTCACTAGCCGACTTGCTTATTTAGGATCCCAATCACTAAGTAACCATCGGAGGGTGTTGGTTCTAGGGAGCATAAAATATTAAAATGTTTAATATGCTTGCTCTTTTATGAATACATGTCTTAACTGTTTTGCATATTTTCATTGTAGATCATGGCACCAAGTAGCGCACTCGAGATATCTGGTTTTGCATTGAGAACCATTCTTGAGAAAGATAAACTGAGCGACACTAATTTTACCAACTGGTATCAAAATCGAGAATTGTTCTCAAACAAGAAAAGAAGGACCATGTCCTAGACAACCCACTTCGGATGAGCCAATGAGAATGCGATCAGCGTGACCAATGCCTACCGGGCTAAGGATGAGTCCACGGATATTAGCTGTCTTATGCTTGCTCACATGGAACCGGACTTGCAAAAGCAGTTCGAGCATGTTGAGGCCTACGATATGATCGAAAGCCTCAAAAGTATGTTCCGTGCTCAAAGTAAGACCGAGAGGTATCAAGTCTCTCAAAGCTTTTGAGTTAAGCTTAAGGATGGTGATCCACCGAGTCCGCATGTGATCAAAATGGTTGGTTACGTGCAGTCTGGAGAGGCTTGGCTACCCCATAAGCGAAGAGTTCGCTACGGATATAATTTCAACTCTCTTCCTAGTGCATATGGGAAGTTCATTTCAACTACCACATGCATGGTATGGATAAGAAGCTCACTGAATTGCATGGGATGCTCAAGCAGAGGCGGATCTCAAGAAGGGCACCAATCAAGTGTTGATGGTGCGCAATAAGGCTAAGTTCAAGAAGAGTTCTTGGACTAAGAAGAAGGCTAAGTCGAGGAAAGCAGGCTCAGACCTGTCCCACGCTTCCTCGTGGACTAAGCCATCTCCTTTAGCCGATCCACTTGCTTCTACCGCAAGGCGGATGGCCCTTGCCATCGAAGAGGAACTGCAGCAAGTACCTTGCCGACAAAGCCAAGAGTGGAGGTATGACTTCACTCAGTACACTTGTTTGCAATGTTATAGACATATATCTTGCGATGCACCTAATAGTTCTTGGGTATATGATACCGGATCGCTTATTCACATCTGCAATTCGCAGGACCGGTAAGAACTAGGAGCGTAGCAAGAGGCGAGGTTGATATTCGAGTCGGCAACAAAGCAAGAGTTGCTGCTGGAAGTCAAGACGATGCAACTTCATTTACCTTCCGATTCATTATGGAACTAAATAATTGTTATTATGTTCCGGTTGCTCAATCGAAACATTATTTCGCTTCATGTTTGATGAGGCAAGGCTATGAGTCGAATATCAAGAATAATGGTTGTTCTTTGTATTTGAATGATATGTTTCACGGCTTTGCACCCGCCGGTGACGGTTTATTTATTTTGAATCTTGATGGTGAGTCGGTTTATAACATAAATGTTAAAAGGTTGAAACCAAATGATCTAATATGACTTACTTTTGGCACCGTCGGCTTGGTCATATAAGTTGGAAACGCATGAAGAAGCTCCATGATGATGGACTCCTAACTTCGTTCGACTTGGAGTCGCTCGAGACATGCGAATCTTGCCTACTTAAAATGACCAAGACACCTTTTGCAAAGAGTTGCGAAAGGCGTCCACTTGTTGGGACTAGTACATAGTGATGTATGTGGACCAATGAGCACGACCTGTGGGTGGTTATGAGTACTTCATTACCTTCACCGATGATTTGAGTAGGTATGGATATATCTACTTAATGAAACATAAGCCAAGCCTTTGAAAAGTTCAAAGAATTCCGTAATGAAGCACGTAATCAACTCGCAAGAAAATAAAGTTTCTTCTTGGTCGGACGAGGAGGCGAGTACATGAGCCATGAGTTTGATGACCATCTGAAAAGTTGTGGAATAGTTCCTCAACTTACTCCGCCAGGAACGCCACAAAGGAATGGTGTTTCGGAAAGGCGGAATCGAACCTTGTTGGACATGGTACGATCAATGATGTGTCAGACAGATCTGCCTTTATCATTTTGGGGTTATTGTCTAGAAACAGCGGCGTTCACACTAAACAAAGTACCATCAAAATCGGTAGAGAAGACACCACATGAGATGTGGACAGGCAAAAAGCCGAGTTTGTCTTTTCTTAAGATTTGGGGTTGTGAAGCTTTTGTCAAGCGACTTCAGTCGGACAAGCTTACGGCCAAGTCGGATAAATGTATTTTCATGGGGTATCCGAGGGAAACCTTGGGTTACTACTTCTACAACCGAGAAGAGGGCAAAGTGTTTGTCGCTCGGAACGGTGTCTTCCTTGAGAAAGAGTTTCTCGGGAGTAAGTGGAGCACTGCAACTCAAGAAATTCGAGAGGAACCGGCTAGTAGCGAAGTCGGCAAAAACCTTGGAGGTTGAGCGGTCGTGGCAGCAAAGCCGGAAGCGCACTACACTAAGATCGGCAAGATTACGAAGTGTTCGTGATGTGTTACCGCATGTTGATGAGCCGCAAATTATTCTAAGCGATGGTGGGATCGATTCGAGTCATGGCTTGGAGCCATGAGATCCGAGATAAAGTCCATGGATGAAAATCAAGTTTGGAACTTGGTTGATGATCGCGCTGACGGTGCAAGACCGTCGAGTGCAAATGGGTCTTTAAGAAGAAAACTGATATGGATGGAAACGTTTCAATCTATAAAGCACGCCTTGTCGCTAAGGGGTTCCGACAAGTTCAAGGAGTTGATTCTGACGAGACTTTCTCGTAGCGATGCTTAAATCAGTTCGGATCATGTTAGCTATAGCGCCTATTTCGACTATGAGATATGGCGATGGATGTCAAAACGGCTTTCCTTAACGGAAATTTAACCGAGGACGTGTATATGATACAGCCGAGGGTTTTGTCGATCCGCTAATGCCGACAAGGTATGCAAACTTCAAATCCATTTATGGGTTGAAGCAAGCATCTCGGAGTTGGAATATTCGCTTTGATGAGGTAGTCAAATCGTTTGGCTTCATCAAGAGTGATCATGATTCTTGTTTGTACAAGAAGTTTAGTGGGAACAAAGTAAATTTTCTAATCTTATATGTGGATGACATATTACTGATTGAAATGATGTCCAGATGTTGCAAGAAACCAAGGAATCATTGGAAAGGAGTTTCTCAATGAAAGACTTGGGTGAGGCAACATACATCCTCTAATCCGGATCTATAGAGATAGATCACGGAGGCTCATTGGATTGAGTCGAGTACTTATTTGGACAAAGTGTTGAAAAGGTTCAACATGGAATCGCCTAAGAAGGGTTCTACCGATGTCCCATGGTGTAAAACTTAGCAAGACTCGGTGTCCTTCGACAACCGATGAGAAGTCGGATGAGTGCGATTCCATATGCTTCGCAATGGATCCATCATGTATGCCATGATTTGTACTAGGCTGGATGTTTCCTATGCTCTAAGTGTTGTGAGATACCAGTGATCTGGAGAGATCCATCGACAAGCTAAAATATCCTAAAGTACTTGAGAAGGACTAAGGATATGTTCTTGGTTTATGGTGGTGAAGATGAACTCGGTGTAAAGGGTTACGGATGCGAAGTTATCTCACCGACTGATGATTCTCGCCGCAATCCGGATACGTGTTTATTATAAACGGAGTGTCGTGAGCTGAAAGAGTTCCAAGCAAGAGACTGTTCCAAGGCTACACAGAGGTTGAGTATATTGTCACGGAGGCAAAGAAGGAAGCTGTTTGGATGAGGAATTTCCTCATGGATCTTGGTGTGGTTCGTGGCTCGTCCAATCCGTTGGACGGTATTGTGACAACAATGGTGCTATTGCACAAGCCAAGGAACCTAGACAACACCGGAAGAACAAGCACATACTCATGCGGTACCACCTAATTCGCCATCAGGATCGTGGTGATATCAAGTTATGCAAGGTACACACGGATGCAAATATTGCGGATCCGCTGACAAAGCCGTTACCCCGAAGCATGAGGCGCACTGAGAGCCATGGGCATTAGATGCTTAGACATATGATGTCGGAAGATTGACTATAGTGCAAGTGGGAGATCATGGGAATATGCCCTAGAGGCAATCATATATGATGATATTTCCCATTGTATTCATAAAGTTATTAAGTAGTCCTTGTATAAACATCTGATGTCTATCATTGAATATGTGATTCAGTTGTGGAACTATGCATTCATGTTGTTTGTACTAAATATCCTTGGTCATTGAGGTTGTCTTTGGACACACAACTTAGACCAATGTGAAAGTTGGCTTGATGACTGCCCACTTGTCATGGGCATGGAGATGCTATTCCAACTTACATGCACTAGGCTAAAGAGTTTAGCTAGTCGGATTGACCCATATTGAGGTACAACTAACTGTCATTTGTATATCTCAATCAATGTAATCCTTAGACCTGAGGTTGTTGCATAGTCCGAGTTGAGGATCACCGACTTAGGTTCATCAAACGCTGATCCGTAATCGGGCGCTTATAAAGGCGGTTCGGGTCGACCGAGAATCAAGCTGGATGTGAATAACTAAGATGGGATTTTGCCCTCCACCGGAGAGATATTCTCCGGCCCTCTCGTGAGATATGATTCGAAAGCATGGCCATGCACGACTCGGTTAAGTGTTAACCGAGGCGATCGACTAAGAGTTAGTCGGTGAATCACTTATCTCGGATCGAGAAGAGAGTCGGACTATTTAAGGATGACATATATTCGCCATAGTATGACAAGGTATATCGTGAGGCAAAAGGGACTCGGGACGTAAGTCGCATTGAAAGGCATGTCCATGACTTTGGTACTTGGGAGCTCGCAAGCGTCGTTAGGAGCCGCTACCGACTGATCGATTGTGAGTCGGACTCAAATCGTGTCCAAGTAGCTATGAGCCTGTGGGGTCACACACTTAAGAGCAGGAGCAAGTTCGGATTGGATCTGAACATATAATCTGGTCGGGTTGGACCTAAACCGATTAGGATCGAGTTAGTGAGTTGGACTCACGGTGACTAGTGTTATATGGGCTTTAGTGAATGGTCGCCAGAAAGAGCCCATGTTCACTCCCTATATATAGTGGAGCAAGAACCCGTAAAGGTTAATCGTTGTTCGGTTAGGTCATTCCATGTTGGAAACCCTAGCTCCACAGTGCCAGTCCGCCGTAACGAACCTAGCGATTGGCCCGCGCCCTCCTTGTAATGCAGGATACCAGCAGAGGTGCCGTACGATCGCCAGACGATCGGATCGTGAGGATCGCTGCATCAATCGACGCTTCATCAAGAATCCAAACCGCTGCCTAGTGGTAAACCTCATGGCCTTCTACCTCAGCTAGATCTTGGGATCACCACGTTAGAGGAAAATTTTATTTTATCTCCGCGTGGCCCTACAAGACCCTCTAACTCTTCAAGTTGCTTCTTCAACTCAACCAACTCATGAGGAGGCATGCGGTAAGGTCATTTGGAGATAGGACCAGTTCCAGGAACTAGCTCTATGGCAAACTCCACACTTCGATCAGGTGGCATGCCAGGCAACTCTTCAGGAAAGACATCCGGGAAACCACAGACTACATGGACATCATGGACCTCGAGAGAGGTAGGACATCCATGGCATACAACTCCGAAAAAGGTTTAATAACTACTTACGGAGACTTTGAACCATCAGTCCAATATTTTATAGTTATGCCAGCATGAGAGGTCACAGAAACTGTTCTAAGTGCACAGTCAACGACGGCTTGATACTTGGTTAACCAGTCCATGCCCAGAATGACATCTATGTCAGTTGACTTGAGTGCAATGAGAGAAGTGGGAAACTTCTGATATGCTATATCTATCTCAACCCCATGAGTAACCCAGATGGTCTGCCAACGAGAGCTAGGAGTATTAATCTCTATAGGGGAAGACATTGCTTCAAAAGGTATACCATGCTCCCGTGCAAACTCTTGTTATAAGAATGTATGCGATGCTCCAGAATCAAACAAAACTGTTGCAAGAATTTAATTGACATGGAGCATACCCAGAATGACGTGTGGATCTTCCTGAGCTTCCTCAACAGTGACATGGGTCAGACGACCACGTCCAGCACCTTGAGATTTATCATTCTTCTTTGCCTGCTGATCATTACGTCCGACAGCCCTTTGAGAACACTCCCTTCAGTAGTGACCATGCTAACCACTAGAGTAACAGGTAACCCCAGTGTGAGAACCATCAGGAGGGTGATAGTTTGATCCACCAGTATTTGACTGTGGCTGATGAGAATTATTGCCAGAAGACTTGGGTGCATAAGGAGCACGAGGCACAGCACTGTATGGAACAAAGACACGGTGCTTCTTGTTACCATAGGAAGAAGCACGAGAATTTCCTTCTTCATGCTTCTGATATACTTCCATATCCTTCCTTCCATGCTCTAAGGTAAGAGCCTGATTGTGAAAGTCCTGGAAAGACTGAAACTTGAAGAGCAGTAACTCATAGAGAAGTGCAGGGTTAAGTCCCTTACGGAACAGCTCTTGCTTATCTTCATCACTGGTCACATCCCTGGTTGCATAACGAGCCAGGCGAGTAAACTCACGCCCATAGGCTTCAATATCCTTGCGCCCCTAAGTTAGATCCAGAAACACCCTCCTTTTGAAATCCATGACGGTCTTAGGGATATATGAGGCACGAAATGCTGCAACAAACTCCTCCCCGATAACGACATGTCCCTGAGCTTGCACATTCTGAAAACCTTCCCACTAAACACCAACCTCACCTTCCAGTTGATAGGTGGCGAAGTTAACACGGTCAGCAGGACGGACTCGAAGAGCACTGAACTTGTGCTCTATGGTGCGGAGCCAATCATCAGCTTCAAGGGGATCCTTGGAGTGGGTGAAGATTGGAGGAAAAGAGCAGATGAAATCTCCAAGTGTGACATAGTCGTCAGGACGACGTTCAGTGTTCTGCGCCACACGCTCCAGAAGGCGCTCATTCTGCATACGGTTGGTCTCAATGTTGTTGAGAACCTCGGCCAATGTGGGAGGTGGCGGAAGTTCCTGATCAGCATCATTGTTTCCTCGATGGCCAACAGAACCACAAGTACCAACCGACATCCTGAGGAGAAAACAGAAACCATGAGAATGGATTCACCAAAAAGGGTACAACAAAAGATGGCAAAACCATATCAAAGGATCATGGTAGAGGTGAACATGTGGATGAAAACTATATCAATGCATTAAGTATGGCAGTAGAACAAGCATAGGAAACGTATACGCTACCAACTTAGATACAAACCATAACAATGGAATGCAAGCATGATATGATACCAACAAGTCACAAAAGAATTGAGAGCGAGATTAGAGGCATCCTTAGCAAAGTTGAAAAACATTGCTTCAGTGGCACAGATATATCTTAGAAACTCTGAGACTTGCAACCAAGTACGGAGTACTAGGTAAAAACAACCCAAACCCGTTTATCCTAAGAGTTTGAAATAATAGACGAGAAGTGAAAACTTTGCAAAGCAAACGAGATAAGATAACTCAGCAATAGATCAATCTTGGATAAGGAGTAAAAAGAGTCCTATTTAGAGTTTTGCAAATAATTTTTAGCTTTCAAATAGTTTTCTCAAACTCTGGACTCAACATCGACCAGCTAGAAGGGTTTCCTACAGTACCCATCTCTCGATACAAAATCATTCACGACTGAATCGGGCTAGACAAATACCAGATCCTTATCTGATATAAGCCTAACCTAAATTCCGAAACGCACGGGGAAGATCGGTAACATTACAGAACATACAAACCATACATTAATAAGGTAAACTCTTAAGAGAGTTACAAACCAGTCATACAAGCCAAGGGTTACAGACCCATCATTACATCAAACAACGGAAGCAAACAAGTTGTTCTCAACAACAAACTTAGCAAAGGCCTAAGAGGCCATAACAAAAGTAGCGACCCTTCCATAGATCCTAGGCTGCTGCCCGGGAACCCCGACTACTTGTCGACTTCGACGTAGAAACCACCTTCAGTTGGGGTAGCATCATCTGTAGAAAAACATCAACGAAGAAAGGCTGAGTACAGGGTGTACTCCGCAAGACTTATGGCTAGTGGAGTTATTTTGCATAAAGCCATCTTTTGTTTTCAAAACAAGAGGGGGAAGAAACTCGTCTAGTTGGATCATTTTCAAAAGGGGATAAGAAGACTTCAACTATAGCTCTTAAATTCATCCTTGATATCCACCAAGCATCATCATCAACTGAACCACTCTTCTCGGACTACCCCCTCAACAACCCCGAGGAAGTATTCCGGATCTCACTTTATTTGACAAGTTTTAACATTCGGTTATAGTTCTCTATGATATTCACGTCCGTTCCCAAGTCGTCCATAACCGTGGACACGGCTTTTTGAAAAGATTAATAACCCTGCAGGGGTGCACAACTTTACCCACACGTACCAACCGATTCTTAATGCCAAATTATTAGCCCTCTTCCTTGGAAGGTCGGCAGAGAGTGGTTGACCACGACCTTTAACTTGCTTTCGCCGAGACCATGAGTCACGCACTATGGAGATGCCGCCATAACGAGTCAAGTCCCGAAACCGGTCCCTAATGATGTGCGCAGGGTTCAAGATTACGGATGTTGGGCATCTCATGTTCCCGGCCACGCTTACCTACCTATTATGAATGCACCTCCTTCACCTCCATTCAAGAACAACCAAGATGCGTATGTCGAATGGAAAGCCCAAACTATGTGACTCATGGAATCTACTAGGCAAGTTAGTTGGTCGAGGGTTTCTGTGCCCCGTGGTTGTATTCGTCTTGGTTCAAGAGGCAAGAACATTGGGTCCTGGGGGTGGCAAGTATGGGACTACAAAAACCACAACCCACGTGGCCTCCCATACAAGCCTTAGCATGTTTATCATCCATCTCTGATCACATCATCACATCCTACCATACTAGATTCATTCACATCTCCGGTGCATCACCTGAATGATCAACGTTTGACCAATAAGCATGACTAAGCTTGACCGAACTGTGGCACTAGCGACGCTCATAAGCCAAACCCTAGTTATGCTAGGAGCGGTGGATCAGGTAATATAGTTCACAAAGGATAACATGCATCAGATAGGATTACTCTTTCTACTGATAAAAGACTGTTTGAACCGAATGCATATGACGAGAATGAAATACTTTGTAATCATAGGATTCATATGTATGAGTGGGGCTTCGCTTGCCTTGTCCGTTGTTGGACTGATATTGCTCTTCGGTGGCGTTGAATTTAGCTTCGGGTTCGGTTCCTATTTGCGAGAACCAATCACCGGAAAAGATAAAACAACACTCAACACATGGAACGTGCAAAGCTCATACAATATGGATGATATGGCAAGTTAAATAGTGTTGAGTTGAACCCTAAAGCATGCTTGATCACTTTAAAGGGGGTTCCGAAAGTCCAAACCCTAAAACATGGGGATCATCGGAATCACCTGTGGGGTTCAATTGGTTCTTCTAGTTAAACTTGCTATCAAAGTTGATTAACAATGTATGATTATAGCTTAGTTAGATAGTTTTCATTTTTCTGAACATTTTGGTATATTATTTGTATTTTTCTGATTTAAAATGAATTAGTTATGAATTTCTCAAATTTTAATTCATTTTAAATCATTTTTGGAATATTTGAAATAATTTCCAAACTTGGGCCCACATGTCAGATTTTTAATCATTTCAGAAAATATTTACAGAAAATATTAAAACCCTGACAGGCAGGGCCCACCTGTCATAGATTTCTATTTATAGAAATTATTTACAAAACAATTAATAAATGAAAATGAATTATTGCATCATGATGATGTCAGGATGACGTCATCCAGAGCTTGATCCTCAGATCAAGGCTCGATCCACGATTCGTGGCTCTCGAGGCGTTGTTGGGCATTATGAAGAGGCGATATGGGGCAACTGAAAGGGCTTGCCGGCGGAGGTCACCGAGGCAGCGGCCACAACGATTTACGGCGTCGGGCTCTCGCGGGGAAGACAACACAGAGGGGAAGGGGCAAACGGAGGGGTGCGTTAGCACCGTGGGCTCACCGCGAGCACGACAGGGGTGGTGGCGAAGCTTGGGGAGGCCGGACGGGGCGGATCGACGGCGACAATGGCGGCGTCCGACGGCGCTTCGAGCTCGATTCCGGCCAGAGGAGGTCGTCCCGGCTCGCGTGCTTCGAGTAAAAGGACGAGGGCGGCGAGGCGCGTCCGGTGGTGGTCTCAGCGTGGCGCGGGGTGGCCGGAGACGACGAGGACGAGGAGGGTCTGACGAACTAGGGTTCGGCCATGGTGATGGAGAGCTAGGGAGAGGGGGAAATGACGGGGTAGGGTTCGTCGGCGGTGACGGTGGCGGTTTATAGAAGACCAGGGGCGGCGGCACGAATCCTGGCGCACGCCGGCGACGAGGGACATCGGCGGTGTCGACAGCGAGCTAATTGCTCGTCGTCGATGAAGACGACGCGAATGTAAGAAGCGGTATGGGGCCGAGGACGGCGCTGTCAGGGCTGACTTGGGCCCCGGGTGGTATTTGGTCATCAAGGCGGTAGAAAGAGGAAAGGGGAGATGGGCTCGACCCAGATTAACTTAGTTGGATGTTTTTATTTACAAAACTATTTTCCAATTCTGTTTTCTATTTCCTCTTTTGCATTTTGAATTCAAATCTGTTTTGAATGATTTCAATTTACAGAAACTTGTGTATAATATCAGAAAAATACTAAGGGGCACTTATAACTATTTGAGCTCCTCTTGTTTTGGTAGTTATCAAAATATAGAACCATTTGAATAGTTTGAAAGGGGGGAATAATTAGGGTTTTGCTTGCTCTTATTTGGTTAAATCTAAGTGCAAGTGTAATGCATGCATGAGATTCTCAAACATAACTTATTTATATTACGCAAAAGATGGTATGTTACAAAACACTTGTTGCGTCTTTTTATAATACACATCAAGTGATTGTCGAAGATAAAAATGACATGTTAGAAGATCTAACTGATCCGGAAAGGAGGAAGCATTTAGCAATCCAGTTAGAGAAGGAAGCAAGTAGTAGTGCAACACCTATCTTTAAGGATATACCTATAGATCCTGAATCTTTTATACCATATCCTTATTCACCAAGTCCTGAACCTATACATGATCCTACTATGGATACGAGGTATGCAGTACCACAGGGTTCAGAGGATGGTTTTGATTCAGAACTTCCTATTGAGAATTCTGATGGTTGGAGAAGGGGATCATATGAAGGATCTCATGAACACCAGATGTCCACAGATGGTTCTGACAGAAATGTTGGACAATCTAGCTGGATGGGTGTAAGAATTAACCCTAGTAATAGTAGTAGAAATGCCATGTCGATAGATAATCAGGATGAAGAATAAGATCCCGAGGATAGAGTGTTTGAATCATCAACCTCTTCTCAAAACCCAGGGAATATACAGTATCCAGTGTTTAACTATCTTGCCCAAAGGAGCACCTAGGGATCAGCAGGATCTGTGTATCCTGTTGACAACTCAAGGAATGAAGCTCAGGAGATGCAGACAGGAGATAATGTTGAATATGTTTCTGAAGACTTTTCAGCTGAGCTGGAGGGAGTCAATGCACTCAGGTTGAGTAATATCTCAAGTCCTCACACTTCAGATACTGAGTATGTTCCTTCTGGAAGGCCATTTGTTCCACACACTATGCGACGAACGTCACGTCATCACGGTTGGACATCAGGCATGTATGATGAGCGTAGTTACTACTAGAAGTAGGAAACTATTTAGAGGTATTAAGTACCATGTATTGTAATCCAAAAAATAAGGTAGTGTTGTCATTATACCTATATGGTATATGTTGTAATGACTTTGTATTATTATGATATTGTAATGTATACTATGTGAAATGCATATTTGGATTTTATTTGGATCTTCATTGTGTGACTAGTTCTGTGCGTAAAGTCGAGCTCAGAACACATGTGCATGATGTAATTATGAGTATTCACTTTATGTTGCAGGACTAGGGGGTCATGGATACATGTTTAGAGACCGAAGCTGAAGATCAGCGGATGGAACATGAGGCCAAGGAGAAGGCCGATACAGATGCAGCAAATCAGGGAGCATTGCCACCACCAGCACCAATGAGGCCGTTAATGGAGCAGAAATTTATGTAGTCTATGCAAATGATGCAAGAGACCCAGAATAAGTTCATGGCGGAGTTGCTGGTACGGGCACATCAGAGGGCACCTGAAGGTGGAGGAGTAAGTCTTTCTGACTTCCAGAATGCAAGGCCATTACCTTTTGCATCAGCTCCTGAACCAATGGATGCAGAAGATTGGCTAGCAGATATGTAAAGAAAGTCAAGACCGAGGTTGCAATGATGAGGAGAAATTGAGGTATGCAACTCATCTTCTGACTGGACCTGCAACATCATGGTGGGAGAATCAGTTGTCCATGCAACAACCAGGAAGGGAGTTCAACTGGGAGGAGTTCAAGCAGAGATTCCATGAATATCATGTTCCGGAGAGTGTTATGGAGTTGAAGCGGAGAGAATTTGAGGAGCTTCAGCAGGGATATACTAGTGTCATGAAGTATCTCCGGGAGTTTAGTCAACTGTCTCGTTATGCTGAGGAGGATGTTAACATAGAAGAGAAGCGGAAGAAGCGTTTCCTGCGTGGGTTAAATCCATTTGTGAGAATGCATCTAAGGTTGGCTAATAAGCAAACTTATCAATAGTTGCTGGATGCAGCAATTACTTTTGAAAATGACTACAAGAATGTCCAAGGGGATAGGAGGAAGAGAGCCAAGAAGGAAACCAAGAGAATTCAGGCAAGTAAACCTAAACACAATCTGGAGTTCAAACCCCGGAACAAGACCTATGGTAACAATAACAATAACAAGGACAGTGGTGGAAATCAATCCAATCCTAGAAGGAATGTTATTTGTAACAACTATGGAATTCCAGGGAATTTCCAGAGGGAATGCAAAAATCCTGTAGTGATCTGTTACGGTTGTGGTCAGAAGGGGCGTATCAAGCCCGATTGCCCGAGCAAACCACCAGGAGGTTGGCCTACCAAAGGAGGAGGACAAGCCAGTGGAGGAAATGGATAGCCAAATAAAGGAGGAAATAATGGCAAGAACAACAATGGCAATAGGAAACCTCTATGAAGTCGAATCGTAGCCCTCGAGGAGGTGGATAATTCGGAGCATGCAGTGATAGGTACGCTCAATACCTTACCAATCCTAGCAAAGTTCTATTTGATATTGGTGCAACTACTTCATTCATTTCTGAATAATTCTGTGATAAGTTCGGGATTAGAAGGGCAACATTAGAAAACCCTATGACCGTAGTTACGTCAGGGGGGAATGTGATTGTACGCCACATTAAACAAGATCAGGTTATCTCGATCTATGGTTGTACATACTTTGCAGACCTTTATGTGATTCCTTTGAAGGGAATTAGAGTAGTG
Source organism: Avena longiglumis (assembly GCA_030063025.1). Taxonomy (NCBI): domain Eukaryota; kingdom Viridiplantae; phylum Streptophyta; class Magnoliopsida; order Poales; family Poaceae; genus Avena; species Avena longiglumis. Next base: position 56,047,722 of record CP125973.1, on the reverse strand, counting down.
CTGGGGATGGACTGGATGATGGAACATGGGGCTCAGATAAATTGTGAGGAGAAAACTATCTCAATCAAAACTCCAAATGGAGCAAGGATAGTTTATCAAGCAGATAAGCACAGTCATATCATGATATAGTTGGACTCGATGAAAGAGGTCAAATTGGAAGATATTCCTATAGTAAATGAATTTCAAGATGTTTTTCCAGCAGAGCTACCTGGAATGCCACCAGATCGGGAGATAGAGTTCACTATTGATCTAATTCTTGGTACAACACCAATAGCTCAAGCACCATATAAGATGGGACCCAAATAATTAAAAGAACTCAAAGAGAAAATTGATGAGTTAGCCAGAAAAGGATTTATTCAGGAAAGTGTATCTCCATGGGGAACACCAGTAATCTTTGTGGATAAGAGGGATGGTGGAAGAAGGATGTGTGGAGACTATAGAAATCTGAACAATGTTACCATAAATAATAAGTATCCTTTACCAAGGATTCAAGATTTGTTTTATCAAGTGAAAGGAGCCGGGGTATTTTCAAAGATCGACCTAAGATCTGGATACCATCAAATAAAAATCAAGCCTGAGGATGTTCCAAAGATAGCATTTGTCTCAAGATATGGACACCATGAGTATCTGGTAGTACCATTTGGTTTGACCAATGCACCAGAAATATTCATGAATCTGATGAACAAAATCTTCATGCCATATTTGGATAAGTTCTTCATAGTATTTATTGATGATATTCTAATATATTCCAAATATAAGGAAGAGCATGCTGATCATTTAAGAATAGCATTGCAGACTTTAAGGGAACATAAACTTTATGCAAAGTTCAGTAAAAGTGAATTTTGGCTAGATGTGGTAGAATTCCTCGGCCATGTGATCAGTAAAGATGGAATTGCTGTAAATCCATATAAAGTTCAGTTAGTACTAGAGTGGACTGCACCAACCAATGTGAAGAAAATTCTAGGTTTCTTAGGAATGGCTGGTTATTATCGGAGATTCATTGAAGGTTTCTCCAAAATAGCTGGACCAATGACCAAATTGTTAATAAAGAATACACCATTCAATTGGGATGAGAAGTGTGAAGCAAGTTTTCAGGAGTTGAAGACTAGGTTAACCACGGCTCCAATCTTAGCAGTTCCTGAAACAGGGAAGGATTTCACAGTATACTGTGATGCATCTAAAGAAGGTTTGGGTTGTGTGTCACTAGTGTAAAAAGGGCCATCCGTTCGCGCCCCCTCAGAGCATTAGTCCCGGTTGCGCTACCAATCGGGACTAATGCCTGCACGATCGATTCGAAGGGCACGGGCCCGAGGCATGCGTCCGGTTAGTAGGGAGATACGTCCCGGTTGGATCCAAAGAACCGAGACTAAAGGTTTGGCCACCACACACGTGGCATTACCTTTAGTCCCAGTTGGTGGCTCCAACCGGGACGTATGCTCCCGCCCTCTATAAATGCAACGCCCCAGCCCCCTCTGCCTCCACTCTGTTTTTTCTCTTGGTGGAAGGTGTGAGGGGTGTGCTAGTTTTTTCTCCCCTATGCATGCATTCAAGGTGTTTGATGAAATGTTTGAGTGAATAATCCCGTTCAATTTCTCATAGAACAAAAATATAGAAGGTGTCCGAGACGCACTTGAGCTTTCTCCTCTTTATTTCCCTCGATCGAGGTTAGCAATCTTATCTTTTCTCTGTCATTGATACAATGCATGTGTCGATGTGAATTGGTCATTTCACTATTTATGATGTCCTGTTTTTTGATAAACTTACTTATATGATGCAGATGAACGGTCGGGAATGGATGTACGGTGACCGCGTGGCAGATGGGTATAAAAGGCGTGGATAAATTTATCGATGTGGCTACGGCAAACAAATAGAATGGTTTTATCGTTGTCCATGTGTTCAATGTCGGAACAACAAGGAGTACTCTTCCTCGAAAATCATTCGCGCCACCGATTATGAAAGGTTTCATGCCCAACTATAATTCTTTGGACCAAGCACGGGAAAGAGGGGTTATGATGGAAAATGGTGAAGAAGAAGATGATGATAACAACTATCATCATATGTTTCCTAATCTGATACCGCAATGGAAGACAATGGAGAGGAAAGAGGCGAAGAACGGGCATCGGATGAGCCGGTGATGAACTTGGTAGGGTCATTTCGATGCAAAGCGAGACGTGAAATGAAAATGAGAAGTTGAAGTTAGAGGGCATGTTAGAAGATCACAAGAAATTGTTGTACCCAAATTGTGAAGAGGGAGCACAAAGCTCGGTACCACATGGAATTGTTGCGATGGAAGGCGAGTGTGGTCTAACCGACTCCTCATTTGAAAAGATGTTGAAAATAATGAAGCCAAGTTTCCAAAACATAACGAACTTCTCGAGAGTACCTACGAAGCAAAGAAGACTCTCTGTCCTCTAGGATTAGATGTAAAAGATACATGCATGCATTAATGATCGCATCCTCTCATGTAAGGAGTATGAGAATTTAGATAAATGCCTTATGCAATGCGTTGCGGTATAAAATCGACGAGATGACCACAGTGATGTTGAGGAGAGCCCTCCTAAGAGGGTTCCTAAGGTTATGTGGTATGCTCCTATAATACCAAGGTTGAAACGCATGTTCGTAAACAAAGAGCATGCCGGTTGTGGCGATGGCACAAAGAAGACCGTAAGAAAGATGGGAAGTTGAGACACCCTGCTGATGGGTCACAGTGGAGAAAAATCGAGAGATACTTCCCAGACTTTGTAGGTGACGCAAGGAACTTATGGTTTGGTCTAAGTACGGATGGCATGAATCCTTTTGGGGAGCAGAGCTGCAAAGACTGCCCGTGACTCTATGTATCTATAACCTGCCTCCTTGGTTGTGCATGAAGCGTAAGTTCATTATGATGCCAGTGCTCATCCAAGGCCCGAAGCAACCGGGCAACGACATTGATGTGTACCTTAGGCCATTAGTTGAAGAAATCTTATAGTTGTGGGGCAAACCAGGTGTACGTGCGTGGGATGAGAACAAACAGGATCCATTTGATCTATGAGGGTTGTTATTCGTAACCATCAATGATTGGCCTGCTCTTAGTAACCTTTTAGGACAGACGAACAAGGGATATAAGGCATGCACACACTGTTTAGATAAGACTGAAGGTACATATTTGCATAAATGCAAGAAGGCTGTGTACCTGGCGAATCGACGATTTCTTCCGACCAATCATCCCGTAAGAAAGAAATGCAAGCATTTCAAAGGTGAGGCAGATCACCAGAAGAATCCTGAACTCCCTACTGGTGATGATGTATTTGGTATGGTCAAGGACATGGAAGTAATCTTTGGAAACGGTCCCGGCGGTCAATCAGTTCCGAACGACGTCGCTACAGGACACGCACACATGTGGAAGAAGAAATCTATATTTTGGGAGCTGCCAGTCCTGCGTGTCCGCTCTTCAATCGACGTGATGCACGTGACGAAGAATCTTTGCGTGAACCTGCTAGGATTCCTAGGCGTGTATGGGAAGACAAAAGATACACCAGAAGCACGGGAGGACCAACAAATTATGAAAGACCCAAAGAACATGCATACACATAACAAGACGGATAAAGGGCGTCACTTAAGTCGTGCGAGCTATGCTCTTGCCAAAGCAGAGAAGGAAATCTTTTTTGAAGTCCTTTATAGTAACAAGGTGCCGTCGGGCTTCTCATCTAATATAAAGGGGATAATAAATATGGCAGAGAAAAAGTTCCAAAACCTGAAGTCTCATGACTGTCACGTGATTATGACGCAGTTGCTTCCGATTGCATTGAGGGGGCTTCTACGGGAAAATGTTCGAGTACCCATTGTGAAGCTGTGTGCATTCCTCAATGCAATATCTCAGAAGGTAATCAATCCAGATATTCTGCCAAGGTTACAGAAGGATGTGGTATAATGTATTGTTAGTTTTGAATTGGTGTTCCCACCATCCTTCTTCAATATTATGACGCATCTCCTGGTTTACCTAGTGGAAGAGATTGCCATTCTCGGTCCAGTATTTCTACACAATATGTTCCCCTTTGAGAGGTTCATGGGAGTCTTAAAGAAATATGTTCATAACCGTGCTAGACCAGAAGGAAGCATCTCCAAGGGATATGGAACAGAGGAGGTCATTGAGTTTTGTGTTGAATTTATTCCTGACCTTAAGCCGATTGGTGTTTCTGACTCGCGGCATGAGGGAAGACTAAGTGGAAAAGGCACGCTGGGAAAGAAAGAAATGATATGTAGGGACGGGGATTCTTTCACTAAAGCACACTACACAGTTCTACATAATTCCACCTTGGCATCTCCGTATATCGAGGAACACAAGAATATTGTACGCTCTAAAAACCCGGGGAAGCCTGAATCATGGATTACGATGAACACATGAAGTCTTTTGGTGGTTGGATGCGGACACATATCTTGAATGACACCACTGTTGGAGATCAGCTATACTTGTTGGCCGCGTCACCATCTTCTACTGTATTGAATTTCCAAGGGTACGAAATAAATGGGAATACATTCTACACGATCGCCCAAGATAAAAGAGCACCAACCAAAATAGTGGTGTCCGCTTTGATGCAATAGAGAATGGACAAAAGGACACATATTATGGTTACATAGAGGAGATATGGGAACTAGACTATGGAGTCTCTTTTAAGGTCCCTTTGTTTCACGCAAATGGGTCAACTGAATGGGGAAGGGGTAAAGATAGACCAGGTTATGCAGAATGACAACAGTGGATCTCAACAATCTTGGTTATAGAGATGAACCATTCGTCCTAGCCAATGATGTGTCTCAGGTTTTCTATGTGAAGAAAATGTCCTCCAGACCGAAAAAAATAAAAAATATGCAAACGAATACATCATATGATGAGCCAAAGCGTCACATAGTTCTTTCAGGGAAAAGAAACATCATGGGAATAGAGGACAAGACAGACATGTTAGAATATTATAATAAGTTTGATGAAATTCCGCCCTTCAAAGTGAAAACTAACCCAAGCATTCTGTTAAGTAAAGAAGATGCTCCATGGTTACGTCTGAAGCGATCATAAGGAAGGACATATGCCAAGAAGTTCATGCTCATATTATGTAACTCTAGTTCATGTCTTTCGCGGTTTGTGGCTTGACCGAAGGATATCTTTCGCGTTTTGTGGCCTTTAGTCCCGGTTTTGTAGTCTCAGTTTTTAATATTAATAAATATCTTGAGTGTTAGTCCCGTTTTGTGGCTGGACCGGGACTATGAAGAAGTTGTCCCGATTTGTACTCCAAACGCGCGTAGTCACATATTAGGGAGTGCCTCTATGACCAGTTTCTTGGAGATGCCGGAGGACTGGGATCCGGCGGCATCTCCGTAAAACTGGTCGTAGTGGTGTCCCTGCTCTCGAAAACCATCTTGCAGCTTGTAAATTCTCTAACTAGATCAATACGCCTCGGAGCTAACTAATTTCACATATTAGGGAGTGCCTCTATGACCAGTTTCTCGGAGATCTGGGAGGCCGGGCTCAAGCATCTCCTCAAACCGTAGTGCTGTCCCTGCTCTCGAAAACCATCTTGCAGCTTGTAACTGTAACTAGATCAATACGCCTGAGCTAACTAATTTCACATATTAGGAGTTCCTCTATGACCAGTTTCTCGGAGATGCCGAGGATCGGGCTCGTCGCATCTCCCTAAACTGGACTTAGTGGTATCCTCGCCTCGAAAACCATCTTGCAGCTTGTAACTCTAACTAGATCAATATGCCTCGGAGCTAACTAATTTCACATATTAGGAGTGCCTCTATGACAGCTTTCTCGGAGATGCCGAGGACGGGCTCACGCAGCATCTCCCTAAATCGGATGTAGTGGTGTCCTCGCTCAAAACCATCTTGGAGATGCCTCAACCGTGGAGGACCGGACTCAAGGATGCCTATTTATAGTACAAGCAGCTCGGCATAGTGTCGACACTTACGAAATAATGTCGACACTCACCCCTATCATTATTGCTGACTCGTGTTTTGTCCCGGTTGGTGTCTCCAACCGGGACTACAGGTTGATCTTTAGTCCCGGTTGGTGACACCATCCGGACAAGGTACACCGCATTGACATAATGTCGACACTCACCCCTATCATTAGTGTTGCCGCCTAGCTCGCCAAATCGCCCATCCCGGTAAAAGGATAAATGTTCCCGAATTCCAGGAAGTGGGTCAGGTTTGTACTACAGGTACATGATCTATCGCCCGTGATTTTTGGAAAAAGACATTTTTAGACTCGCAATATGTGGAGATCCAATGCAAGTTCTAACGATGCTCGTCCCCTATCTTCATGCACACCGGTTCGACCATAGTTAGAAATTCAGATAATTCAAAACGGGCATAATAAATTCAAAAAAAATCCGAACAATGAAAATCCTTCGTGTGGTGTCATATTATGTTACATAGTTGAAAGTAAAAATACCAGACTTGGTATATTGATCATGTTTCGAAAAAACCTTCACAAAATGACCTATCATCTTCGAGGTTTCATGGCTTTCGGTCCAAATGACCGATGTTATGTGCTGAATCACGACATAGTTTGTGATGTTGTGCCCATATTATGCATGTGTGTGGACATTGGTATGGAGAACAATGTTGCAGGAGGAAGTTTTCCTTTTTGTCGCACGGAAAAGCCCTTTTCCATTTTCCGAGCGCAAAAAACGGGTCGTTTTGTGAAGTAACCACCAAAATGCCGTTTCAGAATGCTACCATCCCATTTTCCTAAAATACTAGACCACCTTACATGGACTATCTCCCAACCGGGACATCTCAAACCTTTTCGTCCATCCCGGGTAAAAAGGACAAATGTCTGCCGAATCGGTAGGAAGTGGGTCCGGTTTGTACAACAGGTACATGATCTATCGCCCGTGATTTTTTAAAAAATCATTTTTAGACTTGCAATATGTAGTTTCTTCAGAGATCCAATGCAAGTTCTAACGATGCTTGTCCCCTATCTTCATGCATACCGGTTCGACCATAGTTAGAAATTCAGATAATTCAAAACGGGCATAATAAATTCAAAAAAATCCAAACAATGAAAATCCTTCGCGTGGTGTCATATTATGTTACATAGTTGAAAGGAAAAATACCAGACTTGGTATATTGATCATGTTTCGAAAAAACTTTCACAAAATGACCTATCATGTTCGAGGTTTCATGGCTTTCGGTCCAAATGACCGTTGTTATGAGCTAAATCACGGCATAGTTTGTGATGTTATGCCAATATTATGCATGTGTGTGGACATTGGTATGGAGAACAATGTTGTAGGAGGAAGTTTTCCTTTTTGTCGCACGGAAAAGCCCTTTTCCATTTTCCGAGCGCAAAAAACGGGTCGTTTTGTGAAGTAACCACCAAAATGGCGTTTCAGAATGCTACCGTCCCATTTTCCAAAAATACTAGACCATCTTACATGGACTATCTCCCAACCGGGACATCTCAAACCTTTTCGTCCATCCCGGGTAAAAAGGACAAATGTCTGCCGAATCGGTAGGAAGTGGGTCCGGTTTGTACTACAGGTACATGATCTATCGCCCGTGATTTTTTGAAAAAATCATTTTTAGACTCGCAATATGTGGTTTCTTCAGATATCCAATGCAAGTTCTAACGATGCTCGTCCCCTATCTTCATGCACACCGGTTCGACCATAGATAGAAATTCAGATAATTCAAAACAGGCATATATAATAAATTCAAAAAAAATCCGAACAATGAAAATCCTTCGCGTGGTGTCATATTATGTTACATAGTTGAAAGGAAAAATACCAGACTTGGTATATTGATCATGTTTCGAAAAAACCTTCACAAAATGACCTATCATGTTCGAGGTTTCATGGCTTTCGGTCCAAATGACCGATGTTATGTGCTGAATCACGGCATAGTTTGTGATGTTGTGACCATATTATGCATGTGTGTGTACATTGGTATGGAGAACAATGTTGCAGGAGGAAGTTTTCTTTTTTGTCGCACGGAAAATCCCTTTTCCAAATTTCCGAGCGCAAAAGCCGGGTCGTTTTGTGAAGTAACCACCAAAATGCCGTTTCAGAATGCTACCGTCCCATTTTCCTAAAATACTAGACCACCTTACGTGGACTATCTCCCAACCGGGACATCTCAAACCTTTTCGTCCATCCCGTAAAAGGACAAATGTCTGCAATCGGTAGGAAGTGGGTCCGGTTTGTACTACAGTACATGATCTATCGTCGTGATTTTTGAAAAAATCATTTTTAGACTCGCAATATGTGGTTTCTTCAGAGATCTAATGCAAGTTCTAACGATGCTCGTTCCCTATCTTCATGCACACCGGTTCGACCATAGTTAGAAATTCAGATAATTCAAAACGGCATAATAAATTCAAAAAATCCGAACAATGAAAATCCTTCGTGTGGTCTCATATTATGTTACATAGTTGAAAGTAAAAATACCGGACTTGGTATATTGATCATGTTTCAAAAACCTTCACAAAATGACCTATCATGTTCGAGGTTTCATGGCTTTCGGTCCAAATGACCGATGTTATGTGCTGAATCACGGCATAGTTTGTGATGTTGTGCCCATATTATGCATGTGTGTGGACATTGGTATGGAGAACAATGTTGCAGGAGGAAGTTTTCCTTTTTGTCGCACGGAAAAGCCCTTTTCCATTTTCAAAAAATCCTCGCGATTCTTCCCTTGATTCTTCCATTGATTTTCATGATTCTTCCCTTGATTCTTCCCTCCAGTTATCTTCCAGCCATATCTCACTATATATATGTAGGGTTGGCCTCCATTTTCATTGCACATCTCTAGACTCATATCTCCAACCTCATCACTCTTTCCCATGACTTCCACCGTAGCACTAACTCCCAGGGAGGCGCTTTGCGCTCGAACTACCCCCGCCGACTCTTGTGTCCCGCTTTTGGATCTTTGGCGCCGAGGCGTCTTCTCCTCTGTCCCTCTAGGTGTGGTGCGTCGGATGGCCATCACGAACCACTACTACTTCGAGCTCATGCCGGAGCAGCGGAGGAATCCCAGATGGCATCCCGACTATTTCCCGACTTGGGAAGCCTTCTTCGTGGATCGGCGTGAGAGGGCACTCGCAAGGCACGAGGAGGACGGCCCACCTCCGAACTTCAACGAGGCCGGCCGTCATTTGTGGTGGCGCGGACTCTCCAGCGTCATGGCCTACGATACGGCCGCCGACTCTAGCCCCTGCGCTACCCTCAAGTCCAGCCCACTGACTCAACCTTCAAGGTTCAACTACTACGACCCGCGAAGATAGCGACGACGGCAGCGAAAGCACGACTAATTCATGTGGCGAGTATTACAGGTGTAGGAAGGAGCATGACTCAATTATTCCAACATTGCAAAACAAGTTCGGCCGATTGTGGCTTAATCTAGCCATGTATCTTAATTTTCGGTTCTTCTATGTAACTTTGTGTTAGCCAAGTTATGTACTTTAATTCCAGTTCTATCCTAATCAAATTTTCTTTTCCCATTATTTTCCTCCTTTTTTCCACCATTAAAAATGTAAAATGGTTTTGAATTACTTATTCAAATCCAAACACTTTTTATGTTTAAAGTTTTCTAAATTCAAATTAATATTAAAAATATAAGTTAATTCATTTTTAATTGTAAATGGTTCATATTTTAAATGGTTACATTAATTATTTTTAAAATGTAAAATGGTTTTGAATTATTTATTCAAATCCAAACACTTTTATGTTTAAAGTTTTTCTAAATTCCAAATTAATATTCAAAAATAGAAGTTAATTCATTTTTAATTTTAAATGGTTCATAGTTTAAATGGTTACATTAATTATTTTTAAAAACAGAAAATGGTTTTTAATTGTTATTCAAATTCAAACACTTTTTATGTTTAAAGTTTTTCTAAATTCCAAATTAATATTCAAAAAATATAAGTTAATTAATTTTTAATTTTAAATGGTTCATATTTTAAATGGTTACATTAATTATTTTTTAAAAATAGAAAATGGTTTTGAATTAGTTACTCAAATCCAAACACTTTTTATGTTTAAAGTTTTTCTAAATTCCAAATTAATATTCAAAAAATATAAGTTAATTCATTTTTTATTTTAAATGGTTCATAGTTTAAATGGTTACATTAATTATTTTTAAAATGTAAAATGGTTTCAATTAGTTATTCAAATTCAAACACTTTTATGTTTAAAGTTTTCTAAATTCCAAAGTAATTACCATTTAAAAACATTACAAATTTAAACCCCAAAATAAAAAATAAGGGAAGAGAGAAAATTCTGAATTTTTTTGAAAATCATATGTCCTGTTGGAGCCACCAACCGACTAAAGACCTCACGCGCCAACCCTTGGTCTGCTGAAAAAATTGGAGTATACGTCCCGGTTGGTGGCCCCAACCGGGACGTATGATCCTTTAGTCCCGGTTGGAGCCACAAACCGAGACAAAAGGCCCTTCGTTAATAACTGACGCGCCTCCTCTTCTTCTTCCCCATCTCACTTCACTGATTCTCACCGGATCGCTCAGAACCGCCTCGACGCCAGCAGTCGCCGAAATCGCCACCACCGCTTCTCCGCTCGCGCCTTGGCCACTTTTCTCGCGTGACCTCAATCGCTGGATTGGAAGCTCCGCCGCCGCTCTCCGTTGATTCCGCGTCTCCCGAGCTCGGCCTCGCCACCACCTCGCCGTGTTCTGGTGAGCCGATCCTCACGTTCTTCTTCTTTCTTCCTCTCTCCTCAGTACTATTCTCACAGCGTGTGCGACGCCAGCCGCTCGAGATCGACGGAGGCGACACTGGTGACCAACAAGGAGGCGGCGCCACTCTTCTCTCTCCTCGCACTCTCTCTTGGCGCCCATCCAGGTCCGAGCGCTCGCTATCGCTCAGCTGCCATTGCCTCGAGCTCACCTCAAGCGTGACGTCGTGCTAACGTCACTCGTGCGTCACCTTGCTCGCGTGGCAGCTGATGTGGCCTAGGGCCCATCAGTCAGCCTCAATGGGTAGGCTCCTCGTGGTATAAAATGATCTGTATGCGTGGAGGCTGAGTTGGCACTGGGGCCCTTCATGGATCTCACTGGCTAGGGTCGCCTGTAAAAAACTATTTGCCTTTTTTTTAATTCCAGAAAATGATTTAATATTGTAAAATCAATAACTTATTGTTTATAAGTCAGAAAATACAAATAATATATCAAATTGTTCAGAATAATGAAACCTATCTATTTAACCTATAATCATGCATTGTTCAACAACTTAAATGACAAGTATAATTATAATAACAAATGCACCCCTCTCATATGTTCCGGAGTTTCCCCGAGTTAGGGTTTTCACCCCTCGGAACCCCGATTAAATCGTGGATCATGTATTAGGGTTACATTCCAATGCAAATTAACTTGCCATATCATCATACTTGCTTGAGCATTGCATTGATGCCATGTGTTGATTGTTTCCCTTTCTTTTCGGTGTTTGGATTACTAGGTTTATTATTAGTTAGGTATTATTAGGTTTATTAATTAGTTTGGTATTATTGGTCTTAGGCCCCACTGGTCAGTCACTTGGGTAGCCCCAGACCCAATTCACATTGTCAAGCAACTTAAAATCCCTATCTTAGATAGGAATCATTAATACCCCTTAGGTGCATGTGGGTTCGACGATGTGCCTTCGCCAGGGCATTCCGAACCCTCTTAAATCGATTCCAATATGGTATTTTGTTAGTATCTAGTGTTACCTATCTGCTGGATAGTTTCCCTTTTGTAGCCTTATACTCGTGTTCCCCTCTCATATGCATCCGAGGTTTCTCAGAACTAGGTTTTACACCCCTCGGAACTCCGGAATATTGATTTTAGTTGATTTTAGCTATAGTTACCTATCTACTACACAGTTTCCTTTTTGTATCTAGGTTTAGGGTTTAGGGTTTCACTTCATTTTTATTATTGTGTATGTATATATTAGGGTTTCTCTTAATTAGGGTTTATATCTCTCAACACCGTACCTAACTTTCTCCCTTAGCCGCTTTGACTTATTCGTTTTTCCACCTATCCAGAAAATATGGACCCACACATCAGAGACGAAGAAAAGGAAGAGTTAATCCAAGGTGTGATCCGTGGGGAAGAAAATTTAGACCTATCAACGTTTCTGAACAACTCTGGTGAGGGTGATCCTCTTTTTACCGGAATAGATGACTTGTTTGAGGTTGAAGGTGTCGCCTTCCGCGAGGGAGAAGGCGATGCCTTGTGGAATCGAGAAGACGACCGCTCCGGCGAGGTGCATGTAATATAATTAATTCATTAATTAATCATCTGCTATCTATATAGAAATAGTAACGATGATCTTTCTTCTTTTAGCCCTCCGGATCGAAGGAATCTACTGAAAAGAGCAGACGAGGCCCAACCAAAAAGTTGCAAGACCATGAGAGGTTCAGGATCGAAGATGTCGCTGAAGACGGCAAACCGACGGCTCCCGAAGTTGTCGCAAACAAATTTGTGGCACAATGCGGAGTAATCGTTAGGGACTTAATCCCGATCACCATTAGAAATTGGAATAGGCCTGCTAATGCGGATGAAGAGGGAACATGTTTATTTGTCCCTAACCATGCCATAGATTTACTGTGGAAGAGGCTGATGGTTAATTTGTAACTACCGAAGATAGAGCTGGATCCAAATGCGGAGGATCCAGTTGAGGACGCCTTACAACATGGGAGAGCCATGGAGGCTAAGGTCAGGGAGTGGGCTTTGAAGAAGATGGCTCAGTGTTTCACCAAGTGGAAGAAAAGATTGCACCTTGACTATGTCGTGAAAGAGAAGACTCCCGATTTCAAGAATATTCAGTTTGAGAAGATAAAACCATTCTGGGCTGAGTTTGTGGAATACAAGACATCAGAAAAATCTAAGAAAATGTATGCAACGAATAAGTTGAATGCTGCTAACAAGAAGTATCACCATACTATGGGGCAAGGTGGCTACAGGGCTGGCATTCCTAAGTGGGAGAAACTTGAGAATGAACTGCGTGCTAAAAAGATCACCCCAGAGACAGACGATTAGGTAGAACGTGCAAGGAATTGGTTTTACGGGCATGGGGGCACGTTGGACTCGGAAGGGAGGTGTATATATAACATACGACATAAAGAAAACCCCTTGCCAATTGAGAGGATGAGAAAAGCAAGAAGGTCAAGAAGATGGGGACTTCATTCCCGATAGAGAGAATGATAAGCTCACACTGCCTTGGAAATAAGGAACATGATGGATGAACACGAGGCACAAGAGGCTCCCAACCATGGAGGACTGGGTTTCCAAGAGAGGAAGAAATATCCGATAGAAGCCGTCGGAGGAGAAAGGACAGTATGAAGTTGAAGCAGATAGTCGAAAGAGCGAATGCGTTTAATTGAAGAACGATTAAAGAAACAACAAGATGAAATTAACGACTTAAAGAGCAAAGTACTACCGACCCATCTCGCAAAGACACGCATTCGATGCTACCGCCTATCGAATAATCGAAAAGCAGTGGCTTCCACCGAGATCCCGGTGATGACAATGGCGATGACGATGGTGCACCGACGATGGCTCATGTTGGCTACCCGGTGGATGATATCACGAGATGACACATCGCGAGCTACATGTCAAAGTTGTGAACATATCAATGAAGGTGGCGGTGGCTATACCTTACCAATTGGACCCACACCAACTTACCACCGTCGTCCGGTTCCAGAGGTTATTGTTGTCGGGTGGATGAAATCATGCCCCCTTTGAAGTTTTGGATCTTGACTACCCTGCAGTGAAGGGGATGTATCGCATCTTGGGAGGCAAAAACCGTCACCATTCTATGGCCAAAGGAATGTATCGTGCTTCAAATCACACGCCAAGGCCATCTTCGCCGCCGCCACCCGTCTCCGTGAGGTCGCCGCCATGACAGCCGTCTTCGCCGCCTCACCCGCACCGTCACCTCACCCGCCGCCTCACCAATCTCCGCCAGCCATCGCCATGAGGAGCCATCGCGCGCCTCGGGATAAAAAAGCGTACCACTACTACTCGTCGTGGTAATCGATCGCAGAACGTAAACAAGAGCCTCTTCCAAAAGTACCAAAGGTTCCTCCCAAGAGAGCTTATGACTGATCAAGAGGAGATCATGATCGTTGATGCGGAAACGAGAGCGTTTTTCGCTAAGCTGAGGCGACCGAAAGAGACAGAGTTTCCCAGCACAAAAGAAGAAAAAGCCAAAGTGTTGAAAATGCTAAAGTCTCTTCATCAACCCAAGCCAAAGCTGTCATCAGACTATGAGCGTTCTATTCTCAAGTCACATGCACAAAAAAGCCTCAAGAGCAAGACTGATGCAAGAGAAATTTGTTGCCCAGCGGAGAACAAGCAGTCTTGCCCCTCTCAAGGTGATTTCCCAAACCAATGTGGGTCGAGCAAATATAAATAAGAGCAAGAAGATCCAGAGGTAGTTGCACACGGAGAAGTTGCTCAAGGTATGAGTATTGCCCAAGACTTATCCCGGTTAGAGTACTTCCCGTGAGTGAAGTAGCATACAAATACCAAGACGGCAAACCTCTCGTCAAACCTAAGGAGGTAAATAATCTTCCAACAAAATGCTAAGATTGCATAACTGGTACTTGCATGCCACAAAGGCCGGGCTAATCGGATAGTCTTTGAAGGTTACAAAAAGCATTATGGGAAAGATATGGATGACATGATATCCATTGAATTTGATGAACTATTTCAATTATTCAATCAAGACGCCTTGGAAAAATCGATCATCGGCCTATTGTCCGTAAGTACTAATTGTAATTAATTTAGTCTCCAACTATCTCACCTTGTTTATTGCATGTATATAATCATACTGTAATATGCAGAATGAAGATTCTCGAATGCAGCAGAGGACAAATCTATGACATTGGCTTCATTGACCCATATTGGGTTCATCAAGCTAATCTCAAAACAAACCCCCAGGATACGGAGGATAATATAGTACACACGTTAAGGTTTCAAGAAACAAAAAGGGAAATACTATTTCCTTACAACTTCGAGTGAGTGTTATTGTCTTGTATACACTTTCTATTTCGCTTACTCGATGTTAAGTATATAATTTATTAGTTATGCATTCGCAGCTACCACTATATTCTGTTAATAATTCAACTTGACAAAGGACGTGTACTAGTCATGGACTCGAAACATAAACCCCTTGAGACATGGAAGGACATGCACATACTTCTCCAGCGGTAATTCTAATCATTACGACACTATATCGGCAACGTTCGTGAATTTTATGATATCAAGTACTTAATAACTTATTTTATTCGTTTTCTTCGCCGGGCAGTGCTTGAAAAAGGTTCGCCAAAAAGGCTAGGGGTGTTTGGAAAGAGGAGCTTACATTTGAAGCACTAGATGTAAGCACCACTAGCTATATCCGCGCATCTCTTTGATTCTAGTTTTGATATAGTTATTATCATGCTTGATTATTATTTTGATTGAACTATGTTCTCGTAAAGTGCCTGACGCAGGGACCAGGTAACAATCTATGTGGATACTATGTTTGCGAGTTCATCCGGCAGACGTGCGATGAGAAGGGCAGAAATTTAGAGCAACTCCACGTACGTAA
The DNA here is from genome assembly GCA_030063025.1 of Avena longiglumis. Lineage (NCBI taxonomy): Eukaryota > Viridiplantae > Streptophyta > Magnoliopsida > Poales > Poaceae > Avena > Avena longiglumis. The sequence continues at coordinate 56,032,159 of CP125973.1, read as the reverse complement.
ACAATTTCCATAGTTTTTAATTACAATCAAATTGTGTTTAGTTTCATTCATATAGGCTGACTCCTTTTTTAAATCAGATTGAACGTCTACGGGACGGTCTTCTGCCAAAGGATCGCGTACGAGCAATTCAGGAGGAATTTGCTGGATTTTTGGATGCAGAAGTCCTAGACCCAAAAGGGGAATACTATTCGGTTGTATATATACAATAGGGATTGTACAAAGAGCAACTTTTGTATGTAGTGCATGAACTCGATCCGTGTATCGAATATAATATTGTCATGATGATCTTGTGTAATATAATGGTTCCTTCATTGATGAGTGCAAAACACTACATAAACAATAAAGCAACCTAAATGAATTCTCTGCCGCGGCACAAAAAGTGGCGAAAATGAAGGGAATATGCCCTGAGAGGCAATAATAAAGTGTTTATTATGTATATTCCAAGTATATGATAGATGTTTATTTTGCATGCTATAATTGTATTAATACGGAAACGTGAATACATGTGTGTTTAATAAACAAACAGAAAGTTCCTAGTTATGCCTCTCTCATAAACTAGCTCGTTGATTAACAAGATGATCAAGGTTTCCTGATCATGGACATTGGATGTTGTTAATAACGGGATCACAACATTAGTGTAATGGTGTGATGAACATTCATCCGAAGTATAGCATTACGATCAAAGTCATTGAGTTTATATTGATATAACAACTTACGAAGTGATCCTAATCCTTAGACCATGAGATCATGTCAATCACTAACACCTAAGAGTTTCTTGATAACATCAAACGTCACACCGTATGTGGGTGATTATAAAGATGGATTCAGAACTAATAAAGTGTTATGTTGAGGCTCATGGATCGAGAGGAATTTTTCATCCCGATGACGGGTAGATATACTCTGGGCCCTCTCGATGATATCACATTGATTAGCTTGCAAGCAATTGATTTGATCACTAGAATGTTATATCACAGGAACGAGAAAAGAGTGCATGTCGGTAACGAGATCAAACTAGGTATGGAGATACCGATGATCGAATATCGGACATGTAATATATCGTGAAAAAAAGGGATTAAGATACTAGCGTAAAAGGTTCCGACGATCACAAGAAAGTCATCGTTGAATGTGTGGGAGTCAGTATGGGTCTCCAGATCCCGCTTCTGATTATTGATCCGAGAGGGGTCGCGATCATGTCCGCATTATTCACGAACCGTAGGGTGACACACTTAAGAGACACCGACATCCAATTGGAGCAAATGTTTCATACCAAAAGAATGAACAAGCGCAGGAATTTATTTCACTAGATACCGAAACAGGTTTTCGGGTGAAATTGCATAAAGTGGTTATGCATGTGAAATAGAATTCTAGCAAGGGGTTATTTGTGAATGTTTTTCATTAAAGTAATTGACAAAATTCTGAATAAAATAAAAGAGTTTTATTTAATGAGAGTTTGCATTAAATTTGGTGGAAATTTAATGGGAATTTGAGTGAACTTTTGAGTGGAGGGAATTTAAAGGGCATTTTGTGAGTGGAGTGTCCACCACATGAATGAAGGAGGGAGGGCAGCCCATGGCCGGGCGGCCACCCCTTGGGTGCCCCTCCTCCTATAAAAGGAGCCCCCCTCCTCACTTGTCTCTCACACCTCCTCGTGAAGGATCTCTCTCCCCCTCTAGAATTTATCCCCCATGGTCTCGGACTAGCGATATACATGTTCTCGGTGGCTATTCGGCAAGAAAGAGTTATGCTTCCGCTGCATCGCTGGAGCGAGGAGGCGGAGGTTGCTCGGTGCATCGAACGTGTGTGCGAGCACCGGATGCTGCCGATTTGCGCGAGGACTTCCTCTCGATCTTGAGATCGGCAAGAGATCGTCTACATCAACCACGAGTTGAACTCGTTAAGCTTTGTCGGTCTTCAAAGGTATGTTCTCTACGGATATACATCCGCCCGTTGTTTGTATCTAGTATATATAGATCTTGGTATATAGTTCACATCGTAGGAAAATTTTTGTTTTCTATGTCATGAACCCTACAAAGGGTATCGAGCCGGATCTATGCGTAGATACTTTACACGGTAGTACACATATGAGTATGTGGGCGATGATCATGTTGTTGCTCCTTTGTTGTGATTTTGGATATTGGTGGCATAGTGGGATGAAGCGCCGACAAACTTTACATGTCCTCACATGAGACCTGATCCACGCTTGACATGCAACTAGTTTGCATAAGTGGCTAGCGGTGTCCTCTCTCCTACTATAGTCAATATCTATTTTGCAAGCGAGTTGTCAACAATTTGATTATCCTCGTTGTGGTTCATGTTCGTAGGTAAGAACGGTTCTATCTCGAAAGCCCTAAGCCACGTAAAACTTGCAATGGATAAATTAGAGGCGTCTAGTTTAGATTGTTGATGGGCTAGTGTTATGATATGGTAGTGTTGTAAGTAGAAGTATGAGATGATACTCTTACAACACACATAGCGTGTAAAATCCATAGACCTTGGATTTACACATATAGGTATGATAGTGATCATACCACGATGCACATGATAGAGATCATCTACGGGAACCATATAATTTCACTAATAAACATATGATGTTTGATTGCATCTTATATTGCTTGTTTAGCGCTTTGTTAGCATAATAAGATGATCCCTCATTTAAATATCAAGATAAGAATGTGTTCTTCCTTTTGTATGCACCGATTATGTTTTCGTCGCTCCAAGACATCACGTGATGATTGGGTGTTCTTGGATCCACGACCATATTTCGGGTGTAAAAAGCGATTACACGCCAATACTAAGGTTCTAAATTGGCGAGCCTAGCATGTACATGACATGGCCTCGAACACGGACCTAAAGGTTAAGCATGAGTCATATAGTTGATATGATGCCCATTTGATGCTCGCTTTGAAGCTATACCGACTCACGTGATGATCGGACTTGGTGTAGTGGATTTGGTTCATGTAATCACCAAAAGGCACGAGGGATGTCGTTTTGAGTGGGAGTTCATTCGATTAGTTGAACTCAATCTATCATACACTTAGTCTAAACTTTACAAATTCTGTTGTAGATGGCACCACCTGCTTTTAATTTCAATGTGTTCATGGAGAAAGAGAAACTAGCAACGAACGGTAGCAACTTTACCGAATGGGCCATGAATTTGAGGATTCTCCTCTCTGCACAAAAGCAATATGTGCTAGAAGCGCCGTTAGGCCCCCACCTTTAGATGATGCCCCTGACGAGGAGAAGAATGTCTATCAGACTCGTCAGGAGGACCACAACTTAGTTCATTGCGGCATATTGTATGGGCTAGAGCCGGAACTTCGAAAGCGTTTCGAAAACGACAATGCATTTGATACAATGGGTGAGTTGAAAATTATTTTCGACACATGTCAGTAGAGAGCTACAACGCTGGAAAAGTTCTTTAGCTGCATGATGGAAGAGCACTCCGTTAGTGAGCATGTACTCAAGATGTCGTTACGCCGATAAGCTTGTGTCCTTGGGAATAACGATTCCCATTGACTTAGGCATCCATCGTGTTCTACGCCACCTAGCTATAAGAGCTTCGTGATGGACTATAATATGCAAGGCATGAAGAAGTCTCCCGAGCTCACAATGCTTAAAACCGCAGAAGTGATTATCAAAAGGAACATCAAGTGTTGATGATCAATAGGAACACTGGTTTCAAGAAAGACAAAAGGGAAAAGCGGAAGGAAGTAAGGCGGCAAGCCGTTGCCGCTGAAAGAAACCCCGAGTTGGACCTAAGTCTGATTCCGAAGTGCTACTATTGTAAGGGACCGCCATCGAAGCGAATCGCCCAAGTATCTGGCGGCATAAGAAGGCCGCAAGGCAAACAAAGGTATATATGGTATACATGTTATTGATGTACTTGACTAGTGCTCGCAGTAGCACCGGGTATTTGATACCGTTGCCATAATATTTGTAACTCGAATCGTGGGCTGGAACAAGCGATCACCGCAAGGGTGAGGTCAAGATGCGTGTCAGCAATGGATCAAGCGTTGATGTGATCACCATCGGAACGTTGCCTCTCCACTTGCCGTCGGGATTAGTTATAAACTTGAATAAATGTTATCTGGTGCCTGCACTGAGCATGAACATTGTATCTGGATCGTGTTTGATGCGAAGTGGTTATTCATTTAAATCCGAGAACAATGGTTGTTCCATTTATATGAATGAAATCTTTTATGGTCATGCACCGATGATGAATGGTTTATTTCTATTAGATCTCGATGATAATGTTACACATATTCATAATGTTGATGCTAAAAGGATTAAACTTAATGATGATATATCCGCATATATGGTAATCGCTGCTAGGTCATATTGGCGTTAAACGCATGAAGAAGCTCCATTCGGATGGACTTTTGGAATCACTTGATTATGAATCATTTGATACATGTGAGCCATGCCTTATGGGCAAGATGACTAGAACGCCGTTTTCCGGTTCAATGGAACGGGCGACAGATTTATTGGAAATCATACATTCTGATGTATGTGGTCCAATGAGTGTGTCGGCGCGAGGTGGATATCGTTATTTTGTTACTTTCACGGATGATTTGAGTAGATACGGTTATATCTACTTGATGAAACACAATTCTCGAACCTTTGAAAAGTTCAAGGAATTTCAGAATGAAGTGGAAAATCATCGTAATAGAAAGATCAAATTTCTATGGTCCGACCGTGGAGGTGAGTATCTAAGTTACGAGTTTAGCACTCACATGAAAGAGTGTGGAATTGTTTCACAACTCACACCTGCCGGAACACCACAGCGAAATGGTGTGTCAGAACGTCGTAATCGTACTTTATTAGATATGGTTCGATCTATGATGTCTCTGACGGACTTGCCGTTGTCATTTTGGGGTTATGCACTAGAAACTGCTGCATTCACTTTAAATCGGGCACCATCTAAATCCGTTGAAAAGACACCGTATGATTTGTGGTTTGGAAACAAACCTAAGCTGTCATTTCTTAAAGCTTGGGGATGCGATGTTTATGTGAAGAAACTTCAACCGGATAAACTCGAACCCAAAGCGGAAAAATGCGTCTTCATAGGATACATAAAGAAACTATTGGGTATTCCTTCTATCACAGATCCGAGGGCAAGGTTTTTGTTGCCAAGAATGGATCCTTTATAGAGAAAGAGTTTCTCGCGAAAGGTGTGAGTAGTCGGAAGGTAGAACTCGAAGAGGTTGTGGAACCTTCTCTTCAAAGTATGGCGAGTAGCGCAATAGGAAGTTGTTCCGAGTTGTCTCCACCGTTGAAGAGGGAACTAATGATAATGATCATGAAACTCCGAAGAGAGTACTCAACCTCGTAGGTCAAACAGACGCTGCAGCCCCGAGCTATACGGAAAGCCCGTCATGAATTTCATGGTTGATGAAAATGATGACCTGCGACGTATGAAGAAGCGATGATGAGCCCGATTCCAACAAATGGTTAGAAGCCATGAAATCCGAGATGGAATCCATGTATGAAAATCAAGTTTGGAACTTGGTGGAATTACCTCAACCAAAAGGCCGTGGAGAACAAATGGATTTTCAAAAGGAAAACTGATGTTGATGGTAATGTGACCATCTATAAAGCTCGACTTGTAAAGGGGTTTCAAATTCAAGGAGTTGACTACGATGAGACTTTCTCCCATAGCGATGCTAAAGTCGTTAGGATTATGTTAGCAATTGCATATTTCGATTATGAGATATGGCGATGGATGTCAAACCGCGTTTCTCAATGGTAATATTGAAGAAGAGTTGTATATGATACAACCAAAGGGTTTTGTCGATCCTAAGGATGCTAACAAGGTGCAAGCTTCAGCGATCCATCTATGGATTGAAGCAAGCATCACGGGTTGGAATCTCCGCTTTGATGAGGTGATCAAAGAGTTTGGATTTGTCCAAAATTATGGAGAAGCTTGTATTTACAATAAAGTGAGTGGGAGCAATGTGGCATTTCCGATATTATATGTGGATGACATATTATTGATCGAATGATATAGATCTTTAAAGGTTAAAAGTTATCTAAACAAAGAAATTTTCAATGAAGGACCTAGGTGAAGGTCATACATATTAGGCATAAAGATCTATAGAGATAGATCTAGGCGCCTAATAGGGCTATCGCAGTACATACCTTGATAAGATTTTAAAGAAGTTTAAAATGGACGGAAGTAAGAAGGGTTCTTACCTATGTTGCAAGGCAAGACATTGAGTAAGACTCAAAGTCCGGCTCATGGAAGAAAGAGAGATAATGGACAAAGTCCCCTATGCTTCACCATAGGCTCTATAATGTACGCCATGCTATGTACAAGACCGATGTGGCACATGCTATTAGTTTGACTAGTAGGTACCAATCGGATCCGGTTCGAACATTGGATAGCGGTCAAGAATATCCTTAAGTACTTACGAAGAACTAAGGATATGTTTCTTGTATACTGAGGTGAAGAAGAGCTCGTCGCTAAGTGTTATGTCGACGCTTAGCTTTGACACCGATCCGGATGACTCTAAGTCTCAATCCGGATACGTATTTCATGAATGGCGAGCGTTAGTTGGAGGAGCTCCAAACAACCTGTGGTAGCGGATCAACAACGGAGGCGAATATGTTGTCGCCTTGAGCGGCTCAGGAAGCAGTTTGGATGAAGGAGTTCATATCCGAACTAGGAGTGGTCGCAAACGCGTTGGACCCAATGGTGATCTATTGTGACAACAATGGTGCCATTGCTAATGCCAAAGAGCCAAGGTCTCACAAGCATTCCAAGCATATTAAGCGCCGGTTTCACTCCATCCGCGAGCATGTCAAGGATGGAGATATAAAGATTTGTAAAGTACATACGGATCTCAATGTAGCAGATCCATTGACTAAAACTCTCCCTAGAGCAAAACATGATCAACACCAGAACTCAATGGATGTTAGATTTATCACTATGTAACTAGATTATTGTCTCTAGTGCAAGTGGGAGATCAAGGAATATGCCAGAGGCAATAATAAAGTGTTTATTATGTATATTCCAAGTATATGATAGATGTTTATTTTGCATGCTATAATTGTATTAATACGAAATGTTAATACATGTGTGTTTAATAAACAAAGAAAGTTCCTAGTTATGCCTCTCTCATAAACTAGCTCGTTGATTAACAAGATGATCAAGGTTTCGATTATGGACATTGGATGTTGTTAATAACGGGATCACAACATTAGTGTAATGGTGTGATGAACATTCATCCAAGTATAGCATTACGATCAAAGTCATTGAGTTTATATTGCTATAACAACTTAAGTGATCCTAATCCTTAGACCATGAGATCCGCCAATCACTAACACCTAAGAGTTTCTTGATAACATCAAACGTCACACCGTAACAGGTGATTATAAAGATGGATTCAGAACTAATAAAGTGTTATGTTGAGGCTCATGGATCGAGAGTGGAATTTGTTCATCCCGATGACGGATAGATATACTCTGGGCCCTTTCGGTGATATCATTGATTAGCTTGCAAGCAAGTGATTTGATCACTAGAATGTTATATCACAGGAACGAGAAAAGAGTGCATGTCGGTAACGAGATCAAACTAGGCATGGAGATACCGATGATCGAATCTCGGACATGTAATATATCGTGAAACAAAGGGATTAAGATACTAGCGTAAAAGGTTCCGACGATCACAAGAAAGTCATCGTTGAATGTGTGGGAGTCAGTATGGGTCTCCAGATCCCTTCGATTATTGATCCGAGAGGGTCGCGATCATGTCCGCATTATTCACGAACCGTAGGGTGACACACTTAAGAGACACCGACATCCAATTGGAGAAAATGTTTCATGCCGAAAGAATGAATAAGCGCAGGAATTTATTTCACTAGATATCAAAAAGTTTTCGGGTGAAATTGCATAAAGTGGTTATGCATGTGAAATAGAATTCTAGCAAGGTTATTTGTGAATGTTTGTCATTAAAGTAATTGACAAAATTCTGAATAAAATAAAAGAGTTTTATTTAATGAGAGTTTGCATTAAATTTGGTGGAAATTTAATGGGAATTTGAGTGGACTTTGAGTGGAGGGAATTTAAAGGGCATTTTGTGAGTGGAGTGTCCACCCACATGAATGAAGGAGGAGGGCAGCCCCATGGCGGCCACCCCTTGGGTGCCCCCTCCTCCTATAAAAAGAGCCCCTCCTCACTTGTCTCACACCTCCTCGTGAAGGATCTCCCCCTCTAGAATTTATCCCCCATGGTCTGGGACTAGCGAGATACATGTTCTCGGTGGCTATTCGGCAGGAAAGAGTTGTGCTTCCGCTGCATCGCTGGAGCGAGGAGGCGAAGGTTGCTCGGTGCCTGACGTGTGTGCGAGCACGGATGCGCTGCTGATTTGCGGCGCCAGGACTTCCTCTCGATCTTGAGATCGGCAAGAGATCGTCTACATCAACCACGAGTTGAACTCGTTAAGCTTTGTCGGTCTTCAAGGGTATGTTCTCTACGGATATACATCCGCCCGTTGTTTGTATCTAGTAGATAGATCTTGGTATATAGTTCACATCATAGGAATTTTTTTTGTTTTCTATGCTGCGAACCCTACAGAAAATGCTGTTGCGGCAACAAAATGTGCCAAAATGAATTCTCTGCCGCGGCAGATAAATGGGCCAAATCTCTGCCGCGGCAGAATGTTATTTGTCCCGGTTCGTGTTATGAACCAGGACTAATGCTCCACCCCCCTCGCGCTCTGACGCCGCCACGTGTGCCCCCATTTGTCCCGGTTGGTGGGGCAACCGGTACTAAAGGTTGGGGCTTTAGTCCCGATTTCCCCGTCCCGGTTGGGCAACCGGGACTAAAGCCCCTTACCAATCGGGACGCATGGCACGTTTTCTACCAGTGTGTTAATGCAAGATCGAAAGGTGATTGCTTATGGATCAAGACAACTGAAACCACATGAAGTCAACTATCCAACTCATGATTTAGAGTTAGCAGCAGTAGTCTTTGCGCTGAAGGGATGGAGGAATTTTCTTTATGGAGCTAGATGTGAGTTATACACTGACCATAAAAGTCTTAAATATTTCTTCACCCAAAAAGAATTGAATATGAGACAAAAGAGTTGATTGTAACTAATCAAATATTATGATTTAACAATCAACTATACTCCAGGGAAGGCAAATGTTGTAGTAGATGCTTTAAGCAGAAAGAGTGCCGACATTCAGCCTAGCAATCGGGAGCTACCAAAAGAGTTACAAATGGACTTTGAAAGATTAGAACTTCAATTCATTAGAACAGAGGTTCTTGGAGGATTAGATACTATGCAGGTAGTTGCCGAGCAGGACAATGATCTTAAGCACGAAATTTTTAGACATCAAGCAGAAGATCCTTTCATTGCTGAGGAAATTCAGAGGATATCTCAAGGGAAAAAATTAGTTTTTCACCTTGGAGATTATGAGTCTTTATGGTTTCAAGACCGTCTTTGTGTTCCTGATGTGACTGAGATTCGTGATGTCATACTCACGGAAGCACATGAAACACCATATTCTATACATCCAGGAAGTACTAAGATGTATATGGACTTGAAAGAACTATTCTGGTGGAATAACATGAAAAGGGACATTGCTAAATATGTATCAGAATGCCATACTTGCCAAAGGGTGAAGGATGTACATCAAAGTCTAGCAGGACGATTACAACCTTTGGAAATTCCCGAATGGAAGTGGGAGGAAATAGGTATGGACTTCATCACAGGATTGCCCATGACACCTAAACGGAAGGATATGATATGGGTAATTGTGGACAGACTCACTAAAAGTGCACATTTTATTCCGGTAAATCAGAAAGATAATGCCGAGAAGTTAGTAGAAGTTTACATCAAAGAGATAGTAAGTAATCATGGAGTGCCCAAAAAGATCGTAACTGATAGGGGATCAGTGTTTACTTCAGCATTTTGGAAGCAATTGCATGAAGCACTTGGTTCAAAGTTAGACTTTAACACAGCTCATCATCCAGAAACAGGAGGTCAAACAGAAAGAACAAATCAGATACTAGAAGACATGTTAAGGGCTTTTGCATTAGATTTTGGAGGTACATGGGAAGATCATCTACCATTGGCAGAATTTTCCTACAATAATAGCTATCAGAGTAGTCTCAAGGCAGCTCCATATCAGGTTCTGTATGGAAGGAAGTGTAGATCACCAATATGTTGGTACGAGCCTGGAAGCAACAAAGAATTTGCGCCAGACTATACCCAGGAAAAACAAGATATCATTGATAAGATCAAGGATAGACTGAAAATAGCTCAGAGTAGGAAGAAAAGTTATGTTGATCAAAGTCTAAGATCATGGCATCCAGAAGTGGGAGATATGGTATATTTCAAAGTAAGTCCAATGAAGGGGGTTAAAAGATTCGGAGTTAAAGGAAAGTTGAGTCCAAGATATATCGGACCATTCAAGATATTGAGTCAGAACAGGACTATATCTTATGCTTTAGAGTTACCATCAAGATTGGCTCAAGTGCATAATGTTTTCCATGTGTCACAACTTCGTAAATGTTTGGAAGTTCCGGAGGATGCAATTACACATCAGGAGATAGAACTACAAGCAGACTTGACTTATGTTGAAAAGTACTGTAAAATTTTGGAAGAAAACTGGAAAATGTTGAGGAATAGGGCAATCAAGTATTGCAAGGTACAGTGGGAACATCACCCCGAAAGAGAAGCCACTTGGGAGAAAGAAGAGGATTTATGTCACATCCCAAAATTTTCCAAATTTTGAAATGTGAAAAAAAACAATTGTTGATTTTTAGGGTGAGCAGAAACTTTTTGATTCCAATTGGAAACATCAAAACCTATTTTGATCAAATAGAATCCTAAAGGGATTTAAAAAGTTAAACAATTAATAAATAAAGTTATAATAGTTGGAATCACTATTTTTAGATCTTTTAAAAAAAAGATTTGATTTTCAAAAGCAAAGGTAGAATTATAAATAAGGATTATTTTATAGAGCCAAATTAAATCTTGGCCAAGCTTTTGAAATAAAATATTTCTATTTGATAAAAAGAGTAAAGGTTTATTTAAATAAAATAATAAGGATTTATTATTATCCATTTTTATTTAAGTAAAGGCGTTTCCTTTTTAAATAAACACTAAAACTTATTAAAAGTTTTTAAATAAAAATTCCAAGTGTTTTGTTTTTCAAATGAAACCTACTGAAAAGGTTTTGGTATTATTTAGATTTCAAATAAAGTTTTTAAATAAATTAAATCCTATTTGAATTAAAGACTAAGGTCTATTTATTTAATTATTAATAGATCCTAAAAGAATAAAAGTATTATTTTATTTTGGACCAGGGAATATAATGTTAAACAGAATTAAAATCAACACAAAGTTTTGTGGTGGTTTGATTTGAATTGGAGTTTGAATTGTTTGAATGAAAATCAAATCAGGAAATTCAAAACATAAAAGGAAAAACATTTTGTATAAAAAAATGAAACAAAGCAGCCCACTGCCAACAGGCCCAGCAAGCCCACACGTAGCCCAACTAAACCCCCCGCAGTGAACCGTTTTTCACTGAGTAACGCACCTGCTGAGTCACAGACGACTGAACCCCATCTCCCATCTGTCCCCCTCACAGACAACACGGCCCCACCGCCAGCGCAGCGTCATCAACCTCGCGACCACGTCCCCTCGCCGTTTTCTGCCGCGAATCAATGGCGTTAATTCGCGTTGATGACTGAGTTATTCCTCGCCGTGACCACGCATACATCAACGCCCCTCTCCCCTCTCTCTTTCCCCCCAAACATCGCCTCACCACTGCCCCTAGGCTGCTCCAATTTGTCCCCACACCACCTCTGTCTCTGACAACGTTTCCGGCCAATTCCGGCAAACCACAGCCACCCCTCGCCTCCCACTGCACGCAGCCTTTCTCCCCATCGTCAGGCGCATCTCCCAGTGCCAGCTACTTGACCGCGCCCGCTCCAGAACGTCGGCAACCTCAACGCCACTCGCCACCGCCGTCTTCCATTTGCTCCGACAAACCCCCTGGTAAGCTCAGGCCACCCCGAACCCTCCCGATGATGCTCCTGTACTCCCCACGCTCGCCTGCGTCTAACCATGCCATTGTTTTTCCTTAGCACGAACTGCAGCCTCGTCCCCGACATCCGCATTTAACCGAGCCGAGGACAACTCCAACAGCAATTGCGATCGCCCCTGCGGCGCCTCGCCTCTCTTGAACACGTTGAGCATCAGTGAAGCACGGCGAATCTGGTAAACCCCTCCCCTCCTTCCCTTGCTTCCTGTAGTTGCCGCGACGCCGCCACCAGAGCGCACCGCCACCAGTCGCTGCTGCCAGCGCCGCCAACTGATGGTCAAACACCTGTGAGCCGTTAGATCGTCATCCAGTGGCATAGATAGATTCATTTAATCGAAAGGGTATGTTGGATCTGCGCCGTGCGATTTAAGTGAAATCATGCGGTCCAGAGAGGCTGATCCGCACGAAGCGGTACCGTCCAATAGAATCACGCCACATGGATAGAGTTTTGATTTAAAACAGAAATTAGAATCTATTGGTTATGCAAACTTGTAAAATTCATAACTTTAGTTCTACATGTCCCAATTTTGAAAATTTTGTATCAATGGATTGAGAAGAGCAAGTACTTTGCAACCATGCACTTTGTTTAATGTTTTGCTTCTGTAAAATTGGTTGAATTTGCAGAAACATGTGTAGGCTTATTTTGAATATAAAAATTGTTCTAGATATATTTTTAAGATGAAATCTTTGCAAAATGGTTTGTTGAGAACCTAATGACCCTAGGAACCAACTTATGGATTTAAAAATGTATTATGTGAAGTTAAGGAATAAATATTGGAGTTAGAGCATTTCTAGTCAAATAAAAATATTGTTTATAGTTTAGAAATGATTTTTGAGTAAAACCTTTGGGAAATGTTTTGATTCAAAACTTCTGACCCTAAACACCAAGTTTTGAGATTAAGAACATATTTTATGAACCATATAAAGTTATTTCTTTGCTAAAAGATATTATCAACTACATAAAATGTCACTTTAGCATAATATTTGGAATATGAGATAAAACCTTTTGCAAATGGTTTTACCACTTTTGTAAATGACCACATTGAACTTTAAAATGTTTAGAGCCTAGTAGAAACCACTTTTTCAAATAAAAATAACTTTTGCATGATTGCATGCATGACCTTGTTTTTGTTAATTTATGCGTGACAAATTGTTTGAATGCTAGTTGAAATATATGTTTGCTTGATTGAATTGTAGTGAAGTTAGAAGAGTGTGATATTTACAAGATCAAGAAGTGAACCAACATTCTCTACTAAAAAGGCAAGTGACACTATCATCCTTGTCCTACTATTTTCATTACACTTAGTGGATTTTTGTAACATGCATGGAAAGGACTACTATATTTTATGCTATGCTAAATCCTAATAGGATACCCTTATATCTTCATTAGTGAAAACATTGTAGTTGTAGTAAGCTTAGACCTGCTATATATTTGGGATGGGATACATGATATGATTATATGAAGTGTTGGAAAGATATATGTTTTATATAATAAAACAAGTACTCAATGAACCACCTGGGTGGACAAGGATACTCAAGTTTTGGACAAGGTGGCAACAAAGGGAACCATGTTTATATGGCTATTTTTTTGTGTGTGTGCACTAGAATAAAACCACCCAGGGACTTAGAGATTGAACATGTTTCTCGTACAGTGGCTTCCGTGTACAGCCACATGCTAAATGGGCTCTGGCTTAGTCAACTACATAGTGGAAGACCCATGCATTAGCATCTTCAAGTTAACTAGAATTGTGTAAGGGAAATATATCCCTACATTGGTGCCTGGTAGACAAGCTATCATTGTGTATTGGGAGGACTTCTATGGAAAGACTTTGTCACATTCTCGATCTGCCAGTACTCCATTTTGGTGAGTACTTATCCAGCGGTCACTGGTGGCGTCAAGACGAGATTGTGTCATGTGGGTAAAGTGTACAACTTCTGCAGAAGATCAAATTCTAAGTACTTAGCCGTGTCCCTGGTTATGGACAACTCTGAGCAACTAAGGCCTGAAGCTATGGAAGATCTCGACATTCCAATTTCTCAAAGTAAAACTTGATGGTGACAACAAGGGATTAGAAGCACTTGGACTTTTCCAAGGAGTTCAGGAAGACTTGACAAAAGATCAAAACTGTTTTGAAAAGATAGGACAAAACTATATTGCTTTCTGCAAATGAGCCTAAACCCTACTTAGCCAAATATGCATGTAATGATAGGATCCACTTATTTCTACATAGTAGTGAAACTTGCCAATACAATTCAAATGTATTTACCCTTGTGGCTGCAACTTATTATGTTGCAGGTTTGTTTGATATTAGTGAAGTGTGTTGAATAGGATTACAAGTCTACAACCAACATGATTGCCTGTGGAACTTTGAAGATGAAGGACCCCATGCTATTGTTATATTCTGCTGCATTGTAATGAGATAGCCAAATGAGCTATGTAAGATGTAATAATTTATTTTATTCCTGGTTATAAAGTTGTATTATGACCTTTGTATCTTGATATTACATCTTAACTATGGATGCTAGCTATTGATCCAGGGACTAGCATTGTAAACACAGGGATCTCTACCTTATTAAAGGTTGGGAACCTTACAATTTAAGAAAAGTCTATCCAAAACTATTTAGGTACAACTCAACAAACTTCGGGACGAAGTTTAATTTAAGGGGGGGAAGTTTATAACATCCCAGCATTTAGGAACCAATGAAGGGTAGATTTAGGAATCTGTGATATCGCATGCATTCATCTGTAAAAATGTGGGTAAATTTTTCGCCAAATAAAAACCTAAAGTGATCAAAGTTTCTTTCATGCTCTGAGATTAGGTATAGTCTTAAAGGACGATTGTTATAGACTTTGATATGATATTTGTGGATTAGTGTGTTTTGGGAAATGAAATTTGAATTTAAATTTTAATGTTGGATTTATAATGTAGAAGGATTTTGAATTAGGTTTGAGTAATTTGATTTAATCAAGAGTTAACAATTAATAACTCAAATTTTAAATGAAATAAATTAATTAATAAAATGAATATTAAATTATTCAATAAATGAGTTACCAAAATGTAACTTATTGGAATCTTTACAATAGTACATGAAACAAAAGAAGAATCTTTATTTATTGAATAATAGTACAATCTTTATTACAAAAGAATAAAAATAAAATTAGAAAAGAATAAAAGAAATACTACAAGTGACTATTCTATAAATAAAATAAAACCTAAACTAAAGTCTTGATCTTCAAGTCTGGTACCTGCAAAATAAACAGAAACTAAAAAAAGAAAGAAAGTTAAGGATTAGAATTATTTTACTCTCAGATTTGACAGTGAAGTGCACTATTCAAGGTTCATCATGGAGTAATCTTTTAAGGGGAAAGTTTCACCAATATGAAAGAATATATCTTTCAAAATTTCAAGCCATAAGCCAATAAACAGCAAGGAGGGGCAAGTTTCACCAGCCAAGTAAAATGTAACTAGGTAAAGGTAACCTCATAACTAGAGCATATCCACAGGGTGTGCAGCAGGCAGACGGGCAGCACACACACCAAACTGCATGGTGTGTGATGTCAGCACCACAGCAACAGCTCCACACACACAAAACTATCAACACATCCGTGGGAAGCAACCCCACACCATTTTCTTGTTCATACACACCAAGAACAGCAGCCCAGCTAAGCCAAATCAAAGCCAAGCAAGATCACACCAATCAAAACCCTGGATCATCTCACAAGATGGTGACATAAGGAGGGGGTAGAACAGGTGGATAGCAAGGACAAGATCAAGCCACCAGGAATAGGAGGTGGAGGGCTAGATCAAGGACAAGCCAAAAACTTGAAGTACCAAGGGGAGCACCAGATCAAGCTAGCCACAAGATTAGCAACAACCAAGTGTGGTGAGTAGTAACAGACCATCACATAATCTATCTGTCTAAGCTAGACAAATATTTATGAGTTGTCTCATACTCCACTTCTCAGAAAAACACCCAAGTGGGGTGAATCCATCATGGAAGTTTTAAATATTAAAGCAACCAGAAAACAATATAGATCTACCTAGGATCTCAGGACAACATCATTGATCCTAGTTATCAGGCTACAACTTAAATTTCAAGAATGAATATAGCCAAAAATCTAAACTTCTAGGCACACCTCTTAAATAGGAGTAGCACCCTAGAAATTCATCTTATGAATTCATATAATTCATCAAGCCTACAAATTATTTTTTCCCAAACTTTAACTCAGGAATCAATAGCTGGTATCACTACCAGAAACAATCCATGAGAAATAATAAGAGAAGGGTCTAATCCCTAAACCTCAGACCAACATCATAGGTCTTAGGGATTTAAGGAAAGAAGTTTCTACTTATCTTTAATGCCAAACTCATCTTAAGCTTGAATAAAACCAAGATAAGTAATAGAATCTAGTATTGTGTGCCATATTAGATTGGTTTCACAAGAACAGTTCTGAACTAAGAAGTTTAAGCATCCAATCTTCATAGATACAACCAACCAACTATATCATTTTCCTGTTCTTAATCACAGGAATCATAACCAGGAATATTCATATATATATCATCACTGTAATAGACCATTTGATCTCAAACCTTATATGAATCTATAAGCCAATAACTCAATATACAGTGACCTCATCACTCAGAGCTCATTGTCAGCACCTAAGTAATGTCAGTGATGAGCTCTCAAACCACTAGAATCTCCAAAAAACAATTCCAAAGCAACCTTATCATCTGAACCATATCAAAGTTAACAATGGGGCCCAGTTGATAAGCCACTAGCATCATCAAAGCTAACCATCAGCAGTAATCCACAGCAAGTTACCACTCAACAGGTTTAAGGATCATCAATACATGATCCAACTCATCAGATATTCAATTAACAGAGGGATTTGAACCTAAGTAGAACAAATAATCCTAATCAGGATATGACACTAGCCAGGAATGGCCACTACCAACATTTAGCATGGGATGGACTAGCATAGAGAGCACGAGGGGAGAGTAATAACTTACCTATGGTCCTCGCTGAAGAATAGAAGAGGAAGCAGAGAAGGCCGACGAAAATGGCGGCATGGGGAGCACCCCCAGGGGGGCGCTGCGACCCACACAATGCCATGGTAGCGACCATAGCCACGCCTGAAGGCGAGTAACACCACCACAGCACATCAGAGCAACGGCGGCGACAACAACCACATCACCTCAAACCCTAGGGTTCGGGATGAGGCTAGTTTGGCCACGAGAAAGCTCCATAGCCAAATCGAATTGGACAGAAGGGTACCGCGTGGTCGAAAACCTCGCCCTACATCACAACAACGGCCAGGGAGGACCATGGTGGCGAGCAGAGCACGGCGGCGGCGCCATCGACCACGGGGTCGAGGAGGAGAAGAGAAGGATAAGGTTGAGCGAGTGACAGATGGAGTGGGTTGGACTGGGCTAAAACCCTTTGGGTGTGGTTTTGGTTCTGTCCTATTGGGCCACCAGGCCCAATAAACCAAACAGGCAACCCATTTATCTAAAGGCCATTTTTAATAAATAGGAAAAGACCAAAATGCCCCTGAACTTAAATAAATTCTAGAAAATAAAATAAAAATCCAAAAATTATAAATAAAATATTTTTGGATTCACAATAATCCAAATTATCGAAATAAATTAAGAAATAAAATTTTAGACATATAAATTTTATTAAGAATTTTATAATATATATATTCCTTATGGAATTTTACAAAATTATTGAAAGATGATAAAAATAAATAAAAATCACTTTCATTATATATTAATATTTTAGTATTTTAAAAAAATACTAAACAAATATATAATATCAGTTTTTTAATTTAATGGTAATTCTTAAAGGAATTATTAAGTAAATAAATTGAAATAAAATAAAAGAATACAATATTCAATAAATATTAAAAATTAATATTTATAAATTCTTTATTATTAAAAGAATTTTTATAATTTAAATAAATGGGGGAGAATACATATAAAGCTAAATGATGCATTACAATACTTTGCATAATCATTTTGCTTCTTTAAATATTGTCCTTACCGGGCAATAATGATGTTTTTGTAGACATAGAAGCTCAAGGTCTAGTGCAAGCATCCGACTTCAGTACCTTGCAATCACAAGGAAAGTTCATCACTTGCTCATATCCTTTGAAGAGTCTTTATCAAAGTATTTGCAAATTGAGTGTTATCATATATACTCCAAAGAAAGAAAATATTATTTTCACAAATAAAGAAATGATAGATATCATCCTAGGTGATGATATAATGGAGCAATAGAACTTAGGGTTCTATTTGTAACAATGATGATCAAATAGGGACTTAATAACCCCTGACATCAGTGATTCTAGCGCCGTATATTACGCGTTAGCCATGAGATTTGGAATGGGACAGAGAAGTCAGATGTATCTTCTTCCTCTCGCATGTAGCCGGATGTGCAGGTCGTGGCTGTTATCCTCGTAGTGTGCATATTAATTGGTAATTCGTAGAGGATATAGAGCTTATGGGTGGGAACCCTCAACGTCCCATGATAGTTCTGGCATCGAACGGTATGTACAAACCATTGCCGTAATTCAATATGTGGGCATGGTGTACACCAAGGAGGCATGCGAGGTCGCAAAGGGGGCAGTGATTTGCTTGGACCAACTACTAGGCCCCACATCATGGAATTGTGGACGGGAAAGTACGCCCGGTTGTGCAACAAGGAGTTGATCTCTCATGGGTAAAGTAACGCACCACTGCAGAGCGTAAGAATTGTAACTTGTTACTCCCTGTTCCGGGAAGGAGCTGCGAACGCGGCAGGAAAGGAACTCCATGAAAGTTCTGGTCAACCTGTGAAGGCTGATAGTCATAGATTTTCATAATAAAATCAATCTTTGAAGAAAGATTTACAAAAACTGCATAGTGCCAAGGACTTATAGTCTGAGGTGGTAGTTAGAGCATAAAACTTGCCACCTTGCATATAATGAACTTGTTGGGTAACGTTGTTACTCATCCTTTCCTTTGTTCCTTTGCTTAGACTCTGAGGATCCCGAAAACGTGCCAATGTATGCAGCTGAATGCCAACAAGATGTGTTCTACGAGGAGCTTGACCTGTCAGGAGGTGTTGAAGGAGTGTATTACGAAATCCGCTATGGTGTCGATGATAACGAGTCCAACTAAGTATCCTAGTTAGTAGTAACCGACGGAACCGAGCAGCATGAACTCTATATAATAAGCTGCTGAGCTCAACTCCTAGTTGGAGTTGCTCATTTTAAATTCCGCTGAAACACTTTATATTTTGGTTTGTAAGTTGAATCCTTTTGAAGTCTTGAACTTCTGGTATTGTAATAATAATATGTGAATGTTTGTAATATGGAACCGCAATGTTTCTGTTGTACCACTCTGAGGGATGTGATATTTACAGAACGGTGTTCTGTGGATGTCATGTCAACGACTATAGTATACTACACATGCAGTGGTATGCTGGGTCACCGCAACAACCTCACTGATTCGTTGGGACAAAGTCTTGAGTTTGTGTTGTGCAGGTCTCCACGTTGCCAGTAACACCTGTGTGACGTTTCCTTCCTCCTTCTGGTTTGATAACCTCGGTCTCCACTAAGGGAAGACTTGCTGCTGTGATGCTTCACACCTTGCTCTTGGGGTTTCCAACGAAGCGCTCCTACATCAACCTAGGCGCCATCAGTTCACTAGAGGTGCTCTCCTTAGATAAACAACATGTCATGAAGGGTAAACAAATTACAGCAGGGCAATTGACAGGAACTAAGCAAGGCATAACAATGCAATTACTAGTCAGAAAGATCCTATGAGATTCGATTGGGAAATACAACAAGATACATAGACCGCCATCCAACTTCATCTATGACTATAAGTCCACCTTTAGGTTATCATCCGAATCCCCTCTAGTATTAAGTTGCAAGCAACAGACAACTGCTTTAAGCAAAGTGTGTAAGGAAACAGTCCACATGTTCAATGAACAAGAGACCGTTGTTTTCTCCCTAGTAGCAACAACACATCTACAACCAAATAGATTATTGTCACTTCCCTTGGAAACTAGAGGCATGAACCCACTATCGAGCATAAATACCCCCTCTTGGAGTCACTAGCAACTACTTGGCCAAGATAGCTACTAACAACAGAGAGGATGCAAGATCACAAACAACACTGACATGATAGAATCATAAAGACAAAACCATTAATCAAACCAATATAATATTATCAATATCCATCGGATCCCCGCAAACACAACATGCATGATTACAAATAGATTAGATCTTGATCATGAACGGAGCAGACAAGATCTATACATGAAAGCACAAAGGAGGAGATACAACCATCTAGCTACTACATGGACCCATAGTCCAAGGTGGAACTACTCACGCATCATATCGGAGAGAAGGCCTCCGGGATGATCTCCCCTCCGGCAGGGTGCCGAGAAGAACTTCAGATCCCCCGGTCTAGGGACGATGGTGGCAGAGGCTACAGACGGTTCGTGGAGATTTGATCGGGTGCTTAGGGTTTCTGCATCGGGGGCTTCTTATAGGCGAGGGGGGAGGCCGAGGAGGCGACCAGGGGGCCAAACCCTAGCCAGGCGCGAGCCCACCTGTGGCCGCGCCTAGGGTGGGTCTGGCCGGCCTCTCCGGCTCCCCTCTGGACTTCTTGTCCCCCACGGAAAGTAATTGACTTTGACGTTTGTCCTGTCCTGTAGGTTTCGTAACATAGAAAACAAAAAAATTCCTACGATGGGAACTATGTACCAAGATCTATCTACTAGATACAAACAACAGGCGGATGTATATCCGTAGAGAACGTACCCTTAAAGACCGACAAAGCTTAACGAGTTAAACTCGTGGTTGATGTAGACGATCTCTTGCCGATCTCAAGATCGAGAGGAAGTCCTAGCGCCGCAAAACAACAGCGCATCCGTGCTCGCACACACGTACAAGACACCGAGAAACCTTCGCCTCCTCGCTCTAGCGATGTCGTGGAAGCATAAACCTTTCTTTCCGAATAGCCACAGGGAACATGTATCTCGCTAGTCTGAGACCATGGGGGATAAATTCTAGAGGGGAGAGAGATCCTTCACGAGGAGGTGTGCTTTGAGAGGATGAGAGTGGGGCCTTTTATAGGGAGAGGGGGGGCACCCCAAGGGGCATGGCGCCAGCCATGGTGGCTGCCCCCACCTCTTCCACATTCATGTGGGTGGAGCTCCCACTCAAAATGAAAAGCCTCCACTCCCATAAAAGAGCCTCCACTCAAAAATCCACTCACATGCATTAAATTTCCACCAAATTTAATGCAAGCTCTCATTTAAATAAAAATCCTTTATTTATTTATTCAGAATTTTGTTAATTACTTTAATTAAGAAACATTCACATAAAACCCCTTGCTAGTATTCAATTTCACATGCAGAACCAGTTTCAGCAATTTCAACCGAAACAGTTTCAATGTCTAGTGAAATAAATTACTGCGCTTGTTATTCTTTCCTGCATGAAACTTTTGCTCCAATTGGATGTCAGTGTCCCTTAAGTGTGCCACCCTACGGTTCACAAATAATCGGATATGATCGAGACCCTTCTCTGATCAATAATCAGAAGCGGGACCTGGAGATCCATACTGACTCCCACACATTCAACGATGACTTTCCTGTGATCATCGGAACCTTTTACGCTAGTATCTTAATCCCTTTGTTTCACGATATATTACATGTCCGAGATTCAATCATAGGTATCTCCATACCTGGTTTGATCTCGTTAGCGACATGCACTCTTTTCTTGTTCCCGTGATATAACATTCTAGTGATCAAATCATTTGCTTGCAAACTAATCAATGTGATATCGCCTAGAGGGCCCAGAGCATATCTATCCGTCATCGGGATGAACAAATTCCACTCTCGATCCATGATCCTCAACATAACACTTTAGTAGTTCTAAAGCCATCTTTGTAATCACCCATTTACGGTGTGACGTTTGATGTCCTCAAGAAACTCTTCCGGTGTTAGTGATTGCCATGATCTTATGGTCTAAGGATTAGGATCACTTCGTAAGTTGTTATAGCAATATAAACTCAATGAATTTGATCGTAATGCTATACTTCGGATGAATGTTCATCACATCATTACTCTAATGCTGTGACCTCGTTATTAACAACATCCAATGTCCATGATCAGGAAACCTTTGATCATCTTGTTAATCAACGAGCTAGTTTATAAGAGAGGCATAACTAGGAACTTCCTTTTTGTTTATTAAACACACATGTATTAACTTTTTCGTATTAATACCATTATAGCATGCAAAATAAACATTTATCGTAAATAAGGAATATGATAATAACCACTTTATTATTGCCTCTCGGGCATATTCCCTTCAGTCTCCCACTTGCACTAGAGACAATAATCTAGTTTAGAAACTTTGTGTATTGAACACCTATGGCTTTCTGGTGTTCCATATATGCAATTGCAAGTGGTTAACATAATCTACGGATCTGACGCTTCAGGTCCGTGTGTATTTGCATGTCCTTGCATCTTCACGCGTCACTCATACTCTAACGAGATGGTATTGTATAAATTTGGTATTTTGGTGAGACCTTCAGTTCCTTGGGGTTAAATCATGTTGATACTATTGTCATACAATATATATTTAGTGTTAGCCCGTTGTGAACCACACCTTAGTTTGATAACAAAATACTTCACACAAATGCCCTCCTTTGCTGCTACTATAGCAGTCATATACTTAGCTTTTTGTTGCAATATCCGTCACAATGTCTTAACTTTGGAATACATCCAAATCCATCATGGAATATCCTTTCCATTACATTGTCCCACCCATAGTTTAAATTGAGATAAACTTAATTTGTATCTGGTGAAAAAACTAGTATCAATGTAACGCTTTAAAATGAACTATTTGTAATTGTTTGTCACCTCTACACAAATATATTCTTAGTTCTTCCAAAAGATCATAAGAATATCTTTACTATCGTCCAATGATCATTTTATGATTCATTCTTGTATATGCTCATAACACTTAGAGCATGGGACATATCTGGATGTGTACATATCATGGTATGATTGATCAAAACATCCTTGTGATTTCACTCATCAAGTGTCAAAGCACTTGAATCTTGTTTCACTTATCAAGTGTCGATACACTTGAATCTTGATTCAATTCTTTTCCATGCGACAAGAACCGTTTCTTGCCGTTTCTATATTGAACTCCTTCATTATCTCATATATATATATATATATGTTTAGCACAACCATATTAGCGTCACAGTCTATCCACTATAGACATTCATGCTAAATATTCGGGTTTTGCCTAAGTCTTTCATCAAAATGAAATTCTTAACCTTTGTCAATAAAAGATACATCATTTCCAATCAACAAGATGTCCTCCACATAATGTATTAGAAATATGTCTTAGCGCTCCCACTTAATTTCTTGCAAATGCTAGCATCTTCATCGTCTCCAGATGAAAACTCCTTTTCATCACGGTGAAGATTCCAACTCCGCGATGCTTACTTCAACCATTGAAGTTTCCATGCCCTTTTAGCATCCTTTGAATTTAACAAAACCCTTTGGACCGTGTCTTGTACACATCCTAGGTAACCATTCTATTAGAATAATTTTGTTTTGTTTATTCATCTACCATGTCCAAATTATATGTAGTGGTTGCTACTTTAATCCGTCCAGACTAAATATCGCTATGAAAGATCAAATCTTGTCATAGTCAACTATTTGAACATTGTCGTAAAAACTTTACTGACATATCGACTATTTCATAGATGTGAAACATCCATGTCTGTTTCTTTATAGATACAAAAACGACCGATAGGTTTTTACACCTTTCCGGAGGGTCTTCCAAGTTCAAAACTTGATTTCTCGTGTATGGAACTATCACGGATTTTATGGCTTCAAGCCATTTGACAGAGTCAGGGCCCATCATCGCTTCTTTCCATGTATTCGGTTCATAATTGTCAAACAATAATGATTTACTCTCAAATCTTAGTATTTGATTGTTTATCCGACCGACTTGGTTCAATAAGAACTTAGATCTCCGTGATCACAACCTTTGAGGCACATAAGCTATGAGCATTATGGCAGCCTCCGGAACGATTTCCGGCGCTGCGCAACTCAGGACATTTAGCTAAGGTTCGTTAACCTTATCAAAGTTATATTGTCCTCCCACTTAACTTTTGCAAAAAAATCCCTTTTCAAGAAAATTCACATTTCGAGCGACAAACACTTTTGTCCTCGGTGTTATGGAGGAATATCCAATGGTTATTCGAAATAACCTACAAAGGCATGCTCATCCGACTTTGGTTGTAAACATCTTACTTATGCTTAGCATACCAAAATTTAAGAAATGACAACTTGGGTTTTACCCCAAACCATAACTTCCATGGTGTCATTTCAACGGATCAAGATGGAGCTCTTTTTAGTGTAAAAGCGATAGTCTCTAAAGCTTTAATATTTTAAAACATAATGGCAGTTTTATAAATAACACCTTTGATCCAACCATGTCAAACAAGGTTTCATTACAAATCTCAAACACTCCATACTCCTATGGTGTTTCAGGAGATGTAAATCTAGGTGTTTTTCCAAACTTGCAACTCAAATAAATCCCTTTATGATAAATCATAATTATTTTATTTTTCTTGTTACACTTGTGACTCAAATAAATCCTTTTATGATCAAATCATAAATCATTTATTTTCTTGTTACAATGATTTTCATCTTGAAAGTCTTTGAACATTTTCAAATATTTCATACTTCTTTCTCATTAAGTGAACATTCACTCAGATTTATGGAGAAAGCATATGAAGTTGAAATCCATCGCTTACAACTATACATAATGGACTACATACATCGATATGTATAAATTCCAATATTTTAGTCGTTCGTTCTTCTTTGGCCTTTGAACGAAGTTTTAATTATCCCAAGGAAAGTCTCAGAAGCGTCACTTGATCAAATCAAAGACTCCAAAAATCCTTGAATATGGAGATTCTTCATGTTTTCTTTCCAATATAATTTAAATGGCGATGTCACTTCGTAAGTGATCTTCCAATCATTTGTCTTGCGACATTTTAGCATTAATTTTTATGGATGTGATTTCTCCAACTAGATTTGTAAATCATCCATATTATATGGAATACGGTAATTATTTGAACAACCTTTGTTCTCATAATACCTGATTTAAATAACAATTATTAAAACAAATCTTGAAGTCAAGCTTTGATGTTAACGAGAAATACAAACAATGGTTTGTTTGTTTTCGATGAACATCATCACATATTCTATTTCTAGTTACTTAGGCCATTGTAGTTCATGAATTGCGTTGTTCTGTATGAAATTTCATACCAACCAGTTCGGTATCCAATACCCAAGAAACACATTGTCCGACAAGCAAAGAATACAATCATAACATGTATATCATCCATATACCTAAATTGGATATTTCCAATATTTTATTTTCTGCCAAATATATTTTATAGATTTTCTTTCAGCATTTCCTTTTCCTTTTTAAAAGAATCTATCAACATCAACAGTGGCGCCATATACATGACACATAGTCCAAAACATGTATATTCAAATAATAATACCTTTGGACTTGCACTTTGAAGTAGATCACCATCATCAAAATGATCGACATTCTTTCAAAATCCATTCTTTAGTAATCTTTTAGTGTAGTAAACACTTTACATACATCTTCTATTCATCCTTATCATGACGACTTTCATGATCAAGCTAATGCAGCTTATAAAGACGAATCGTGAGTATAACGTTACTTTCCAAAACCCTTTTGGATGATTAGGATGTCTAGAAGGGTTCGCAGCATAGAAAACAAAAAATTTCCTACGATGTGAACTATATACCAAGATCTATTTATACTAGATACAAACAACGGGCGGATGTACATCCGTAGAGAACATACCCTTGAAGACCGACAAAGTTTAACGAGTCCAAACTCGTGGTTGATGTAGACGATCTCTTGCCGATCTCAAGATCGAGAGGAAGTCCTAAGCGCCAAATCGCCAGCAAGATGCTCGCACACACGCTCGAGGCACCGAGCAACCTCCGCCTCCTCGCTCCAGCGATGCAGCGGAAGCACAACTCTTTCTTGCCGAATAGCCACCGGGAACATGTATCTCGCTAGTCCGAGACCATGGGGATAAATTCTAGAGGGGGAGAGAGATCCTTCACGAGGAGGTGTGAGTGAGAAGTGAGAGGAGGGGCCCTTTATAGGAGGAGGGGGAACCCAAGGGGTGGCGGCGCATGGGGCTGCCCCTTGCCCTCCCTTCATGTGGGTGGACACTCCACTCACAAAACTCCTCCAAATTCCTCCACTCAAAATCCCACTCAAAGATCCCATTAAATTTCCACCAAATTTAATGCAAACTCTCATTAAATAAAACTCTTTATTTTATTCAGAATTTTGTCAATTACTTTAATGACAAACATTCACAAATAACCCTTGCTAGAATTCTATTTCACATGCATAACCACTTTATGCAATTTCACCCAAAACCTGTTTCGTATCTAGTGAAATAAATTCCGCGCTTGTTTATTCTTTCGGCATGAAACTTTTGCTCCAATTGGATGTCGATGTCTCTTAAGTGTGTCACCCTACGGTTCGTGAATAATGCGGACATGATCGAGACCCTCTCGGATCAATAATCGAAGCGGATCGGAGACCCATATCGACTCCACACATTCAACGATGACTTTCTTGTGATCGGAACCTTTTACGCTAGTATCTTAATCCCTTTGTCTCACGATATATTACATGTCCGAGATTCGATCATCGGTATCTCCATACCTAGTTTGATCTCAATTCGACATGCACTCTTTCTCGTTCCGTGATATAACATTCTAGTGATCAAATCACTTTCTTGCAAGCTAATCAATGTGATATCACCGAGAGGGCCAGAGTATATCTATCCGTCATCGGGATGAACAAATTCCACTCTTGATCCATGAGCCTCAACATAACACTTTATTAGTTCTGAACCCATCTTTATAATCACCATTACGGTGTGACGTTTGATGTTATCAAGAAACTCTTCCTGTTAGTGATTGACATGATCTCATGGTCTAAGGATTAGGATCACGTAATTTGTTATAGCAATATAAACTCAATGACTTTGATCGTAATGCTATACTTGGATGAATGTTCATCACATCATTACACTAATGTTGTGATCCCGTTATTAACAACATCCAATGTCCATGATCGTGAAACCTTGATCATCTTGTTAATCAACGAGCTAGTTTATGAGAGAGGCTTAACTAGGAACTTTCTGTTTGTTTATTAAACACACATATATTAACGCTTCCGTATTAATACAATTATAGCATGCAAAATAAACATCTATCATATACTTGGAATACATAATAAACAATTTATTATTGCCTCTGGCATATTCCTTCATCTCCCACTTGCACTAGAGACAATAATCTAGTTACATAGTGATATATCTAACACCCATTGAGTTCGTGTTGATCATGTTTTGCTCTAGGGAGAGTTTTAGTCAACGGATCTGCTACATTGAGATCCGTATGTACTTTACAAATCTTTATATCTCCATCCTTGACATGCTCATGGATGGAGTGAAACCGCGCTTAATATGCTTGGAATGCTTGTGAGACCTTGGCTCTTTGGCATTGGCAATGGCACCATTGTTGTCACAATAGATCACCATTGGGTCCAACGCGCTTGCCACAACTTCTAGTTCGGATATGAACTCCTTCATCCAAAGCGCTCTCGAGCCGCTCAAGCAGAACATATTCGCCTCCGTTGTTGATCCGCTACCACAGTTGTTTGGAGCTTCTCCAACTAACCGCTCCGCCATTCATGAGAAAAACGTATCCGGATTGAGACTTAGAGTCATCCGGATCGGTGTCAAAGCTAGCGTCGACATAACACTTAGCGACGAGCTCTTCTTCACCTCCGTATACAAGAAACATATCCTTAGTTCTTCGTAGTACTTAAGGATATTCTTGACCGCTATCCAAAGGTTCAACACGGATCCGATTGGTACCTACTAGTCAAACTAATAGCGTGTGCCACATCCGTCTTGTACATATCATGGACATTATAGAGCCTATGGTGAAGCATAGGGACTTTGTCCATTATCTCTTTCTTCCAAGCCGGACTTTGAGTCTTACTCAATGTCTTGCCTTGCAACATAGGTAAGAACC